>NW_017550873.1:591399-761725 GCF_001854935.1 Bemisia tabaci | reverse complement strand
GCCCCCGGTCTCGGTGCTCTTAATTATGCAAGCTGCTGCGTATAAATTAGCCATGTTTGAAGCTAGAGTCACCTGCAGTGAAAGGTAGGTCATGACTAGGTCATCTGGAAAAAATTCGATCACAGGGCATCAATTCGTAGCTCAACATTCCTTTTCCGATGAGAGACGAGGGGGAGGCGCCTCCTGGCCACACAGCGCACTGAAAAAAAAATCTCGGTGTATTTACCAAGAAAAGGGTAAAATTACCAAGAATTCAGGGTTCTATTTGATCCCAGTTTTTTCTCGGTAAAATTATCATTTATGGAATTGGTAATTTTACCGAGAAATCTCGGTAAAATTATTGAACTTTCTCGGTAATTTTACTGATCCCCGGTAAAAACGCCAATATTATTTATCGACTGTGGTAGAATTACCGAGATAAAATGGCAAAGTTACTGGGAATTGATTACCAATGAAAGTGGTATTTTTACCGGAAAAAACAGTAAAAATACCGGTTTTTAGGTAATCCTACCAGTCTGTCTTGGTAAAATTATCAATACTTGGTAAAGAAAAAAGTGAGATGGTAAAGGTACCAACGGACCTTGGTAAAAACGCCGAGAATTTTTTTTCAGTGCGGCCCAACCCCTTTTGAGTTTATCAGATGAGAGCCAAGTATACAGGGTTGCCACTGTCAGGAAAAACCGAGAAATGTCGGGGAATTTTAAAAAGTCAGGGAAAACCACGAAATGTCAGAGAAAATGACGAAAATGTCAGGGAAAATTCGTTGAATCACCTTCATTTGCTTCCAGTGGCGTGGCGTGCTTTGCGACCTATCGATATTTCCCCATTTGAGGCTGTGGTAAATAATCGATTATTAAGGTGTTCGCTGCGAACACCCTGTTTATCGATACTTTTCCATAGGTTTAAATGACCGAGCAATCGATATATCGCATAGCACGCCACGCCACTGTTTGCTTCCTAGAATGGGTTTGAGGTTTCGAACAACAAATTTTGCCTGAAAACTTTTTTCAATTATGCCTTTTTAACCATCCGTCACATCTTCAATTGTCAGGGAATTTCGCCAAAATGTGTCAGGGAATTCAGGGAAATGTCAGGGAATTTTATTTTCTAAATTCTGCGGCAACCCTAAATATTGACGGTGTAAGTCCGCAACCACGTATCTCGTTTGCGGTGTTTAGAAATCTCCGTTCTTATTTTGTTTTTTAAAGGACAGCAAAGCCGTATCATTCGGTGAAGTTTTCTTTTGAGAATTTTCTTTGTTCAGGGTAGGAAAATTACGGCAGTTTTTAGGAATTGCTATTGAGTGGTTTTCCATTTGGACCACATTTTGCAATAAGGAACCACTATTTCTGGTTAATTTTAGAAGCAACATATATGTCATTGGTTTCCCTATGCAGGAAGGCGCTTTTTACGGAAGAGCTAGAGATAGTGGTTCCTTATTGCAAAATGTAATTCATTTAATTCATGAATGAAGTATGACAGGAAGTCTGCCAGGTCGGAAACCGAGACACGTGGTTACGGACCTACACCGTCGATATGTAGTTTTGTGTATGTTACAGACAACTAATCAAATCAAGGAATTTCACAAATTCCTTGGCAGTGTGTAAATTTTTAAAGACTTGAAAAATTCTGCAAGATTCCCGCTACATGCTCTAAATTCTTTGTAGAAATAGCAATTTTTTTATAATTTTATCGTTCGACATGTTCGACGTCAATTTTTAAACTCATAATTTCGAACTCTGTATATGCTGAAAAGTACCGATTAATTTTGATGCAAGTGTTCATTTTAGCGGTAAGAATCTTGAAAAACATCATAAAACGACGTATTATATCTAGATCGTCTCTTCCTGAAAAAGATGTCAAAAACCTCGGAAAATCAATGAAAGAGAGAATTATTGACAATCTGCCGAGTCAATTGACAAAATTTTTGGATTTTTACGTCCATACAAAAGTCATGGTGTAAAAGCGCCTATAATAAGAGGGACATAAATGACAGCTGTGTCTTTTCTGGGATAAGTCGAAATTGTTGGCTCCTCTCTGCTAAACTCTTTCCGAATGTTAAATATTGTTTTTAATAATTATTATTATTGTTGAATTTCATTGATTTTAAGGGCTGTTTTCAGTGTGTCACTCCCTCGTACAACCTTTTGATGTTCATTATTGTTTGTTACAGGACATGGCAAAAACCACAAAGATGCAGCTAGCGTCCGCGCCACGCACCCTATTCCTGCCGCCTGTGGACTGTACTATTTTGAAGTTAAAATTGTGAGCAAAGGCCGTGATGGCTACATGGGAATCGGATTGTCGGCTCAAGGTGTTAATATGAATAGACTCCCAGGTAATTTATTTTTTCGTAGTATCTCTAAGGGAGTGAAGTTTTCCGCAGTGCGGCAGTCATTAACTCATCGAAAATATTTTTTACTAGCCTCTTAAAACAAAAAGGCACTGAGGTAAGCTCAACTTCGAAGATCTAATGTAGAAATGGAAATGGAAAAAAAGAAAAAAGAAGAAGAAAAAAATGCACCAGTTTTATTCTTTTGAGTGAGAAACGAGAAACTGAATCTCTGAATCGCTTTTTAATGGCTAGACATTGGAACAAAATCCCAATGATAATGTTTCATAGTTGCCTTGCATACGAAATGTTTCATATTCAAAATGACAATGAAATGATGAAGGAAAGTCGGATATAATTTCGAGGTGTGAGGTCAATTCGTTTTCCGTCCATAAATGTTCAGCATAAGCAGAAACGTTGAAATGTTGCATCTTGAATGTATACTTATGAGTTTAGCCTCTGTATTGGAATAGTATCCCATTAATTCCTCCTCGGAAAAAAAGGAAAGAAAAAAAATCAAACCATCCAGTTCTCACCACACCAAAGACATTATTTCTATTACTGAGGCATATTTTCCAAAAATATCAGTCAAACAGCACTGTTTCTTATGCAGTGAATTTAGGAAGTTCCGTTCTCAGTTCTTTTTGCCAAGCGTCAGGAAATTCAAGACTAATTTGAGTAATGTGACAGGACAGGGAGAGAGGGGAAGACATCAACTGAAATAAAAGCACTAGTGGAAATCCCTGTAAACCGACGATCACTTGCACCAAGTTGTTTACTTTTTTAAGAGCTTTCTAATATAAGCTTGTGTGCATCACAACACGCAACTTTAAATCTCTTCAAATCGAGAGCATTGGCTTCATCTTAATCCAAGAGCTTTTCTTTTTATCAGTTAAGAAACACAATAAATTGCTCTTATTCTCCATACTGCAACAAGCTTCTTGGAATTGAATCAATAATTAAAGACGTCAAACAAATAAAGCCACAGCATATTAAAAAAAAAAAAAAAAAAAAAAAAAAAAAAATTGAGAATCAATATTTATTCCTGAAGTAAACATCAGAGATGGTGTGGTGATCTCCAGTGAAATGATGCTTCAAAATGGGACAACCCTTGCCTTTTTTCTCAGTCGGCGGTAGTATCAGACAGTCTGCACATGCAAAAAAAAAACTTAACATTCTAGAATGCACTGAGCAAGTTGTAGGAAAGGAGTTTATATTAATTTTGGCACGAGTCCATAGTTCTGGCAGTGCTCTAACTCCACCCCAAAATTTTAGGAGCCACGCGGCAGGCAAGCCTAATATCTAGGAGCTATAAAAGTTTTTGATCGAGGCATCAAGTTTTGCCAGGAGCATGGATGCAATTCAGAAATTAGGGCAGTACCTACCTACCCGTTTTTTAAGTGCATTCTATGTTTTAACGTTCGGTGAAGCTAGAACATAGAGTTCAAGGGTGGATATAATTTTAGTTGCTCGAGACAGGAGATCTTGTAAAACTGATGGCAATTTCCCTCTAATTTTACGGCACTTAGTTGTCGGAAACATTTTAACAGCATCTTAAAAATAATGTATGTCCCTGAGTCTCTGGTTCAAACAGCCGTCATTGCAAATGTTAGCAACGTAGGTCTTTCACATTATGAATACAAGTGAAAATCAAAAGAAAGTCCAAGATTTCCATAGTAGAATATTAGGAATAGTTCATGTATCATTAGGCTGTGCCTATGCAACTATAAATTTTCGATTTGCGTTCTCTCCATTCACGAATTTTTTCATCTGTTTTCATATTTTGTCCAATGAAGGTGTAGTGCTATGGAGTTGATGAGTTTTCCATTCCCCTTGTCTGTCCATTGTTCTCCTCTGTAAATGGTGATGATCTTTTCAATGCACTCATCAATTTTTTTTTTTTTTTTTTAGGATGGGATAAACACTCATATGGTTACCATGGCGATGACGGACACTCATTTTGCTCATCAGGAACAGGTCAACCTTACGGTCCAACTTTCACAACAGGAGATGTAATTGGCTGTGGTGTCAATCTCGTAGACAATACCTGTTTTTATACTAAAAATGGCCACAATTTAGGTGTAGCATTTACTGATCTACCTGTAAGTATTTAGTCCGATGATGCAGATGGTTCTTAACTTTCCCCTTTTGAAAACTCCTCTCCCTTCCCCCCAATTTTCAAGGTGTTACCTACTTTTTCTCTTTTTTTCTTTTTTTCAAAACTTCTGAAATATTTTCTGGAAACTTGTCTTATACAAAACATTTTGGCGAAGCCGTACTAACAGAAGCGGATCCAGCAGTTTGGCAACACTGGATTTTCTCCATTTAAACCTATGTTCAATAATGGATTCTTGTCACCAAGCTCTTGTCTCTGAGCACCTGGTCCCTCCAAGAATCGATAAATTTCCATAGATTTAAGTGGAGAAAAAACAGTGTTGCCAATTTGCTGGATCTGCCAATGTTTACTAAAAGTATGCTCAGAGTACAAACCGCAAATAAAAAGGCAAAGTTATCTACAATATCCGCTTGTTACCTACTTTAGGTGTTCTTTAAGGTGTTTTGGTTAGATCCTATGCACAAATACCTGATTCACTACAGCATGATGTGATGCTTGCAGATTTTTGGAGAAGTGTCATAAAATCCAGAAATTATCAATTCATCAGTTGATTGTCTAATGGGGAATTTGCAGGTGTCTGGAATTAAGTAAATTCCATGTTTAAAATGAAACTCCTGAGAAAACGGAACACGAGGATATCCTTGGTTTCTAAATTGAACAATTAACGGAGGAAATATGATAGAATAACCTAATTTTCCAAAATACATGTATTTAAATGGAAAATGCCACCAGATGATGTCACAAGGTGGCACATTTTCTCACTTTGAAATCTCTTATTCTACGATTTCCCATTTCAGAAAAAAATTATGAAAAATACTGAGAAGTCAGGTTACTAAGCACTCTCAGAATGAAGCAATAAAATTTTTGTGTGCAAATCCATCATTGTTCTCCCAAGTACTAAAGATCCTCCTTAAGGGCATTTTTGTGGCCCTCCTATTTTTGCTCCTGTTGTTGAGGCCCTTCCATCTTCCTCTGTCCCCTGCTGCTAGGGTTCCTATTGGTGAAATTGAGTGGTTGCACTGGACAAAGGAGGTAGGTAATAGAATAACTAACGGTTACCTACGAGAGACCCTATAGTTAGTCCAGCATTTTCTAGCTTAGTCTATAAGAACCACCCATTTCAGCCAATAGGATCTCTCCATAATTTCTATGTCTTCTTTGAATATCACTTTGTCTAACAATTTTAATTATCAGCCCGCTGGTGGCTTGAAGTTTCTACACCTCTCTTTCAATCCTTGTTCTAAGAGTTTTTTCTTTAAAATCGCCCTACTTAATTTTCAAAGGCTAAATTCGCTTGAATTTCACGAATAATGGCCACCGGGGTTAGAATTTTTAGTAATACCTGGATGCGCTGAAAATGCACTGAAAAATCATTTAACGCGAAATGTGTTTTGCTGAATTGGTAATTATTTCCTCTTATTTTTTAACAAGTTTTTAAAGTTAGTAAGTTTTAGCAAGTTCAGCAAGTAAATTAAAATTCCTTTTGTTGCTGATTTGCTAATGACAGCCAAGCAAATAATTCAACTGTCGTTCTGATAATTAACACATTTCTAGGGAGTGTTTCGTGAGAAAGAACATTAGCTATTCTAAATTTTTCTCTCGAAGCACGTAAAAAAAATGACAGGACCACAGGGGGGAACTGCTGCATCAATGGGCGAGAGGCATGACGTTTCTGCGGAGTATCTCACAGTTGTTGTCAAGGCTAAATTTCATGAAAAACAAAAGAGTCCATGAGGAAGTTTAAAAAAACACTCGAAAGGGAGAAAAAGCTTATTGAAATCTGACCAACCAGGAGCTAAAAGTCGAGATGATGTAACTAGCCCATGCCTTTGGCTGGGCTTCAGCCAATCAGCGAATGTTCAGCGAATGAGTACAGATTTTGGTGACTTCAAAATTGATTTTCTTCTCCATTTTGAGTAAAAAAAAAAAATCAGCAAAAATTACGGGCAGCTCAACTCATTCATTACTTTAAAGGGTAACCCTAAAATCGAAAATGAGATACCATTATAATCGAAGTGGGTAGGTATAAGAAGCAAAATGGCTCCGTCCCAAATGAAAAATTCGCAAAATTTGCAGAGATATGAAAGATTGAAAGTCTGACTGGTGACATCATGCGCTCCTAGTACGACTGCAGTTCACACTGAGATGGTAAATCATTCATTAAGTAAACGCCTAACCAAAGAAAAAAGAGTCGGCCAGGAATGAGCGAGATCGAAGCGAACTAATAACTTGTCGCGAACACGCGTCAGCCACTTGACACCGGAGACAGAATGCAGAGTGCGGACTGCGAAATGCAAGATGGAACTCATGACATCATGCGCTCAGCTGTTTTTTTGCGATGGCGGCTCAACGAATGTAGGTATTCGTTAACGGATTTTGGCATCGTTCATTGCACACTTTTTTTCATCGATTTCGCCAAACTTGTTTTTAAGGTCACTGTCCCCTCTAAAGGAAATAATTAAAAATATAGGTACAATTGTCCCTTTCATTGTCTCTTCATTAAAGCCCTAGATTCTGGGTTTAACTAGTGTAATTTATCTGAATCTGATTTTTATCTATTGTATTTCAATAACACCTGAATTTTTTTTCTTGATTATTTCAGCCTAACTTATATCCTACAGTTGGATTACAAACACCTGGAGAAGTTGTCGATGCAAATTTTGGCCAGTCTCCTTTTGTATTTGACATAGAAGATATGATCAAACAGCTACAAACTCGAGTTAGACAAACTATTTATAATTATCCTGTGCCTGACACTTATGGTACCTGGCAGACAGTCCTACAAAAGTGAGTACTTTCATCCATTAAAAAAATTGAAGAACAAACAGAAAACAATGTAAGAGGCTAATGGCTCATAATGATTTAAAATGTTCTTTGGCTTCATGTGATCTTCAGGAAAATTACAGTATTAGTTTAGCAAAACATTTGACTGCAGCCCTTCATGCTTAATGCTCTGTTGAATTGTCAAGGACATAATCTATTAGCAGACTTTGTGAGCCTGATTTTGAGCTTTTTCAGATCAATCCTTCCTTTATCTAGGAAATGATTAATTAAATAACCATTCCCTCAATCGGATCAGAAAATTTCTCAGGAATTTTTACCTTGATCTTCAAATCAGTAATAGCCTATTTATGCACGATTTTTTTGTCAACCATAATATGCTTAAGTAACACAGGCAGGCGGTCAGTGAGTTGAATTTCTGAAAAAAGTTAGATACATTTACCAAATTGTCGAAAGACATCTGCAGAAAAGGCGAAATTGTAAGCGGGTAACTAAAGAGCTAAAAAACTCTACGCACTAGGCAGCAAAACATCAGCTGATTTTGAGTCTGAAACATTCAAAACATCGAACCCCTCAAAATTGCCGTCCATGAAGAGTTGTTTTTATAAAATCGCAAACACACCGATCTCCACTTGGGCAACAGTTTACTATAGTTTGACGACCGTTTGCTTATTCTCCCTGATCTTATCTCATCCTGTATTTCTTCAAATTCAATATTGTAAACTTAAATTACTTTCTATTTCAGAATGGTATCAACGTACCTGGTTCATCATGGTTACTGTGCAACAGCGGAAGCTTTTGCTCGAGGCTCTGGACAACCGTTCGAAGAAGAGATTACATCCATAAAAAATAGACAAAGTATGTCCCATTTGTTCATGGAAGTATTCCAATACAAGTGTTTCGATGATTTTACATGATTAAAATCAGATGATTTTTCGCGACCAAAATTGCATTTACAACGGAAACTCGTATTCAGTGGTGTCGCATGCATGAAGATCAAGAAGTCTGGCCCTTTCGAAATAAATCTCAAATGCATTGTTTCAGTATTTCTCACTGGCATTTTACTTCTTCATAGGAAAACCATCGCATAAATTTGTCTAAAGTGGCTAGGGATTTTTCCTCACACTTGTGACAATTGACACCAAAATTATCAGACAAATTTGTGCAATAGTTCTCCAATGAAAAGTAAAATGCTCGTAGAAATGCTGAAACAGAATAGATAAAATACGTTACTTTGTGTGAGGAAAAATGAGTATAACAGACTTATTTTCACTCCCTTATTCCTCTGTGTGATGAAAAGTTGGAACTTCTCTCTGTATCACTCACTGCCAGGTAGAGGGCACTCCTTTATTTACATCTGTCTTATCAGTAGCATGCAGCCCCAAACATTTATCTTTTCCTAAAATTGTAAAGGTTTTCGAAGATGAATTGATACTTAATGCAAGGCTGTACCCTACTTCCCTCTTATAATGCACTCCAGCAAAAATTCTGAAATCTCCGCCCCCACAACTCCATTAAGTATCACTTGAACCTCTCTTTAATCACTTGATAAGAGAAAAAATATCTGAAACAGGCAATGAAGAGACAAATATAACTTCTTTTAGACTGAAAGAAGCTTATTCTAGGTAAACAGGGAGTAAAAGTATTAAGATATCCCTTTATTGTATGGGTGCTCAAACGAAACCTTCTGGGTAAGCTATCAGTACTACTTGTTTCGAAACACCTGAACACTCCGATAAGGTTGCTCTTGTGTAAACCGGTCGGTTTCATCAGAACTGCAGGTTTTCTGAGTTGAAACTGTGTTGCCTCGTATATCTCAATTGATCAACATGACAATTGATCATTTCTGCCAGCTCTAAGAACTCCAATAGCTATTGTTCGGGGTGTCTTCAGGTATGAAAAACTTGGAAAGCGGGGAATTGTCAGGGGATTTTACCAAGTCAGGGAAATCAAGGAAAAGTCAAGGAATTTTGTGAAAGAGACTGGATATTGAAAAATATGGAAACTTATTGTACAAAGAGCAATCCCGAAATTACGTGATGCTAAAGAAAAGGTAGCCTACCCGTATTTTTTGAGATATCAAGATGGTTTTGTTAAGAAAAAGTAACCATAAGACAACACAGAGTGTTTACACCCATTAAAATTCAAATTTCAATGACTTTTCCAGATTTTACCAGACAAAAATGATCAAAATTCCTTGACTTTTCACACCGACAATTTTACACTTGTAGAACTGAAAATGTAAAATTTTTAGAGATAATGTTTCTGCATAAGACAGACAAATGTGAACCTTTTTCTTCAGGTGTTGATAATTCAATTAACTAAAATTACAATTCCTCGTTACTAAACCAGTTTGAGATTTGGTTTGATTGTGAGGGCGTAGCGCTAATGGTTTTCCGTGAAACAAATGATCCTCCTTCCCTTGATGATGTTCTTTTAATTCATTCGTGAGTAATGGATTTGTGTATTCTGTTTTTGATGGTAGCGTTCTGTGTTTTTCAGAAATTCTGAAGCTAGTTTTAGCCGGTAGAATGGGTGAAGCAATCGAAACTACGAGTAGGCTGTATCCAGGCCTATTAGAAAGTAATAGAAATCTAATGTTTTTACTCAAGTGCCGTCAGTTCGTCGAGATGGTCAACGGCTCAGACTCAGAGGTGTGTTCACTTCCTCGTTGCACCAAAAGCGGATCTAACTACCACTCACCAAATTCAACACCTCCACGCATAACTTCGCCTCCAATTCCCACATCAGTTATCCAGTCAACCAAAGCCCTCAACGGCAACTCAAACAACAGGTACTTTTTTCTATATCATCAGTCATTTGGTCCAAGTACTTACGGTGGATGTGGAAACACAAACTAAGCAATGGAGCCAATTTAAAAAATAAAATTAGATCTTACGCCGTTGACTCATCGACTTATCAATTAATTTTGGCCAAAATTTGTAAAAATCAGTGACTTTGAGTAATGGGTCAGTGGCACCCATTTTTTAAATTCATTCTCCAAAAGAAATATGCTACTTAAAAAATTTTTAATTTTTTTTTTTTTTTTTTTTTTTTTTTTTTTTTTTTTACCTAAATGGCCTGAAACTTTCTATTTACTTTTCAATGGGTTATGTTTTCAGAAACCACTGTGATTCAGTAGAAGAAATGAATGCAGTCAACAAAAGTATGATGAACGGTGATCAAATGATGGATGGTGGAGGTGGAGGAAAGAAGGTAGAAGACGTGGACATGATCATCCCTCCACCTATTGAAAAGAACAGTTCGAATGGGCATGCCAACGGCTATCAAAATGGAGACACAGTTCACGAGAATGGAAATAGTGATGAGCAAGCTTCAGATATGATGGGTAAATTTGACGAAATTTACGTGTTTTTTGCATAAATTTTTACGACCCTTTTAGTTTTTAAGATTTATGTGTCAAATCTTTATGTTTTATTTACCAAGACTTTACTCCTCCTAGGAGGAGACAAAGGGGACGCCCAGTGAAAGGGTGGCGGCAGGGGGTTTTAGAAGAAATGAGGGAGTGCCGAGTCTCTGAAGGGCTTTGGGAGGATAGGGGACTTAGGCGGCTAGGCGTCGCAGAGCGCCAAAGAGCGCTATGAAAGTGGCTTTTATGTATGTATGTAAATTCAAGAACCACTAATCATGTTATTCATAAATTAAAATTTGGGCTATAAATTATGAATGTAATTCTTTATGAAATCATTTCTTTATTAACTAGATATTTAAAACATACAGCGCCAACAAGCAGCGTTATTCAAGAGTGTGTCCTGTATCCATGACTAAATTTAACTTTTGGATTCTGGTTCATCATTCAGATGAGAGACAGAGGAATTGATGTAATGTCATAGCCTTCAGTACTTATGCTCATCGTAAAGGGGAAAAACTCATTCAAGTAAAATTTTCCTATTTTGTTCCACTGTTTGAAGCATCACTAGTTACGACCAATGAGACCAACTTGTTTGGAAGTCCTCAAAAGACGCCAGATTGTATTTACTTTAAATGCCTCAAAAAGTTCCCGAAAGAATCTTAATTTTAAAAAATTGTCAAACGACAGCACTCTAAAGTTTTTATTTTTATTTTGGAATGTGCAGAAGTAGACACACCAAATGCAGGAAACGGTGTGAATAGTTGTAAAAAACAACTGTGCGGTGGAAGCAAGCCAGCAATTGAGCGAATGCTAGAATTCGGCCGAGAACTATATAATATGAGTCTTCAGCTAAGGCAAGAACAAGGAAGAAACGAAACCAATAAGAAAATGTTGCAGGTAAGATCAATGTTTTATTAAAATAACACCTCTAACAGAAGTGCAAAAAATATCCAATCTTGTAATCCATTGCCTGCAACAAAAGCAAAGCCTCAGCCAAGAGGAAATTTTCCAGTGTAATAATCCTTTTTTTAAATCTTCCTAAAGAACCCCGCTTAGAGCATGGGGTCAGCGGCTCTCGATGAAACTTTAATAAATTTATGTAAAGTTCATAATTGAGGGAAAGCCAAAAAATTAGCTCACTTTTGCGAGTAGAAGCTGAGATATTCGTGATTGAACCGGGACTATTTTCTGTGCGGCGGAGGTAAATTCTGCGTGTCGCCTAACCTTGCTTGAGCATTTCAGCCAGGAAACCCCCTCTCCCCACCAGGTAACTACGATGTCGCATTGTTTACACTCACTCCTTTCATCAGGACGCTCCGTTTAGGCTGTGCGATATGGAGTTGCCAGCTTCTCGCACCTCTCCCGTGCCGGCGCCGCCGGCCAGTTTAATCTGAAATGTAGTTGCTGAAACAGAATTGACAGATGCGGGGAGAGGGAGGGAGTACGGCATTCGCACCGGCCGAGCGCATAAGCACCTATCTTCACATAAGTGACGTGAGGTCTGATCGAGAACGCTGAACAACGAGAGGAAAGGGGACTCGGAATTCTTCTGCCATGCTGCGGCATGATAGAAAATAGTCTGGATTCATTTGCGAATATCTCGGTTTCTACTCAGAAAAATGAGCTAATTTTTTGACTTTCCCTTAATTATGAACTTTACATCAATCTATTAAAGTTTCATCGAGAGCCGCTGACCTCATGCTCTGTGCGGAGTTCTTTTTCCCATGAGTTTCGATCTCATCTTTTTTTGAAAATGAACGATGGAAAGTTCAGGTAATATTACCGAATAACTCTAAAAATTATTTTACCCCCACTTTAAAAAATGACATAAATCAGACTGTCTCTAGTCAAATTAGAAGTTGTGATATGAAGCCTCAATACCGGATCTTTAGAGACAACTTGCATTCCACCACTTCTTGAACTCTTGATCTCAGTTTGCATTTTAAAAGAACGCAACAGGGTGTTTACCGTATGGAGAAAGTACAGATGAAGTACATGAAGCATGATCTTTTAAGGCTGGTAAGGTTA
The DNA here is from genome assembly GCF_001854935.1 of Bemisia tabaci. NCBI lineage: Eukaryota > Metazoa > Arthropoda > Insecta > Hemiptera > Aleyrodidae > Bemisia > Bemisia tabaci. The sequence goes on along the minus strand of NW_017550873.1, from coordinate 749,095 downwards.
TGTAGAAAAATTAGAAGGGGTTTTTATGTAAAAGTATTGAAATTGAAGTTGTTGCAATTAACTTGAAGAAAGAGCCTTGAAGTTGTAACATTTTTATACCTATATCATTACATACATTTTTAGCCTTGTTTTCCACTGTTTTTATTGTGTTTTCGCTTTCATATCAGTCTCAGGACAGTGTCAAAATTTTTTAAGATAAAGCATCAATTTTCCGGGAGACTTTTGAAAATTTTTCATCTGATTTTTCTTTAACACGCAGAGTAGACACCTCGAGAATATATTGCTACACATTGATGGCCAAAGTGCGAAACTTTGTATCTTTATTTGCAACATCTTAGACTTCCTATCATACTTCTTTTTTTTCCTGAAAAACTAGCGTACGTAATTACTTGAAAATTGACTTGATTTTCCCTCTCTTTGAGCCGAATATTCTTTATAAATTCCAAGTTATGGAGGTGACTTGTTTCTCTTCGAAAAAGTAAAGTAGGAGCGAAAATTTTGAAAGGAAGCAAAGAAAATTTGTGATTTTGCTTTTTGGGCATTGATATAATGCCCAGCACAAGTCTCAACAAACTGGAGTCAAGTTTACAATTCTGGAACTTAGTTTTGAGGAGAAGCTAGACACAGTTTGAATCCGTCATCTCTGAAGATCAACATTTTCAGCAAATATGTACTTCTTTGCTTTTTATGGGCACAAAAGTGAAGTAAACCACTTGCTGAGTATTCTTTAGAAGGTTACTGGAGAATATTCCCCGTCTAAAATTTCAGTTCTGATTTTTCAATTGAACTTTACTAAATTTGCTCCCCTGAGAGATTGGCTGTCCTGGGCCGACATCCCTTTCTCTGTAGATGAAACAAAAATTGATACAAATTATCGCAGGAGGATCGTCATGATCATTTCTCTAGCCTCTGATTCTAATTATTTTTCTCTCTTTTTGCAGGATGCATTTAGTCTTTTAGCATATGCAAATCCTTGGAATAGCCCTGTAGGCTGGCAGTTAGACCCTATTCAGAGAGAAACTGTTTGTGCTGCTCTCAACTCTGCCATTTTAGGTAAGTTAACGGTCTCAAATGGATGGCATTATGCAATGAGGGATCAAATTTTTTTGCTTATTGAAAACAGCATAGTTAGCTTTTCCATGGAAATAGGTACTGTAAAAGAAAAGCTAAGAAAAACTGTACCTTTTGGTGTAATGCAGTTTGAATACATTTTGTACTTTTTCTGATCGAAACTCGAAATGATTATTCTCTTACTCTACTCTCAACATTATGCATGAGGCATGATTTTTCAAATTATTTACTTCAAGCCTCAAGGGCAATTTTCACAACTGCGCCCTGTTTTAAAAACCCCTCTTGACCATGGCAAATTTAGACGTATGTTGTTTCTCAATTAATTGCTCGCAAAATGTTAATCAATTGTATTTCTTAACACATTGACTGCATAGCAGTTTGTATTGAATCAGCATTGAAGGCTAGCTTTTTAATATAGCTTTGAGATTATGCTTATGCATTACTGAGCAATGCAGAAAAATGCTCTCAAGTTCTGATGGCCGAACGTATTTTGAGTCGTCTATTCGAAAATGGCCTCCTTTTTTTTTTATTGATCCACCTTTTTGTGTGCAATTTCGTTTTCTTAAATCTTTTAAACCCATTTAATCCTACGAAATTGTCCTTTAAACCCGATCCAATTGTTCTTTGTCTCAAAGAAAGAGCCAATTGTTTCATATAGGCATCTGATGGGATATCCTACACTTACTTTTTATTGCTGAAGGCATAAATGACCTTGACTTCTCTCCATCTCCTATCAATTTTTCGGAAAATGAAATTATTCCGATGGACTTGTTGTGTGGCAGTAAAAAAAAAAAAAAATATCAGGAAAATTTAATTTCCCAGAAAATAGGTAGATGACAGAAGAAAATTGAGGTCAATGTTGACTTCAGCAGCAAAAAATTATGAATGATGTCTCTTCAGACTCCTGGATGAAAAATGTTTCTCTTCCTCTCAGACGAAAAACAATGTGATGAGTTTTATACAGGGTTTTTTAGGGCAGAATGAGTTTTGTAGCAGTCGTGTAAATGATTGAATGAAATTGAATAATCGGTTAGTAATTACAGATACCAGTGTTAAGCACATGAAGACCTTGGATTTATGGAATTTCACGGAATTGACAAAGCGATCCATTTCACTGCGGTATTCGTTAAACTGCTGAATCTGTCAATTTGAATTAACTTGAACTCCTCAAAGGGATCGGAAGATCAATCCGTTAAACTGCTTCCGATAAATCGAGGTCTTACTGTAGCCAACTTTTTTAAGCGTGCCAGTAGGGCTCGCTTTTTGAAATCACTCGGATGTACCATAGTACAGCACACCGATCAACCAATGCTATTCAACCGCCAAATATTTTTTTCCTCGGACCCGTTTTCTTGTCTTTGAACCATTATACTGTCAAGCCCTGATGGTCTCTTACCAAAAAACCGAATGAACTGCTAATTGGGAACCTTTGAGAACATTTTCCCGTCAAAACCGTATTATTTCATTTGACAAAAACCTCATAGAAGCTTTCTTACGCTCGGAGGACTCAACTCTAGAACCTTCTTTCCCGCCAAAACTGTTCAGCCAATGAGCGTCTTGCACTGCAAGTGCAATCTGTGATGAGCCTCGTGACTCTTTATACCATGTACTAACCGTGGCCCCTGCAGAAATCCACTCAAACCACTGCAGTTATCTCCCGATATAGCTTTGGGTGTCAGGTTTCGAGCAAGGCAATAAAAGACGGGGAGGAGAGGGTCGCCTCGTCGAACCTATTATCTTCCACGCCCGATTAACCATTCACCGTGACGCCAGGATCCACCAAATTTTCACAAAAATTGTTTTCCGTCTATTTAGCGAGTTTATCCTTACTTTCCGTTAAAGTACAAATAAAAAGAGACCTCATTTGTAAAAATCGGCCGAATAGGAGAGAAGTTACAGTTCGAAATCCAAAGAGATTAACTCAACGCGATTTCGATGCACGGCAGTTCGCCCAAATCACGGTCGTGCGAAATGCCGCATATCAGCTTAAAATCAAGATAATTGGACGGAATCTTTAAAATCAATTTACATTCAACGTTCATGAATCAATATTTTCTCCCAAATTTAGCAAAAAGTACCAATTGATGCAAATAACAAAGACGTGAAAATAGTAGGTATGTGTCCAACATTTTAGTTATTTGGCACGCTTTTCCAACATATTCATGTTGGATTTTTCTGCTTGTTTTTCTTTAGTTTTGGTGACTCCCTACCTTTTGGGGGTGTGTGTAATTTTATATATTTTCCGTGAAGAACACATTGACCATCTTTTGATCCAACCACTCCTTTTAATTTCAGTTTCATTGTTGTGTTCAGAATCTAGCAGTTTACCGCGAAGACCTCCATTAGAAGTAGATGTGTGCCATGCGAGACAACTGGTAGCGCTGATGTCACGCTCTGAACTAGGCTCCTGTGCGTTTGCTAGTGTCGATCATTTACTCCGCCAGTCCTAATGATCTCTCAATAATGTCCGTGCTCTCGCCTTTTGTAAGTAAATCTTCAACTCCTCTCTCATTCTCCTTTTTCCTTCGCAAATTTTTTCGGTTATTCGTTGTTTGTTGATTCTCGTAAATTTTTTCATAATTTGTTAAGAATCTCTGGGTTGAATTGACTCGTCCCGCCCACAGTACCGATATTGATTTTCAATACCAAATAATAGAAAACAGTTTCTGAATATCAAGACCTTATCAACACTTGTTCCTTGTCAACAAGTTTTTACTTATTTGGTCTCATGGCGCTTGGTAAACTAATCAAAAAAAAGGTATAAATGGAAAATTTCTAAAACCTAATCAAAATGGTTTTTGATCAAAATTTATCAACTGTCAACACTTGTCATAATAACTGTCAATTGACAGTAGTTCATGTAATGTCTGCTTACAGGCAACACGTCAACCTTTATCTCAATCTTGGAATTTTTTTCAAATAAAATCCTCCATACCATGGATGTCGCTAATCGTCCTGCCTCAAATAGCCATGTTAGGAGGTCAACAAGTGATTTTCGATTGTGATTGTAGTGATGATTAGCTTTGCAAAATTTTTTTTTTCTTCCAAGGTTTCGGTAAAAAAAGTTGTACTCTAATAGCACCAATAGCAGCCGAGCAAACAAACTTGAAAAAAGCTTAAAAGTTGGTAATCGTTCCAAAAGTAAACTTGATTTAGTTATTTCAGTTGTTTCTCGTGGACAAATCGAGCATTTGCTGGCAAAATAACCATGATTAATGAATATTTTAACCTAATAATCTCAGCTGCAAGTGTATTCTTGGCCTCCTGATGGGTTCTACTGATGCTTAAATGGGTAGATTTTATTGGTCACTGTTCACAGTTTGAATTCTATTTGGTGGATTTCAACATATTTTGTTGAAACTTACTAGCAATATATTTAATTGCTTTAATTAATTTTGAATATCAAAGGACCTCAATATTCTGCACCCAAGGGATGTAAGGTGCAATGAAAAATTCAGATAATGAGTTAGTTACAATCCCTACTTTTTGGTGCTGGCAAGCTAGTTTTAAGTTTTTTTTTCCCTTCAAAAGTCGTAGGAATAAAGCGGGGTCTATTAAAGATGCATTTTAGCACTACTTCAATTTCCATTCAAGAGTAGATATTCTGCTTTTTTGTTTTTTGTTAAATAATAATGAAGGTTCAAGTAACAAGTTTGCTTACCGTCCAACAAATGATTTTTGACTTCTATACCAAGAGACCTATCTCTGGTCACTTCGCAACCCAACACCTTACAGGTGCTTGTTTGCAATAATTGAAAACCTAGATCATATTTTGAAAATTGAGAACAGTAAGCTGGGAAGATTGCACATGCAGGCTCAACTAGAGACAAAAACCTACCCATAGCTGAAAAATCATAGATCAATAGATGTTTTCTATGTAACTAAAACAAGAAATGGAAATTTGACAAGTTACGGAACTTAAATGTAAGACACAGATGTATGCTTGCTTATTGAACATCAGTTTAATGAAAAATGCATAGTGGAAGAGTTCAAGAATGTTTATGGAGAGCGGGTTCGGAACTTGGCCTCTAATCCTGGACTTCTTGTGCGTTCCATCTTGTGCGTTGGCATCTGTGTGTAACTGGACATGAAATAAACTCACCCGTGTCAGGAATTCATTAATATCTGAAAAAAAAAGAAATAGAATATGACTGGCCACGAGGAAAAGAATCTAAGATAAGGGGCAACATTACGTGAAGGAGCGTTCGACAAAAAATTTGGCACAAAATAGCTCCAAAATGTCGAAATATTCGGGAGGAAGTTTGAAGTGTACGGTTCTAATGACAGCTTCATGATGAAGTTGCTCAATTTCCTGTTCTGCCGAGGAAGGGTGCTGTATTAATCCTTGAGCGGTGCAAAATTTCCCTTGATATATCACAAATTTTCCAGGAAATTTGTGATTGTCCTCTAATTTATTAGAAATTTTTGTCCAGAATCGAATCAAAAGAACCTGACATTTTTAATAATTACTCTTAAAATTTCCTAAAACTATTTTAATAGGGCAAAACTTGGCAACTTTTAAATGTTCGTACAGCATTTTTCCCTAGCTTTGCAGCATCGCTCGAATGATTTTAATCTCATTCCTTGCGACCATTTACAGACATATGTCTTCATCAACGTAGCAGGAATGAGCTAGTGGAAAGCCAAGAAGGAATGAGTTGAAAATGTCTTAAAATGGAGGTATCTGGAATCGAATCCTGGCTATGGGAACAATTAAGTTGGTCCTTCACTGGGGTGTTTTAGCCATACAGATTTGACTCTTTATGCAGCATATTTCCCTAGCAGTGTAGCATTACATTCTGTCATGTTCAGGCTCAAAATTGTCGAATCAGAATGCAACTGCTGGCCCGCAAAGGCCCTGAAATGAATTTATTCGTTTATGGTTTATCCTTTAAAATACCTATTTATATTTTTGGTCAAAAATTCAAAATTCAAGTTCCTGCTTTTTAAGAAATAATTGCCTCCTGGACGAAGGTTCCTAAAAATGTGATTGTATCGCAACTCTAATAGCGCAGTGCTCTTTGCATTTGTTTCTATTTGAAGTATGTTCATAGGTTAAAAAACCTCCAGTATCATTCACAAAAATAGTTTTTGCAATTGTCACTTTTGTTTTCTTCCCTCCTTTTCATATTCAGTGACAGCAGATGTCAAGCATTGTTGAGGTAAATTCTCATTTTTACTTGTTTTTTTTTTTATTTTTCCAGTAGTTAGCAGTCAACTAAACCAATATCACTACCAGTTGCGGAGTAGAAACCAAAATGAATTGGGAGTCTCAAGCATCTACGATCGTTTCCTTTTTTGTGTTACTCGCTCAACAATGGATGAGTCTGCGACGCACATTCATCTCTGTAGGACAGTGAATTTCCTGTCTCGCAAGTCTTCAGTCGTCTTTAAGTACTGATCGATAAACAAGCTCTCACAAATCAACTTTTATTTTATAATTTTGATTGTATAAATTATTACTCTGGGCTTTTTATATTTTAATTTTCTGTACGTTACACATGATCACCATAGATGAATCAATTATAAATCATTTTATTTTATGTCTCTTTATTTTGATTTCGGATTCAACCTCAACGCATCAAAGTCAAGTTCCTCTGTTGTGTTAAAACCTAACAGTACCGAAACCCGTTTCGCCCACAATTTGAGTTATTTCGAGTTCTTATCTTCAAGTCAAGCATCATTAATGACGTGCCAAACCTTCCTATGAAGAAAGAATCTTGGCGTCTCCGTAAATGGAGGGAAAATTTCTTTGAAAAATGTTTGGTTGAGATAACATCTGAAAATGCTTGTAGTGTCGATCAACCTCCTAATTTTTTACATTCCCTCCGCAAAAATTTGCCGCTGCAAGTAATGTCTAAGTTAATGCCAAGGCTCTCCTCCATCTGTGATATTAGACAGTTTTGCTGACTGTTTCGGAGGAGTCTCCAGGGGTTATGTCTTACAGGAACCTTCTAATTTTGGGTGACTAATCGAATATCCAGATTGAATGTTTGTAGCATATCATTTAACCTGTAGCTTATTAGTGCTAAATCAATCTGAAAACAGAACTTTGAGAAGAAGCAAATTTTTTTGGCTGAAATTCAAAATATTCAAGATGTGAGCTTTTTGTCTAGACATCAGTGCTTCCATTATTTATACTTATCCGATCGTGAATGACAATCTAAAACATTATTTTCCAGTGAGTCCTGCGAATTGTGGGTAGATATTTTTCCCTTATCTATTTTCACAGAAACTCTAAAACTACGCAGAGTAATTTCATGTTTACCTTGTAGTAATCAAATCAAAAAATAATATAAACAGCCAAGTCTTTAGTTGGTGTTTGATAGGATCATTTTCTGCTAGTCTGACGTTTTACCTCCTTATTAGTCGTAGGTTTACGTTTCGACATAACCCTGTGATATCATCACACAGAATTTTTTAATTGAAGAAGCAAATTAAACGCCCAGATGTCTTTGGGAGTAAGTCCCAAACTACTTAAATATGACTTCTGTCATTGACTCTTAATTTAAAGGCCCAGGAAATTCAGTGTTGTCGAAGCAAGTGAATGCCTAACTACTGTAAATAGTGTACATTGAATTGAATTCTAAGTATAAGATTTAACGATTTTGAAACCGAACATGTTTCAATTTTTAATAAATGTTGAGATTTTCTAGCACCTTGGTTTCTTTTCTCATTTTCTTTAAGTTCGTTTCGCTTAGATTGAAATCTAAATTTACTATTTTTTTAAAGCCCCCAATTAATATTTTTCGGAATGAATTTACTTTCCGCAATTTCGTTGAAAACTTTGTCTCTCAGTTCTTTTCAGTAGAAGCTTGGATTTAGATCGCCTGGTTCCAGAAAGCATTAATCATTCAAATCTCTTTACCCCAGTTATTTTTCTTGTTCAAATCATCTTTTTTGATCTTGAAATTATTTCATCCAGTTTTGCCTCTTTCGTTACAGTGAATCATTAAATCAGAAAAGCATTTGCTCTAGTCCTTTGGCTTATCTCCAAGCAACTGATAAAATAGAAGACACTAGATCACAGAGCTAAATCTTATAAATTTTTTTATTCCAAGCGGAGAAGCACTTTACAAAACGGTTCTGAACCCTTGTCAACACTACTTTGGCACACGAGGGCTTCCATAAATTTTTCAAGACAATTGTTCGACCCTCTCTTTTGTGTAGGGTTTCCATATTTCTATCTGTGAGCTGTAAAACCTAGCAGGAATCTTATTGGTGTGATTCACAAGTCATGAATGCCCATTCGCCATTGTGATCAAACCGTTTAGTAATTCTGAAATAAAGCCTGAAACTGAACTTTGCTGAGTAAGTAGAGTAAGATGATACCTTACTTTGACCGTTTTTGACATGCTTTCAGCTTCGGTTAAATACTTAATGAGAAAGCCCGTTACTATTCTCAATTATAGGCACCTTCAGAATTATTGGAAAGAGGGGAAATGACAAGATATTCCCTTCAAATGTCTAAATATGCTTTTAATATTTTTATCTCGGTATTACTACACCTATTATTGCATTAAATGATGCTTAGAATTAAAAACCATCAGTCTAATTGTCAACCAATTTTGAAGGTAAGGGTGTTATTTTTGGGATGTTTTTCAGTACATCTTTTAAATATTTAATTTTGGCTGAATGTAAAAAAATCCGGTTTTTTTTCCTTCTTATTTAAATTGAATCTGTTTCAAGTGGTCATTGACGTCCATTGAAATTAAAGTTTGAGACAGAGCAATATCTACTTTGATCCAAAGGTTTTTCCTCATTAACTGGAACCAATTAAGATGAATGTGCCTCCATCACTTTATCAACTACCTAAAGTTTTATGAATAGTAATTTAGGTCTTTCTCATTTAGTATAAAATATTTAGATCAGCATAATTGGCTAAGAACAATCTCAAAGCGTTGCCTCCATTGTAAGGAAATTCTATCAACTGGTAATTTTGGCCCTGTCTCACTGGATCATATTTTAAGATGTTTGAAAAAGTAATTGTATAGGAATAGATTTACATAGTAAATATTTTCTGTAAGTATAGGGAGCCTAGATTTTGTTAGTCTGTGCTAATTTTTGATGTTGTTTTCGGAGGCTGAGATCCGACAAAAAAGGAGCAAGGAAACATGTATCTGTTGTACAAAATGTGGGATTGTATCATATCGTAAAGGTGTAAAAAGAAATATGTAAATGTGTCCTGAAGTCTGTTATAAGCCTCATAAATTTTTGTCTCTCAAATATTTTGAGCGTTTTGTAGGTTTGGAAGTAGAAATCAATTTACCCTGTCGATTTTTTGGGAATTTTTTGCGTCTTGCCATTTTTGAACCATTGATCTGCCAGCTGCTTTTTGCAATAAGGGTGTCCGCCTTACTATTCAAGAATTGATCATCTTGACCGATCGAATTCATTAACAGATTCGTAATGATAAAGTTGAGCTTTCAGTCTCCTTTTTTTCTGACAGTGCTAGCTGGGATACCACAGTTCAATGAATATCATAGGTTAAATGCATTAAAAAGTAACAATGTCAATCGGAAACTCTTCTTAAAAATGATGTTAATCAAAGATAAAATGTGAGATATGGCTCTGCAAATTTGCCCATCAATACTCTTCATTCAATTCAACCTGTGTATCTACAGGGTGATCCAAGAGCTCTGCACCATGCACCCCTGTAACCTCTAAGGTTTTTGGGGTTTTTTCTAAATTTTTGGGGGCCACAATAGTCATTACCTTCGACCAAGGAGCCCTTGCACTATTTTAAGCTTCCATCCCAATTAATTCGGAAGTTAAAGGGGTGATGCGTGGTGTTGATGGTACGTGACTTTTGAATCATCCTGTGTAGTTCCGCTAATAATCATTAAAGCAACAACACATTAGGAACCAGATTTACTTCCAATAATTCCTGTATGAATATGAAGACAAATCTTTTGTAATCAGGTCATTTATATAATCATCGTTTCAAAAATATAACTATTATTATGAACTCGATCTGTTTCATTATTTTAAATTGACAGTCTTTGTTGACGGTGTAAGTGGGCAATCACATAACTCGGTTTGCAACGTTGCAAACTTCCTGTCATACTTTATTTTTTAAATGGAAAACTATTCAATGACGATTCTTTTAAACTGCTGTGATTCTTCTTCTCTGTGCGAAGAAAATTACCGAAGGAAAACTTCAAGGCACGATACGGCTTTGTTCTCCTTTAAAAAATAAAACAAGAACAGAGTTTTTTAAACACCGCAAACGAGACATGTGATTGCGGACCTACGCCGTCGATGTGCCTTTTATGTACTGCCTAAAAAGGAAAAGGAAGCGGCATTAGTGATCGGTTAAAAATTGGACTAAATTTTGCCATGAGACCGACTAACCCACAACATCACCTATCTACATAGGAAAACTAATGGTACATATTATATCTACGGCCACAAAGTGAAACCACGTATCTCCATTGCAGTGTTTCCAAGTTTCCACTCCTCTTTTTTATTTTATGAAGAGAGACAAGCCACCATTGTAGCTTTAAATTTATTCAAAATATTCTGTGAACAGAGGAAAAATCAAGGAAGTTTTCGAGAAATTACGTCGCATAGTTAACCGAAGAAGTAATAAAGTAGGTATGATAGGAAGTTTGCAAGATTGCAAACGGAGATATGTGGTTTTGCATTTTGGCCATGGATATGACACATATTTGCTGATGAGCTCCTTGCAAAAATTCTGAGAAAACATCACTAAAATTTTAAAAGACGCAAAGCCTATCTGGCAAAATTTTTAAGTAAAATAAATTATGAAAGTCTCGAGATTGTAGATTTCCAAAGAGCTTTCGAGATTTTTTTTTTTTTTATTTTTTTAAAAAAAAGATCGAAAGTTGAGGAAACTACAGTAGATTTTATAAAAAAATTTAAACACTTTTTTCTTCAATATTATCTCTCTGAAACAGATTCCCTTCCTTTTAAATTTTAACAGTTAGAGTTGTAATGTTGAAATTAACAACTGTTTCGAAAGTTTATTTTTTCCTGCCCTTGCAATGAGGGTAATGACATTTCCTTTGCACTCGGTAGATTACTGGCACACAAAGGGAAAAAGTTGTAAAGGATATTCATTCGTAGCCAAATTTATTCTGATGAGCCACGAATTTTCTTGATACCTACTTTCTGAAAATTTTCCTTGGAATCTCGCACAAAATTTGATTCACAATTCAATCAAAATGGCTTGAAAAATGTAACTACTCACTAATGTGAATACCTATGGATTCAATAATCCCTATAATGCATTTTTTTGAGGCACTTTAACAACCTCCATAGGTTGTTCTTCAGCGTTAATTCTTTTCTAAATACGACAGATACCTTATGGAGCCACCATTTTTACAGTGAAAATGCAAAATTGAGTGTTTCGGTTTGCAATACTGCAGACTTTGAGTCGTAATTCACTTTTTAGATTGAAAAAATATGTACTCTGCAACAGTTTTTGAAAAACTTTCCCGTTTTCTCTTTTCCTTGTGAAGAACGGTCCGTGAAATATTCCGCAGTTTGTTTTCTGTTGACACTGAAACAGCGCGTAGATAATAATAGAAGTTTTGAAACGCTGCAAACAAGATATCGCCGGTGGCCGGTGAAACTCCCAAACTACATATCTCGTTGCTATGTTTCAAAATCTCCACTCTCTTTTTGTTTTTTTTTGAAGTAGAATAAATCAACATTATTCCATGAAGTCTTCCCAGAAATTTTTTGCACTGAGGAGAATAATCAAAGAGGTTTCAAAGAGACGTTGAGTAACTTTCCAATTCAAAAATAAAGCATGACAGGATTGCCAGGAAGTCTGCAACGTCTGCAAACCCGAGACAGGTGGTTCTGGAGTTTCGCACCAGCGATACATCACTTTCGAGTCAAGGTATCACAAGCGCCATGCGACGTTTGAAAACTTCCGCCGTTGCTCTTACAGAGCAAGTGTTCAATGAGGCTGTCCGAAAATTTCACTGAATTTTGTTTGTGCTGCTGATAAAATTCAGTGTGGTTTTCCAACAGATTCAACCCACAATTTCTCTGTAAAAAAATGAAATTCCGGCGGAAATTTTTAAACGTCGCATGGCGCTTGAGATACTTTAGCCGGAAGGTGACGAATATCGACAAGGTAATTCCTTAAACGCGTATCTCGGTTTGCGATGTCGCAGACTTCCTGCCGTACTTCATTACTTACTTTATTTTTCAAACGGAAAACTATTCAACGGCAACTCTTTAAGTAAAACTGCCGTGATCTTTCTACTCTGTGTGAAACAAATTCGGCAAAAACTTCAAGGAATGATGTCAATGTTTTCTCCTTCAAAAAAATAACATGGAGGCGGAGAATTTCAAACACCGCAAACGAGATACGTGGTTGCGAACTTACGCCGTCAATGTGCGATTTTGGTGTATCACCGTGCGTCGATTTAAATTTTACCGCGTCAACAGCGATCAGTTCTCGCAGAGCGCAGCACCCTGCGGGCGGTTTTAACTGCGGCGTCGGCCGACAGAGCGCGCGACACGCGGGAGCGCCGTCGGCGGGGCTCACGAAAAAGTCGAAACTGGGGCGGAGTCAAAAATCCTCCGGTTTGTGTCAACGGTTTCTAGTTTATCCAGCGCGGGCGCAGCAAGCACAAGGCAGCCTGCCCCGTTCCACTGCGAGCCCAGTCCGAGTCGAGTGTTCCCTCAGTGCGTGCCGCCGTCCCGTCTAGTCCCGTCTCCCAGGAAGGGCAGATCTCCTCATCCTCCCAGGCCCCACCGGAATCGAACCCGGAACCCGTCACCGCCGACTCCGAGATCCGCGCGCGAGGATGGGCGCCTCCAGTTGAAAGTGTGACCCCGTTGATTATGTGTTGACAAGTGATTGTGCGGTTGTGTTCGAGTGCGGGCCAACGATGGCGATGTGTTCCCCGATATATTTCTCCCCCGCGGCGCGTCTGTGAGCCGAACCCTGGAGTTTGATCGGCTGGACCGCGTCTCATTCCATTGCTGCGAGCCCAATTGTGACGGAGCTGGTTTGGTCACTTTAGTTCGTGAAGCCGGCCGCAGAATGGGGTGTGCTATGTCCGCGGAAGAGCGGGCCGCTCTCGCCCGAAGTAAACAGATCGAGAAGAACCTCAAAGAGGACGGCATACAAGCCGCCAAAGACATTAAACTCCTCCTACTAGGTGAGCTATCACACACTCTCTTATCACCAAACTCGACCAACACCCTACCCTCACCCCCCAGCCCACCACAATCTTCAACCAAAAAAAGGCAACGCCTTTCTCCATTCATTCACTCTTCCCCACCCCCCAAAAAAACCCCACTCGTAGTGTAAAAGCTCAACGAGCTTAAACCTTCAAAAACGCAGTGATTATTCATTCCTCTCCTCAACTTATCATATAGACCTCTTCCTCGCAACGTTGTCAATTCGTCAACCCAAAATTCACGACGAAAGAAGGCAACGCCTTAACCCGGTCAGCACACCATCATTCCCCCTCAAAATGTGTAAAATCTCGTAGCTTTCTACGGGTTTTTTCACTTTCCAAATAGCATTTAACAATCCCTCCAGCCCGATCTTAAAAAGTTTGGCGGACGTCTTTCTCGCAGGGTTGTCAATTGGTGACCCCGAATTTCCCCGGAAACCCATCGCTGGCTGATGATTTGAGGGCGGCGTTCGGGGCAACGGAAGGATATGTTTTTTTCGGATGAGGGATGGCGGTCTGGCGGCCAATTGTTGAATAAATGGTGGGGTATTGGCGGTGGGCCGGGCGGGCTGGCAACGCAGCACCTGCTCAATAGTATCATGGGTGGAGCCACGCGCGCATGTGAGAAAGCGCCAGGCGCCCCGCGTACCGGTCGCGACCGATGCCATCCGCCGCGCCGCGCCACGGCCGGGGAGTTTTCCTCTCCGAGTTTTCCCTTTTATCGTATGCAACGGTCAGTTCCGTCGCTTGCGATATGTCGATACCGCCCCGGTGATTCCTGACGACTTGTGTCGCCGGGAATTTCGGGTTGGCCGCTTGAATTTTACAGGGTTGCCTCGGTTGGGGAATTAAAAAAAAAAAGTTCGGGGAAACCTGGAGATGTGAGGGAAAATGCCAGGGAAATTCGACGATGAAACTACCAGACCACGTATCTCGTTTGCGGTGTTTAAAAATCTCCACTCACATTTTATTTTTTTGAAGGAGATCAAATCAATATCATTCCTTACAATTTTCACAGATTTTTCTCCGCACAAAGAGGAAAAATCACGGAAGTTTTCACGAATTGACGTTGAGTAGTTTTCTGTTTAAAAAATAAAGTATGACAGGAAGTCTGCGACGTCGCAAACCGAGATACGTGGTTTGATAGTTTCACCGTCGATAAGCGCCATGCGACGTTCAAATATTTCCGCCGCCATTTTATTTTTTTACTGAGAAATTGTTGGTTGAATCTGTTTGGAAATTTCACTAGGTAAATTTTATCGGCAGCACAAAGAAAATTCAGCGAAATTTTCGGACAGCTTCGTTGAACAATTTCTCAGTAAAAAAATAAAATGGCGGCGGAAATTTTTAAACGTCGCATGGCGCTTGTGATACTTTGCCCGGAAGGTGACGATATGTCGATACTGCCCCGGTGATTCCTGACGACTTGTGTCGCCGAGGATTTCGGGTTGGCCGCTTGAATTTTACAGGGTTGCCTCGGTTGGGGAATTAAAAAAAAAAGTATGGGGAAACCTGGAGATGTGAGGGAAAATGCCAGGGAAATATTGTAATTTCAAATGTATTTCGACGGCGTAAGTTGGCAATCACATAACTCGTGTGCGGTGTTTGAAAATCTCCGTCTCCGTGTTATTTTTTAAAGGAGAACAAATTGACATAATTTCTTGAAGTTTTTGCAGAATTTTCTTTGCGCAGAGAAGAAAAATCACGGGAGTTCTAAAGAATTGCCGTTGAGTAGTTTTCCGTTTAAAAAATAAAGTATGACAGAAAGTCTGCGACGTCGCAAACCGAGATATGTGATTGCTGACTTACACCGTCGATTTGCTTTCTAGAATGGGTTTGACGTTTCGAATAGTAAATGTTGCCTGAAAAATATTTCAAATTTCAAATCTGAATCCGTGGTACTCACGGAGGTATTAGGTAATCAAAAATCACGAATATGTATAGAGTTCAGGAAATGTCAGGGAATTGATAGCAGTCGGGGAGTTAAAAAAAAAGTCAGGGAAAACCTGGAGATGTCAGGGAGATGACGTGAAAGTTAGGGAAAAATCATTAAGCCTCCTTTATTTGCTTTCTAGAACGGGTTTGACGTTTCGGACAACAAATTTTGCCTTAGGTACTTAAAACTATTTCAAAACATGTCTTTTAAACCATCTAGCATAGCTTCAATCGAGGGGCTAGGAGGACAAGGCGCATACTTAAGTGCAGTTTTTGCCATTTCGAAAAATGCGAAGTTTCGAAATTACATGGTCCTTATGGCGGAAAGAAAGTTCGAGGTGACTTTTTGATGCTTTAAACTGGAATTTGGGAGCTAATTTTTCACAGAGTATGCATTCAGACTAGTTCTACCTGTAATCATTAATATCTAAATTTTTTCAAAATCCGCACTTATGCGCCTTGTCCTCTAAGCCCCTCAATTATGTAAAAGAAGTCAGGGAAAACTGGAGATGTCAGGGAAAATGACGCAAGTGGCAGAGAAAAATTGCTAAGTAACCTTTATTTGCTTTCCAGAGAGGGTTTGACGTTTCGAACATCACATTTTGCCTAAAAACTATTTCAAATCATGTCTTTTTAACCATCTGACATATCTTATTCAATTGTCAGGGAATTTCATTCCACAAATTCTGTACCTATTCTCTTAAAAAAATGGAATAGGGGCGGAAATTTTCGGGCACTACAATCTATATACGTGGTTTGGTAGTCTCACCATCGAATGCGGCCCACCTGTCGAAAGAGACTCTATATTGATCCATGAAATCGAAATTTCCGTAGGGCGTAGGATTAATATTTGTCGAATTGTAATACCCGTGAGTTTTCAACGGAAAATACTCTTTGATACCCAAGTATCATTTTTAAACGGAGAAATCGCGATCTTTTGAAATTAAGTCGCGATTTTTCAAAGATTTTTCGGCGAATATATCGCTATATGATCATCGATATCGGAGCGAATATCCTCAAACTTGTCGCAATTTGATGCCTGTAAAATCGCGCTCGATAAAATTGAAATTTTATCTCAGTTCATCACGATTTTTTTGTTTGATGGAATATCGATAAATCGCCTTCGTCAAAATCGAGATATTATCGCAAAATGCGAATGAAATCGAAATACTTTATTCGACATTATTGCAATTATTCGACGTCGATCAAATCGCGATACGTTCTCCTATCAAATCGCAACTTATCGTAATCGCTGCTACTTGGATAGGTGTTGATCGGTGGAAAGTAAATCGAAATAATGTCCATGTCAAATCAAGTTCTTGAACCGTTATTAAATAGCAGTTAATCATTTTCAGTTCTCTAGAATATTCATATCAACAGCCGGAAATTACGGTGATCAAATACATTCTTCTCAGGCTTGATCTTAATCATAATGACAGCTTCGAATCACTCTTTAAAAAGTGAACTCGCTAGTACACTTCGTACAGCACGCTCGCGAGTTTTTTTAAAACGAATGGACCAGTAGACGAGGCATGGATTTCAGCATTCTGATACACGTTTCTTAACCAAAATTTCACGTAGAACACGACGCGCACAACGAAAATCAGGTACCGGGATCAACTCCTTATGAAGATATTTAATGATTCTTGATGCGTGAATTCAAACCACCCGCTCATGAAAGCTCAATGCTCTACGTGATTCACATCGCGCGCTAAACGTTATCATGAACGTCTCTGCGATAAAAAAATCTGGCAACCTCAATCTTGACGCTTTTTCTCAGCTATAGCAAATTACTTATAGCTTGAAAAACGCATGGTGGGAAATGAACATTGCTCGATTGAGAAGATTGCTGAAACCGTTGTAGTGGGCGATTTGACTCACGTAGAGCTTTGAGTTTCTTGTGAGCGGGCAGTTCAAATTCCTCGTAACCAATGTGAAATAAAATTGTTAATATCTCCGTTCGGAGTTGGTTTCAGTAATTTTCATTGCGCGAATCGTGTTCTACGTGAAATTCTGATTAAGTTACATGTATCAGAATTCTTAAATTCGTACCTTGTCTAGTGGTCCATACCGTACCTAAATACGGTTTACATGACCGGCATTTTTTCTCAGTGTTTTTCCATGCCAGCAAAATCCATTCGGTATTTCTAGCTAGTTCAGTACTGCCGTGAAGGAAAAACGCCGTATGAACATTCGAGAGTTGCCAAATTTCCCCATAAGTAAAATATTTATTTTGGATGAGTGTTATAAATATTTCCTCTCGAAATGTTCAGATAATTTAGATTTAACTACAAAGAAAATTCTCTGAAAAATTGACCGGAAAATGTTCACGAGTTTTCCTGAAAATTCGTATGTAATGAAAGAGAGTTTGGCAACTGACGAAGGTGCATACGAAGTTTTTCCTTAACACGGAAGAGTATATTCTCGTCTTCTCCGCCACTTATCCGTCGAAGGCGCAGAATAGCGAAGTCGCAAGAGGAGCGAGGGGGGAGGGGGTGAATTTCAATTTTTGGCAAGCTGTGTTGCGACTGTTTTCCATTCATATCCATGTGCGAAACTCGGCCACGACAACGGAAAAAGCGCACCTGTTGTTCATCAATGGCTTCGTTCCGTAATCTCGTATCGTATTTCTGCCAACTACAGGTGTCACCCGCGCGCGTGACAATGCGCCGTATGGAACCCCGTTGTGCGAACTTTCCGTCGACGGCGAACTTTTTGGAAAGCGCCCGATGGATGAAAGTTGTTCTAGCTTAAAAAAACTTAAAAGATACTTAAAGGGGGTGGTCGGGGATTGGTTTCTTATAACTGGTGGATTCTCTGATGAAGATATTATGGCAACCTCGCTCAACTTTTTGTCACCCCAAAGTGACCCACTCTGAATAACAGAAAAGAAAAAGACTGCATCGAATTATTTTTTACGGGCGATCCCCAATTTCCATATTGGTTCTATTTTCGACTCGTTTTGCGTCTCTACCAATGGTCTCACCGCGGAGACCAGGTGCGAAGGGGGGGGGGGAGGTGTTGAGGAAAGAAGGTGAGAAATGTAAGCGCGGCAAGCTTTATGGGTGTTTTACTGCTTTTCCTTGAGGTTTAAATCTTTAACTTTTTCGCGTTTTTTCGGCGGTTCCGGAAATGTCCCCGCGCTGATTAAGTAGGTCGGCAGGATTGTGTGGGACGGAGAAGAACATGGTCGCCAAATGGACGTATTTATGCTAAAAGGAACTATGTCACACGAAGACCCTACGCACATAGTTCCTTTTAGCATAAATGTTCCTCGAGAATGAGATGGAAACCCTGAAACTGTACACTGAAAAAAAAATCTCGGTGTATTTACTAAAAAAAGTAGTTTCTACTAAGAAAAGTAGTAGAAAGTATTTTCTCTCTATAAAACCATATGGAAAAGAATCGATTTCTGGAGGTTCTCCGACTGGAATCGATTCTTTACCATAGGTTTGAATGGAAAAAAAACATTGTTGCCAACTTTCTAAAACCGTATCTGGGGGAAGGAGGTGAAGCCAACCGCGCTCACCCGATGAAGTAAAATTCTTGGAAGCGATTCCTAACTCAGACGGAAAGATCAAGTCGAAGAACTTGATTGTTTTTGACTGTTTCCGACCTAATTAACGCTGGAATCATTTATTCTTCTCACAATGCTGCGCCGTCTTTTCCTCGACGAATCGATTTTCAAGTCGTCAAAAGTTGGCCGGGCAGTCGACGTCATGGAAGCTTCAAACTTCCCCCGGTGTTGTTCTTTCCGTCCAGTGGGATCAGTTGCGAGGCGTGAATGATCGATTCACCTAAAGCTGTGGTAAAGAATCGACTCTTTAGGTGTCCTTTGCGAACAACCTGTTCATCGATACTTTTCCATACGTTCAAATGGCAGATCAATCGATATATCGCAAAGCACGCTACGCTTTTGACCGGGATAAAACCGGAGGAAACCTTTTTTTGTTCAAGTCCAGGATCAGCTAACTCTCTTATTTATGGTCCGGGCTCCGCGCTAAATTCAGTTTCCGACACGAGTTTTTGTGGAGTAAAGCGAATTACCTGTGACGTATTTTTTTAATCAGGCAATTTCAAGGTGGTTCGCAACCCTGGTGCGATAATTTCGCAGCGAACACCTTAATAATCGATTCACTGTCATAGTTTCAAGTGGGGAAAAATCGATAGTTGATCATTCACGGCTTATTACTGAATAAATTACACGAATTTTGTGCCCTATACATGACAAATCATTCAAATTGAACGTATTCATGGTAAGAACTCAATAAAAATCAGGAGAAGAGGGAGAATGAATAAAAAGGGAACAGGAAGTAAAAGAGGAGAAGGAAGAGCATGAATTGAATAAAGAAGAACTGGTTGACCGCGCGGCGGGCAGTTCTGCGTGTGACACGCGCGCAGGCGCCTACAAACCTAAGGGATACTGCACGCATTGCGCAATGCGTGCAGTATCCGCTTAGGTTTGTAGGCGCCAGTGCGCATTTCGCGCTGGCAGCACGTTGCTCCGCTCTTTGTTAAGCTTTAATATTGAAACTCGCTAAGTCGTTGTTTTTCAACTAATGATTTTGAAATATTTGCACAATCTGCATGGATTAAGTTTAAAGTCTCAGTTAAATTTATAAAAAAAAAAAAATATATATTGAAGGAAAATTTACCGTGTGTTTCCTTAATAATCGATCATTTACCACTGCTTCAAGAGGAAATATCGATAGATCGCAATGCACGCCACGCCACTGGTTTTTCCGCAGCGCGACAGCTAAGCTCACCGAGTAATTACCGAGAGTCCTCTTATTTCGAACCAGACCCACAACTTAATCTAAAGCCACGTTTTCACAAGCAGCGCACGACGCGACTTTGGCCGTGCGATGATTCAAATCTGTTGCTACTGAAAAGGCTATTCGTGTACTGTGGCAACTGCGGACAGGTGAATCATACATACATATAAGTCGCTTTACAGCACTCCCTCGCGCTCCACGACTCCTAACCTCCACTGCTCTCTTTCAAACCACAAATTTTGGGGGATTGAGCACCTTAACATTTCTGCTTCAATCCCTTCCCTCCAACCTTTCATTGGGCGCCCTCTGCGTCTTCTCCCAGGAGGAACCCAGTCAAGGACCTTCTTCGGCAACCTGTCTCCTGCCATTCTCTGGACATGACCATACCAAATGAGTTGTTTTGTCATAATGTCATGCACGATGGTCTGCTTGGCATCCATGATATCCCGTACTGTCTCATTCCTGACGCGATCCTCTCTGGAAATATTAGCGGATCTACGCCAGAAGTCCATCTCTGTTGCCTCTAAAACCTCCCGGGTCCGCTGTTTCATCGGCCATACTTCACACCCGTAGGTTACTATACTCTTGACAGGTGAATCAAATGATGTAAAAAAAGGAGACAACACATTTTCTGGCAGAATGAAGGTTACAGCACCACAGAATTATTGTTTTTTAAGCCTCATTTTAAAAGAATACAAGTAATTTTGACGAAGCTTTTAATTCAGGAGATCTGCGGGGCAAGAATTTTCCCATTCCCTCAAATTTTGAGAATATTTGACTGAACTTGGGGAAGAATAGTTCTTTCATAGGACCGATTAAGAATTTTATAATTTGCATCCGGCCATAAATTATTTATACTCGGAGAAAAAAACTTGGTGCGTGGGACCCGAAGTTGAGGTCATATGGATCTCTGGAGTTTTCGGATCACGTTTCTAAAAACTTGAGGTCCAGCTGCCGAATTTCAGGTCAGACATCTGAAGTACTTCGATATATACCGAAGGGTTCGGGTTACACATCTGAAGTAATCCGATACATACCGAAGTGCCTCGATGTCTGACCCAAACTTCGGCAGCTCGACTTAGTTCAAGTTTTCGGATGCGTGATCAGAAAACTTCAGAGATCCATATGACCTCAACTTCGGGTCCCATGCACGAAGCTATTTTCTCCGTGTTCACTCAATTGGACGTATTTCTATCAAACGGAATTATGTGCATTATGCCGTGAGCCCTGTTATGCACATATTCTTATGGGTCTCAAGGATCATGTCTTAATGTACATAGTTCCGTATGATAGCAATACGTCCAATTGTAAGAAAGTATACTCTTGATTCAATTGGACTTTTGCTCGGATCAAAAGGAAATCCTCTTAGTTTAGGAGGCTTGGCTCTCGATTGAAGAAAAAATTCGATTGAATCAAGAGTATTTTCTCTATCCAAATGTTTTAAGAGTCTGGACACCCCTTACGCCCCCCCCCCCCCCCCCCCGCGGGTTCTGCCAATGACCATGTTTAAAATCGTCATACTCGGTCGCGCGGTAAACTTCGTGTCGACCTCGCCTTGTGGAACCGTAGCTCTAAACGTTTAAAACGTCCCTCTGATGTAAGAGCGTAACTCAATATCCACATGAGCCCTGTTCTCTGTATAATTCAACGCTTTCCGGGGCCCATGTAGAAATTGAGATATGCCGTTACGTCAGGAGCGACGGAAAGTGCAGCGAGACCCATTGAAAAATTCCGCGGAGGCGCGGGGAAGGGGAAGGCGATCTAATCCTCGCTTAATGCGGGTAAGAATCGCGTTAATTCTGCAAAAAATTCCGCGCTAATCCCTCAAAAAGCCGCTCTCAACTTCCGAACCACCCGCCGCCGCCGGTTCCCTGCCAAGTTGAGACTTAACTTTTCGGCCGTTCATTCATTCTCCCGTTGGAGATCTGCCATTTCCGCGGCGGCCGCTCACCGCTTTCATCGTTTCAGGTGAACTCCGCGCCGCACGGCAAGTGTAAACAAAGATCCAGATATATTGAACCCGTTTCGCGGAATCCGCGAATCCGCAAGGACTGATTCAACCCGTGCTGCTGTGCTTAGGAAGAATGCCATATGAGCACTGGAAAAAAAACACATTGGATCTAGAGTCCAGACTTTTGAAAACATTGACAAGAAAAAATACTCTTGATTCAATCGGATTTTTGCTTGAATCAAAAGGAAATCCGCTTAAATTAAGCGGCTTCGTTGGTTCTTGATTTGAGCTAGATTCTGATTGAATCAAGAGTACTTTTTCTTGTCGATGTTTTTAAGAGTCTGGACTCCAGATCCAATGTGTTTTTTGGTCCAGTGAGCACTCTGCTGTTGTCAAATTTCCCCCGACAAAATATTTATTTTTGAAAAACGTTATGCGTATTTTCTCTCTAAATTTTCAGATATTTTAGATCAAATTATGAGAAAATTGCCTGGAAAATTGGAGGAAAACTATTCAGAATTTTCCCAGGAAACTCAGTTTTTATTGAGGGAAATGTGGCAACGTCCGAAGGCTCATACGGCGTTTTCCTTTAAACGGCAGCGCAAATCAGCTTATCGTATGAACATTCGGTTGATGCAAAATTTTTCTCGACCAAATATTAATTTTTGACGGAAGGAGGGATATCGGCAAGGGCCGTTTTTGGACCCTCCCACTTTTGCAACTCAGCAATTTATTGCTCGCGAAGCTCTGAATGTTAGGGAATGCATCATGATTTTATTGCTCTCAGTTTCTTTTTGGATCTACTACAGGATTAAATGTGAATCTAATGACCGGTTTTGACGAAAAGTGCGTGAATTTTTCGGCATTCTACCGCAAAAAATCCGCATTTTTCGCATAAATCGGCCAGAACACTCATGTTTAGGCCATTAAGGAGACCGAAAATGACCACCTCATGATGCAATTTGTAAAGTTCCGGCCTTCAATATGCCAAAAATCGTAAAATTGCGAAAATCAAGGTGGACCCCAAAATGGCCCTCATCGATATCCCTCCTTTATGAACTTTAAATTATTAGTTCTTGTAACGTTTCGATACTAACGTCGAACGGAATTATTTAATAAGTTACAGGAGGAAAAATATTAACAAGTTCAAAATAAATTTTTGTCTTAGGTATGGGAGGAAACTTTACAATTTCCCAGGACTCATGCAGGGCTTTTTATTTTTAAAGTAGCGTTGATGTTTTCATGACAGCCACAGCCGCTTACATCATCGTGGACTATCGGCTCCTGTTAGTTTTGTGTGTTTTTCGCACTTTTTTCCCTTTAGGAAGGTAATTGGATGAGACATAACTACAAAAGTGTTACAAGGTCAACGCTAATTTCCACCCTATGATGATTGATGATGAGATACTTTACAGGAACATAAAGTTTTTCAAATTATGACTAATGAATGTTGGGGTGAGCGTTTTGCCCGGGGATTTTGCAAATTAACTTTGGATTACTCGAACAGGAGTCATCGTTACACTGGAAAAAAATTCTCGTTTTTACCAAGGTCCGTTGGTACCTTTACCATCTCACTTTTTTTACCAATTATTAATAATTTTACCAAGACATGCTTATACATAAAAACCGGTATTTTTACTGTTTCTTTACAGGTAAGAATACCACTTTTATCGGTAATCAATTCCCGGTAACTTTGCCATTTTATCTCGGTAATTCTACCACAGTCGATAAAAAATATTGACGTTTTTACCAAGGTCCAGTAAAATTACCGAGAAAGTTCAATAATTTTACCGAGATTTCTCGGTAAAATTACCAATTCTATAAATGGTAATTTTACCACGAAAAAACTGGGATCAAATAGAACCTTGAATTCTTGGTAATTTTACCCTTTTCTTAGTAAATACACCGAGATTTTTTTTCAGCGTAGGCGACAGTGGTGATTCTACAACTTGGCAATACTGCTTTTCCTCCATTGAAATCCTTTAAAAATATCGATTTATGTGAGGCAAGGTGCCTCAGCAAGAATTTATTGTTTTACATACATTTAAAATGAGGAAATACAGCGTTGCCAGCTTTCTAGAATCGGCACTGTTGAGCGAATCTGAGCGTTGACTTCCAAAAGTGACTATACCCTTTAGGGAAGATAGCAGGCTCTAAAAAATATTTTTTCTCTCGTTAAGTCGTCTTCAAGCCGAATAGTCTATTTCACCGCACGAAGTAACTTGACTTCCTTCCAAGGTTGCAAATTTTTTTTACAAAATCTGTGCAATTCTTGTCTAAAATGTTACTGATTTTTCATGAGATCCGAGGAAAAATCATGAAAATTTTCAAGATGAAACGCCCAAGATTCTCCTCATCAAAATTCTACTTGCGAGGGGAAATTCGGCAACATTGAAATATATTTACGTCCTTTCGTAAAAAAAACGACGATTTATGAATATAGACCCAATCTTTCCTCTCACTAAATGGACGTATTTATGTTAAAAGGAACTATGTGCATAGGGTCTACGTGCAACATAGTTCTTTTTAGCATAAATATGTCCAAATGACGTAACATTCAGCACAAAGATGGGGGTGTATTGTTAGTCAATAGCTCCTCGTTCTTCGGAGGCTGGAACAAAAGTTTTTGTCCCTACCTCGGCGTATGCATATTTTTTTCTTTTCTTTTTTTCGGGAGTTGGTCAGCAAAATCAGCGACGCGGAGTCAGTGGGCACCCGTGACATTTATCCAGCCGAGAATCCGGTCGGGCAGGATTTCAAGCGCGCGTCTCCGTCCAGCCGCAGAAAATGCACGAGCCGTGGGCACAGACTTCATAATCGCACGTCGCACGGTGGATCGAGTCGATCGGACGTGAAATTTTTGACGAAAACTACAAATTTTGGTGTTTATTTCGTCGCGCATTTGGATTGCATTTTGCAAAAAGGAACCACTAGCATTGCAATGTTTCTAAGATTGTGCAACTTCTTTTGTCTCGGAGGAAAAACCCGATTATCCATTAATAGTTTCTATTTTACTCGCTAAAAACTGTAAATTTAAGACAATAATTACCATCTAAATTCCATAGTTTTTCAGGATTTCCGCAATTTTATTGCAAAAGATGAAGTTGCAAAATCTTAGCATCATTGCAATGCTAGTGGTTCCTTTTTGTAAAATGCAATCCATTTGACGTCTCAAAGGGGTGTCTTTAGTGGAAAAGGAGGGGTATCGAGAAGGGTCGTTTTTTGCCCCCTCCTAGAATCTGGAAATCTATGCGGATTTTCCAAGTTGACTCAACGTAGTTTACGGAAATAATCATAATTTAGTCCCCAGGCCACTGGATACGTGTCAAACGGTTGCCTAAACATAGGTCTGCAGGCGTATTTTAGCAAAAATTCGTGTTTTTCTATCAGTCCGAGGCTTTTTGGACACCGAGCGCATCGTCTAACTAAAACCAAACCAGGGTTAAAATGTGTCCTAAAGCCTCCTTGATAACATAGCAAAAGCTCGTTTTAGTTAGACGATGCGCTCGGTGTCAAAAAAGCCTCGGACTGATAGAAAAACACGAATTTTCGCTAAATTACGCCTGCAGACCTATGTCTAGGCAATCGTTTTACATGTATGCATTGGCGTACGGGACAGATCATGATTATTTCCGTAAACTACATTCAGTCAACTTGGTAAACCCGCATAAATTTTCAGATTCTAGGAGGGGGCAAAAAAAGGCTCTTATCAATACCCCTCCTTTCACGAAGAAACCAATGGAACCACTTTTAGAACCTTAAAGTTATGTATGAACGGAGATATAAGCTTTTAAAGTTCCCAAATTTTGTCCGACCCCTTTCATTGACTCGAACCACCGTGCGTTGCTTCGTCCATAGAACGGTCCATGCTCATTGCTCAGTATAGCTTCTTCCTCTCAAAAATCAAAACATTGACCTCAGCCAACGCAGTATCCACAATGCCACTCAAGAGCAGAAGCAGATCCAGTAATTTGGCAACACCGGATTCCTTCCATTTAAACCTATGTTGAACAATCGATTCTTGTTGGAGCACTTGGCCCCTCCTGGAATCGATACATTTCCATGGATTTAAATGGAGAAAAACAATGTTGCCAATTTGCTAGGTCCGCAAATGTTAAAGAGAGGAAAAGCTGGAAGAGTAATCATTATTATCTAGAAATGGGATTCGAAAGTAACGAATAACGGATTGTAGGTATTTCAGAAAGCTCCAAAACTTCAGAGAATTTTGAAATTGAGGACTTTTCGGTAAAAGAGCGTATGAGGCTTGCAATGCTGCTAAGATTGTGCAATTTGTTACAGCGCTTGCGTATCGATGCAATTCATTCACAGTCGACTTACTTTCTCACAATCGTGAGGGAAAACTAGGAGCAGATTCAGGGAAAAATTCATTGCAGAACCGTCGGATAAGTTCCTTACAACTAGAGAACTACGTTGCACAATTCTAGCAGCATTAGAAGTCTCATACGCCTTTTTACCAATAGACAAATAATTAAATAAAAATGAATCAAATTTCGAGTTCCTCGTCGAATTCCCGGGGTTTTCTTGCGGATTGCATACGCAGCGCCCGTAAGATCGTCAAAATTGTATCAAAAATGAAGTTTAACTACTTAGCAAAATGACATTTCATTTTGAATCTCTGCCCATGTTTCGCGCGCTCAACTCCTTTGCATATCTCTTTATTTTACTCAATAACTTAAACATTAGTTTTTTTCTACATCTCTATATCCCACTTGATATTTTCAACATAAGGACACTCCGTTGCTTCCACGAAACGAAAAAGGATAGAATCTCAATCCCAATGCGTCGACAAGATTTCACGCATCTTTTACCAGGGCAATAATGCGAAACTGTTTCGTGGGAGCCGATCGCATCTGCGATACCAATTTTAATAACTTTCTATTCTCGGAATCCCTGGACGCCCTTCGAGTACACAGCACGTGTGCTGACCGCACTGCCGTAATAGCGAAAATACCAGTAAGTGCATTTCTGTATGATCCAGTGGCGTGGCGTGCTTTGCGATATATCGATTGATCGGCCATTTAAACATATGGAAATGTATCGATGAACAGAGTGTTCGCAGCGAACACCTTAATAATCGATTCTTTACCATAGGTTTAAATGGCACAACAATCGATGTATCGCAATTCACGCCACGCCACTGGTATGAGCCATGGTTAGCACATGCTTTTATGCGTCTCGAGGTTCATCCCAGCATGCGTTTACTGCTCTCTTCGCTATCACAGCAGCGCTACGGTCGCCAAGAGTTCTTCAGCTTCTTGGAGTCAGACGTGTGGGTGTCGAAATAGATCCTATTGATTTTCGATTCATCGGAGCGAGGCTTGGGATCCGCGGATTGTGTGCTGTGCCGTGCGAGGAAAAAACGCCTTAAGGGCCCTCAGGCGTTGCCGAATTGCCCTTTACAAAGTACACATTTTCAGGGAAATTTGTCAGTGTTTTTCAGAGGATTATATCAGTAATTTAATCTAGAGTATTTGACAATTTCAAGGAAAGTTCCCTCGAGGAAGTGAAGGGGAAATCGTCCTCAAAAATAATTATTCTATCGCGAGAAATCTGGCAACTTTCGAATGTTCATACGGCGTTTTTTCCCTAGCACGGCGGTAAAGAATCCCGCGAAGCGACAAGATCGGCGACCACAGCACCTGGGAAAGATTCATTACAACTTCTCGTCCGTTGCCAAGTTGGAGTTTTCAAAGGGTCATTTATCGATCTAATTGTAAGAAATACGCGTAAGTGGACCAACAATCAAAGGGGGGTGTGCCCCTCCCCCCCCCCCCCCCCCCCCGGTTGGTACGTGGCCCAGCCCCCCGTGGGGGTGGAGCATGAATTTGCCTCGCAGCAATGTTAAACCGGGGTTATATTTTGAAAATTTGCTGATATCTAACTCTTAATGGTGAATCAATAGTCACTACAAACTTTTCTAATATACGTATATTTGGATCGCATTACGCAAAAAGGAACTAGCGCGATTACAGTGTTTTCAAAACAGTGCGACTTTTTCCATTCTTTTAAAAACCTTAATTCATGTACAATATTAAAATTCACGTCATTATTTTCCTTTAAAATTAACACTTTTTGGTGGGAGTCAAAAACTATTTGCCATCCTGAGAGATCTCTAAGATAATTAAAAAGAAGTAACATTTTTACAACTCTAATCGCGCTGGTTCCTTTTTGCTAAATGCGATCCATTTATCTCCATGCAATCGAGGGGGGGGGGGGGCCTTTTAGAACGCTTTTTTTGGTCTATTTTCATCGGCAAATATTAAAAAAA
Organism: Bemisia tabaci; assembly: GCF_001854935.1. Taxonomy (NCBI): domain Eukaryota; kingdom Metazoa; phylum Arthropoda; class Insecta; order Hemiptera; family Aleyrodidae; genus Bemisia; species Bemisia tabaci. The sequence continues at coordinate 720,907 of NW_017550873.1, read as the reverse complement.
AAAAAAAAAAAAAAAAAAAAAAAAAAAAAAAAATTGCTCTCAACTTCCGTAATATAGTATTCTTCATAGTAAGAAGCGATTAACTCGGATTCAATCGTAACGGAATAATTCTTACAAATATGTCCAGTGTCTCATCATAATAATTCGGAGATTAAGATATGAGAGGTTATCGGCATCAGGAAAAAATTAAGTTATTAGCTTTTTAACGTTTGATAACCCCCTGCATGTAACGGTTTGGGTATATTCTGCCGTGCTGAGGAGAAACACCGTATAAACATTCGAATGTTGCCGGATTTTCCTTGAGAATATATTTATCGTTGAGGCCTTTCTGAATGTCGATGGCTCAAGTACAAAACCACGTATCTCCGTTTGCGACGTTGTAGATTTCCTGGCACACTTTGTTTTTTCTCTGGAAAACTAGGTAGTCAATTTATTGCCTGAAAAATTCTTTCATTTTTCTCCTCTATTACCTAGCAGAATATTTTGAAGCAACTCCAAGTTGTATAGTTGACTTTTTTCTCTCTAAACAAATAAAATGAAAGATTCTGAAACACAGCGATGATGTATGTGGTTTCGCACTTAAGACATTGATATGAAACTATGGACCGCTCTTTCAAACATTTTGACTAACATTCCTCAGAAAATTTTTTTAAAAAAAACTGAAACATCGCAATCGATTTGGGCAGTTTTTCGATTCGAGATGAGTCGATACGCTGTTAGATCAGCGTGCCCTCAGAATTTGAAAAATGAAATTCCCTGAAATTTCCCCGACAATTTTGGAAATTCCCTCACAATTGGACTATGTTTTGCAATTTGGAACTACCCGGTTTAAAAAAAAAAAAAAAACGTATGTGCCATTAGTTACCCTGTGCACATAAGTGTTTTTCTAGCGGAGCCAGAATTTATAGTTCCAAAACGCAAAATGCAGTCCAATCGAAGTCATGCCAGATGGTTGAAAAGACCATAGCCATCAAGCCGTAAAGTTAGCGCATATTTCTTTGGAAAAAATCAGGAGCGGAAATTTTGAAACACCGCAATGGAGATACGTGGTTTTGCACTATAGTCATGATATTTTTCTCCGAAATTTTTACACATAACACTTGATATTTAATTGCGAATTTAAATTTCATACAAATTGGGAGGAAAATATACGAATGTTCCATTGGAAATTCGCATTGTATCGAAGGCAACTTCTGAAGGCTCAAACGACGTTCCTCCTCTGCACCGGCATACACTGGAAAAAAAACAAAAAAAAAAAAAAAAAAAAAAAAAAAAAAAAAAAAAAAAAAAAAAACACATTGGATCTAGAGTCTAGACTCTTAAAAACATCGACAAGAAAAAGCACTCTTGATTTAATCAGAATCTAGCTTAAATCAAGAACCAAGCTTCTTAATTTAAGCGGATTTACTTCTGATTCAAGCAAAAATCCGATTGAATCAAGAGTATTTTTTCTTGTCCATGTTTTCAAGAGTCTGGACTCAAGATCCAATGTGTTTTTTTTTCCAGGGTATAGTATTCACTCGGAATAGGAATGCAGGAGTATCCAAGGCGGATAATTTTTTCCCTTGCACAAGTTGGTAACATTGTATGTAATTAATATGTGGGAGATTTAGAGCCCCGGCCGGTCTTGTGAGTAGGTGTCAGATCATCGTTTTCCTTCTCTTCGTTTGTTCAATGCTTCACTGGAGATAATTTTACCGCCAGTTTGCGCGCGGATTTTCCTCATTTTCTCCTCTTCTCCATTCTGTTACCTCGATGAAAGTATATTTCTCCTCAATCTCGATGTACATCCAGAGTAGGTATTTTCATGAAAAATAAAATCTTGAAATTTCACGTGAAATATTCCATGAAATTTCAGAAATATATAAAAAATATCGAAAAATACCGGCTCCTTTTCATGTTTTGTAAAATGTAAAAATTGTGACTTTCTATTTTTGTGTGTTTGAGTGCGGGTCGTAAATACTCCAGCCCCTGAATAACATGACATATTTCACAGCCTCGTGTTTCATAAAATATTTCACTGAAATTTCAAATCTGTCCAATTTTTCTTTTCCTTCAACCCACCCTGTGTACATCAGGGGCCGAATTTCGTCGGCTCTTTCACAATAGGTGCAACACTCATCGCTGAGTCCAAACTGCACCATCGACCAATCAGAGGCGCTGAAAATTCAGTCGAGATTTTGTCCTAAGTATTTTTGGATTGCATTTCGCAAAAAGGAACCCAGAGCATTCCAATGTCTCTAAACTTGTGCAACTTTTTTTACCTTGCAATTATGAACTAATTATGTAGACAAGTTTTATTTTTACTCCCAATAAACTATAAATTCAAGACCAAAATTTCCATTAAGCAGGGCCGGATTAAGGGGGTGGCCACATGGGCCGCGGTCCATGGCGGCAAATTTATAGGGAGCGGCAAATTTTGCGATTTTCTTAAATGTAGGTATAAAAAAAAATTCGGATTTAGAAAAAAAAAAAATTACAAACGAGAAAAGGCGACAAAATCTCTAATTTTCTGAGTATAGTAATTTCTACTTTTGTCGTCTTTCATGTGATACAAGAGACAGCACCTTTCATTAGTCGAGTTAAGAAAGAAACCGAACACGCAATTTGGCCTGGAACGGCGCGACTTACCTAGAGAGAAATGATGACGAGAACTTGAAATGAAAAGGAGAAGCCCTCAGAGCGGCGATCGGCATGTAACACATATTAGCGCCTACAAGACTGCACGAATACTTCACGCATTGCATCAAACACAGTTTGGTCATTGCGGACAGCGTGAAACGGATAGCGCCTACAAGAATGCATGGATACCTCACGCATTGCGGCAAACCTAGTGCGATCAGCGCGAGACGCATAGCGCCTTTAAGACTGCGTGAATACTTCACGCATTGCGGCAAACACAGTTCGGTCTGCGAGGCGCGGCGGGGGAAGTTAAAATCATTAATCCACATTTATGTTTGTTCTTTCATAATTTTTTCGTCTATATCTTTTGAGTGGAAGGCCTTTTCCACACAGAGATAGGTTTACGAAACTTAACTTCCGCGCAAAGTTCTGTGAACTTTTGCTAGTAGTGTTGACAGGGCTTTCCCAAAAATGTGTTCAACACCAGTAAACGCGTCTTATGCACCCCTTTCCCGCTTGCAAGTTCATTTGATGGTTTTCATCGGTGTTTCAAAACGAATGAGAAGGGGGCGGCAAACTACTAGCGGCCCATAGGCGGCAAGTAGGTAAATCCGGCCCTGCCTTTAAGTTTAATTTTTTGCACGATTCCAGTAATTTTATTACGAAGAATGTAAGTTGCACAATCCTTGCAACATTGGAATGCTCTTGGTTCCTTTTTGCAAATCGCAATCCATTTAAGTACGGTGGAAAGACCGATGAAATTCGGCCCCAGGGTGTCTCAGTCTGAGACAATATCGGTGACCAAAGTGCGAACCCACGTATCTCGGTTTGTGACGTTGCAACCTTCCTGTCATACTTAGAGTCCCTTTGTACCCAGAGTTAAGACAACTCGATTATCGGCTGACTGGCAGCCGGCCTTGGCTGGCCATGGAGGCCGAAATGAGTGCACCCAAACGAACGATATTGAGGGATAAGGATCAGGAATCCTGCGATGTCTGTCACACAAAAACAACAACATCAACAAATTGATCAATTAAAAAGAAAATGGGATTGGTTTGTGAATAATTTCTTAATCTATATTCATTTTGGACGGATGGCAATAACAATTTACTCCTGATAAACCACAATTAGGTAATATTTTCATTATTCTTGTTCACATTCGAGGTGCCGCCATCTTGGCGCACTCGTTTCGGCCTCCATGGGCGAGAACCAATCAGAATTGGATTTTTTTTTAGGCCACTTTCAGCCCAACCCTGGCCCAACCAAAAGTGAGTTGTCTTAACTCTGGGTATAAAGGGACTCCTGTCATACTTAATTTTTCTTGAGAAAATCCTGCCGCACTGTGTGCGAGAGTTTCTTCCGCGTAGCGCGCAATGATTTCCTTTTTTCATGAAGAAGAACAAGTTAATCTGTAGACGTTTGTCAAAGCATCTCAAAAATAAGGTCACAAGCAAGATTCGGGCGACCTATTTCCCCGGCTAAAAGCCAGGATATTTCATTGCTCTAACGTGGAGTGCGTACTCTCTCCTCGTCGGAACCTTATCCCGTACCGTTTCTGATTTGAAACGCGAGTGAAAAATGACCTGAATTTTGAACTCAACAGGGGTCATTTGTTATGGCGCTCAATTCGTCCCTTTTCCGACGAGGAAATATTACCCGTTGCATTCCTTCCGTAGCCGCGATATGAATCTACACTCGTAAGTTTCAAGGTCCGTTTTGAAATCGAATTACGCGCTTGCGCCAGGAAGGTCTCAAATTGAATCGTTCGGTTCGAAAACCACCCACCTCAGCTCAGTTCATGTGGCATTTCAATTGGACGTATTTCTATCAAACGGACCTAAGCGCCATAGGGTGAGGAAGGTAGAGGGGGGCTTGGATTGGCGGTGGAATCGGGCGTCCGGCTTAACAGAACTAACGCGCTATCCGGGATTCTAAGTTCCTCAAAAGGAACTCAAATTGGCGCTTAGTTCCGTTTGATAGAAATACGTCCAATTTAATTTCTAAAGGTGTAGTATTTCATGAAGAATAACTTTTTATTTCACTTTCTCAATGTTTTATTCAAATCTTGCGGAGCAACTTCATGAAATTTCGTGTGAAGTTTACCCAATGCTTTTTTTCGGCATTTTCGACCCTCCTCTCCCTATGAATGCTTCGTAACGCAACCGCCGCCTATTGAAGTAATTTTAATGATATTGTGACGAATGACGTCGAAAAAATGAGGATAATACATTGCGCGAAATTTTTGAAGATTTTTATGATTTATGAACGCTCCGATCGAGTCGGACCGTTTCCAAACCGAACATTTAGATCCCTTCAGTCAATTTTGTTTTTATTTCACCTGTTGGGACTGCCACGCCACGAATCAGTCAAAATAAATCCCACTATCCCCAGGGAAAGAAAGGAACCTACGGTCACGAGCACCGGTAGCTCCTGGAACAACGGGACACCATCCATTCACGGCGAGTACCCCGTCGTTCGGTTGACGTTACCGCGTAACTCCGATATCTCGTGGGCCGCGGAAAAGATGGGATCTTACGGACGATAGGGTTCGTCTCGAAGTTCTGTTACGCGATTTCGTTCACGGAGCGAGGGTACGTGTTGCCCGCGGCTTGCAACGTGCGGCGCGTGAACTGCCGCGCCAAGGAAGAACGCCGTATGAGCATACTGCTGTTGCCAAATTTCCACCGACAAAATATCTATTTTTGAGAAAAATTATGCGGATTTTCCTCGAATTTTCAGGTATTTAGATTAAACTGTGAAATATGTGGCTCGAAAAATTGGACGAAAAATATTCAGAATTTTCCCGATAAATTCGCTTTTTATCAGGGTTGCCACAATCAGGGAATTCCGGGAAAACTGTGAAATGCCAGGGAAATCCGGGGAATGTCAGGGAAAATGACGAAAATGTCAGAGAAAAGTTAAATCGCCTGTATTGGCTTCAGAAATGGGTCTGAGGTCTGAAACAACAAAAGCCTGGACACTTTTTTCAATTATGTCCTTTTAACCATCTGTCATATCTTCAATTGTCAGGGGATTTCACCAAAGTATGTCAGAGAAATCAGGGAAATGTCAGGGAATTTTATAAAGTTAGGGAAATCCGGAAAATGCCAGGGAAAGTGACGAAAATGCCAGGAAAAATTTCTTAGATCACCTTTATTTGCTTCTAAAATGGGTTTGAGGTCTCGAACAACAAATTTAGCCCGGACACTATTGTCAATTATGTCTATTTAACCATCTGTCATATCTTCAATTGCCAGGGGATTTCACCAAAGTATGTCAGAGAAATCAGGGAAATGTCAGGGAATTTTATAACGTCAGGGAAATCCGGAAAATGTCAGGAAAAATTTCTTAGATCACCTTAATTTGCTTCAAAAGTGGGGTTTAGGTCTCGAACAACAAAGTTAGCCCGGACGCTATTTTCAATTATGTCTTTTTAACCATCTGTCATATCTTCAATTGTCAGGGGATTTCACCAAAGTAAGTCAGAAAATTCAGGGAAATGTCAGGGAATTTCATCCTCCAAATTCTGTGGCAACCGTGTTTTATCGAAGGAAATACGGCAACGTCTGAGGGCTCATACGGGGGTTTTCCTTTAGCGGAGCAGTAGTGGCTTTTGATTTACTCGGCTGTCTCCGCAGGTGTCAAAACCGTGGCGGGGCCGCGAGTCGAAGGTTGCGAGCATATTTTTTATCAGTCCGAAGCAGTGGCAGCTCTCGTTTTCCTCCTACGCGTAAGTCACCCGATACCCTCCCCCTTCCACCCCCAATCCCCCCACGGTCCCTGTTTCCAGGGTTCATGGCAACGGGAAAAGAGGAAACATGGAGAAAGACCGAGAGAACCGTGGAAAACGAAGGAACTTTGAGGGTGGTCCTCCTTGAAAACTCGGGATAGGGTGACAAGTTCTAGAAAAGATAGGGATCAGTAGAGTCCCTTTATACTGAGAGTCAAGACAACACCCCTCATGGAGTCACAAACGGGAATAAAGATTACACAAATTGAATGTTTTTAGTGTATTTTCCGAAGGAAATACACTATTTTTGTAATCTTTGATCGACCCATTTTCAAATTCCTTTTTCCGTTCCCTCTCTCATTCCGTTTGTTCCTTGCCGAACCCGTGATTCCCTGGTCCATTCCAGATTATAATCTTTGCAATCGGCGAAAATGTAATCTTTATTCCCGTTTGTGACACTGTGAAGGCCTAAAATAATATTGGCCGGCCAGGTTGGCCTAGTGGTTAGCGCGTCTGACCCTAGGTCAATAGGTCCCGGGTTCGAATCCCGGTGGTGGCGACAAATTTTCATGGAACTGACGAGTGGATCTGCAGAAACAGATTTCACCCGGCCTTAATCCCTGAAAATTTGAAAGCCTGGAGCATGGATGTGCCCAGATCCTATAGATGTCTAAGGACAATAAATACTGTCTATCGATGGCTGTAGGTTCCAACGGAACATAAGCCAATAAACCAGCAATAAAAAAAAAAAAAAAAAAAAAAAAAAAAAAAAAAAAAGGTCTAAAATACGGGAACCAATCAGAAATGGATTCACATTGTCTTGACTCTCAGTATAAAGGGACTCTAGGGTCAGTGGCGTGGCGTGCTTTGCGATATATCGATTGCTGTGCCATTTAAACCTATGGTGAAGAATCGATTATAAAGGTGTTCGCTGCGAACACCCTGGTTATCGATCCTTCTCCATAGGTTTTAATGGCACAAAAATCGATAAATCGAAAAGCGCGCCACGCCACTGATAGAGATAGCTTGGACAGAATTTGATAGAGAAGCACCGTATCGCATTTTGCGGGAGAAATGAGTTCGGACTATATAGTTCCGAATTCACCTACATTGTGCCCTGTCAAAAATTTAAATTCTAGGAAAGGTGTTTTGAGCGTGAAAATGGGTCAGTTGCGCTGGTCACAGAATCGTGTTATGATGCTCGATTTTTGTAGATTAGCTATAAATAATACGATCTGTTTAAACAGCAACTTTTTACGTTCAATAATAGCCGAGATATCGCCCTTTGAAAAGTCGGGTTTTTTATGTTATCCACCCCGGTAATGACTCCGTTGGTTTCTTCCACCTTGCTTTCATCCAAGTTTCACGTTGAACGACCAGCGCAAATGTGCGTCACGCCGACTGATAAAAGCAAGATGAAAGAATCCAAGGGTGTCACTACCATGGTGGATGACGTCAAAAACTCGACTTTTCAAAGGGCGATATCTCGGTTACTATTTGAAGTAGAAAGTCCCTGTTTGGACGGATCATATTCTTTTTAGCTAGTCTACAAGAATCAGGCATCAAAACATGATTCTGTCACCAGCGCAAATGACCCACTGTAAAATTTTTACATTGATTCTTAAGGAGATATACGTATGGTGGAACTCTGGACCCCTTCCTCTAGGTTCTAACTTGATTTTACGTGGTACGTTTCTGTTGAGCTTGTCCCACTTGGAAAATTCAGGAAATATTATCAATCCGGAAATATTAGTAAATTCTTCCATCAAATCTTGAATTTCTTGTCCTTCGAGCAGTCAGAAACTCTGTAAAGAGTGAATTCGATGACCGGAGTGCAAAATCACGTCTCTTCCATCGCGACATTGCAGACTTCCTGTCATACTTCGTTTCCTTGAAACATTACTCAACGTAATTCATCGGAAACTGTTGCCTTGATTTTTCTTCTCCATCAGCAGAATATCTCGGAAAAATTTCAGGCTATTACGTTGGCTTGTTTTTCCTCTAAAAAAATTGATTAAAAGCGGACCTTCTGAAACACCGTTAAGGAAATATGTGGTTTCTCACTTTAGCCATCGATTTTTCGGTTGGGCTGAGAGTTGAAATTATATATCTCTTCCTGAATATTACCGCACTAATTTCCCACAAATTTTAAATATATTAAGAAACACATTTTAAATTTCCTGGGTATAAATTTCATGCATTTGCACTATGATTACGTTAGCAGTGAAATGTTCTTTACTACATTTTGTACCAAGTACATGCATCTTTAAGTCACTTACTTGCGATAAGCGATGGATGCCGTCGTAACTTACATGCTGATGACGCGCTGTGAAATCTTGGATCCGTGCCGAGAGGAGGGGGGTTCAGAAAGACTCACTTTTTTAGAGTTCTATAGAGCCATGCAAATGTTCAGTCTTAGGTCTCGGTAAAATTACCAATAATTGGTAAAAAAAAGTGAGATGGTAAAGGTACCAACGGACCGAGGTAAAAACGCTGAGAATTTTTTTCAGTGTGGGGGGGGGGTCTTCTTTTGTCCCTGTATCTCTTCAAGTGGATTGATTATTGAAATTGATAGACATAGCGATAGACATAAGAAGCAGAGGGAAAATGGAGCGATCCCATAGTCGGAAGCGTTTCGCGATGCATCGATTCTTGTCCCTGTATCTCTTCAAGTGGATTGATTATTGAAATTGATAGACATAGCGATAGACATAAGAGGCAGAGGGAAAATGGAGCGATTCCATAGTCGGAAGCGTTTCGCGATGCATCGATTCATCTACCATTTGAACCTATGAAAAAGGATCGATAAACAGGATGCTCGCACCGAACACCTCAATAATCGATTCTTTACCATAGTTTCAAATGGGGGAATTATCGATAATCGATCATTCCGCATGTTCATATCCGGAATCCGGCAACTGCGAATGCGACGCACGGTGGATCGAGTCAATCGGAGAGATCGGACGTGCAATTTTTTACTAAAATTTCAAATTTTGATGTTTTTCTCGTCACATTTCTAACTTTAAGGGGTGCTTCTTGCAGAAAATTTTACGAGGAAACCAATGAAACCCTTTTCAGAACCTCAAAGTTCGTATAAACGGAGTTATAAGCGTTTAAAGTTTTCAACTCCGGCCCGACCTTTCCTATAGACTCGATCCACTGCGCGACGGGGGTATCCCCGAGGACGCGGGGGAGGGGAGCTATAAATATTTTTGCATCGGGTGAAATATTCACGACGGATTTGCGGGCCGCCACTACGCGATGAGTCGCCGACGGGTCGGAGGGGGGGGGATGCATTATGCATTCGGGGCAGGGACAGGAGGTGGAGGTGGATGATGGGCGGAAAAAAGAGACAGCGGAGGCCCCCGGTTACAATGTAAGCGTGACACCGCGACCGCCGGCGCCGCGCCGAGAGATTTGTCACCACCTGTCATGCCCTCCGCGAAAAAACGCAACGGCCAACGGAGACGCGAACGAGCACCACGTGAGCCTGACGTTCCGCCGAGTGTGGACATGCTCGACGCCCTGACGGGAAAAAAAATCTCGGTGTATTTACTAAGAAAAGGGTAAAATTACCAAGAAATCAGGGTTCTATTGGATCCCAGTTTTTTCTCGGTAAAATTACCATTTACGGAATTGGTAATTTTACCGAGAAATCTCGGTAACTATTGAACTTTCTCGGTAATTTTACTGAACCTTGATGAAAACGCCAATATTTTTCATCGACTGTGGTAGAATTACCGAGCAAAAATGGCAAAGTTACCGGGAATTGATTACCAATAAAAGTGGTATTCTTACCTGAAAAAAACAGTAAAAATACTGGTTTTTAGGTATGCTTACTAGTCTGTCTCGGTAAAATTACCAATAATCAGTAAAAAAAAGTGAGATGGTAAAGGCACCAACGGACCTTGGTAAAAACGCCGAGAATTTTTTTTCAGTGAGACGGAATTTCCGCGTTTCCAAGACGGAGCCAACTTGCGAGGAAAACCTTTCACCAACCACGGAGCATCGGGGGTCAGGGTGTCTACAAGTCCGGCAGTAGTACGGATTTTTTAAGGGCGGTCGCCGGAAGTACTGAAAAAGTGCGGAAAATCCGCAAAAAGGTCCGGAACTTTTTCATTTTTGTCGCAATGGGCCTGTTGCATGCAAGAGATACAGCCGCGCGAATAGACTTTTTAGAGGTTAAATGACACGAAAATTACGATGGTCACATTAAAAAAGTCTGAAATACACTCCTTATTGCGCAATTTGCGTTGTTAGGAGCGCGCTTTTTCAAATTTCCCGCGCCCGGGGGCAGTTTTCTAATCACCGGAAACGAGCAAACGGCGGGCTCGGTGATTTCCGGAAGATGCCGAGTTGTTGTTGTTGTTATTTTTTCCTTCAGTTTGTTCACAAACCCAACGTGATCTCTTATAGTGGTCCATATACGCTTTATGCGGTCACCAAATCGATCAACTTTTAAATATCCAACGCAATCCTTCTACATTTCATTTCAGGATATCACGAGCTCCGATTTTTAGGTTATGTTGTCAGTTTTAGTTGACCGGAAATAGCCGCGAGTTGCCGTTAATTGTCTCCGTAAGAAAACTGCCCCCCGACGCGGGAAATTTGAAAAAGCGCGCTCCTAACAACGCAAATTGCGCAGTAAGGAGTGTATTTCAGACTTTTTTAATGTGACCATCGTAATTTTCATTTCATTTAACCTCTAAAAAGTCTATTCGCACGGCTGTATCTCTTGCATGCAACAGGCCCATTTGAGCGGGAAATTCAAATTTTTGAAATTTTTCGAAATTCGTCCATTGGAGGTACTGAAAAAGTACTGAATTTTTCTGTCGAGAAGGTACTTAATTTCTTGGGAATGTACTGAAATAGTACGGATTTTTTAAGGGTGTTCCGGAAGCACTGAAAAAGTGCGGAAATTCTGTAAGACGGTCCGGAATTTTTTTCATTTTTGTCGCGATTTAAGCGAGAAATTCAAATTTTTGAAGTTTTTCGAATTTCTTCAATTGGAGGTACTGAAAAAGTATTGAAATTTTCTGTCAAGGAGGTACTGAATTTCTTGGGAATGTACTGAGAAAGTACCGTTAAAGTACTGATTTTTAGCCAGCGTGTTTCTAGTAGACACCCTGGAAACAAGCTAGAAATGAACCACATTTAGCAGAAAGGAACTAAGCCACATCCGTTATTGCTAAATGTAACTGTGCAATTTAATTTTTTACAAGAGAACTTTTGTGCGGACTCCTTAAAAAATTTTGAAGAATTGACTTCGTACCATGCAGAAAAATTCACGGAAATTTGCACAAAAATTCGCACAGCCGTTTTCATGTATAATACTAAGTTGCTCAACTAAATTTTGCAAAAGCTGATGTGGTTTATAGGTTTCCTTTCTGCTTAACGCGGTCTAAAAAGTAGTTCTACTTGGAGAATGATGTCCAAATGCATCTCATTTTGTAACAAAGAATCACTATTTCTGGCGCATCCCTGAAAACCATCTATTTGCATAGGGAAATTAACAGCACAATCCTCATTTCCAATATGAATCAGTGAAATTAGATGTGACCTAAGTTCATCTGATTTGCGTGACCCGTCAAGTTGACGTATCCTCCGGATCAGGAAAAAAGGCACTGATAAAATTTTAATTTGTCTAAATTGTGTAAGTAACACCGCGGAGCCTCCAAATTGACTGGAACACCCTGCGCCGGGATCAGCCACTAGCGTGAGAAATGAATCAGTAAACAGTTTCAAATGTCTTGAATTTGTCCATTTTTCCGCGATTTTATGTATGAAATGTCGTTTTGAAGAGTGAAGGATGGATCTCATCGGAAAATCACGCTCAGGGACGGTAAGGGAGCAAAGTGGGGACTTTTGAAAAATTAATGCGCGGACTTTTGAAAATTTAATGCTGATCGTTCAAGGCAGCCCCGATGACCGCTCGTGAACCCACGTTGAATGAACAGGGGTTTCCTCCTCTGTACTCACGCCATCAATGCACTAGACGATTCGATCTCAGGAATCAATGTTTTGTGTTCAAATATTGATCCACTGAAAAAAAAATCTCGGTGTATTTGCTAAGAAAAGGGTAAAATTACCAAGAATTCAGGGTTCTTTTTGATCCCAGTTTTTTCCTTGGTAAAATTACCAATTATGGAATTGGTAATTTTACCGATAAATCTCGGTAATTTTACTGGACCTTGGTAAAAACGCAAATATTTTTTATCGACTATGGTAGAATTACCGAGATAAAATGGCAAAGTTACGGGGAATTGATTACCAATAAAAGTGGTATTCTTACCTGGAAAAAAACCAGTAAATATACCGGTTTTTAGGTAATTTTACCAGTCTGTCTCGGTAAAATTACCAATAGTTGGTGAAAAAAGTGAGATGGTAAAGGTACCAACGGACCTTGGTAAGAACGCCGAGAATTTTTTTTCTGTGTCGCAGTAGGTTCCTAATACACGTAACTGGGCTCCTATTTTAGCTCTATGTAATCTGGTAGTTCGGTTGCAGGAATTGAAAGTCTGGTCATTTAATTCAAAATTTCGGTCTCGCGAATCAAAAGTTCGGTCATATGAACCATGAGTTCGGTTAAACGAACCAACACACGAACCACAAGCTCGGTCACATCAACCAAAGCTTCGTTACATAAACCATAAGTTCGATCACGCTGAGTAGGAGTTATTTCATACGAAGCGAAAGTTCAATCACTCAACCAATCATTCGGTTTGACAAACTAGTAGTTCGGTTTGGCAAACTAAAAGTTCGGTTTGGCCAATCAAAAGTTGCATTTGACAAACCACAAGTTCGATTCGATAGTAAACCGAGTTGTTCGGGTCACTGTATATCTCATTTTTTTAGTTTGAGTGCTCGATGATGTGTCGAAGCCGTTTTGAAAATATGAAGGATGAATATTTGTTGATAGTTTTCACTGTGAAAAATGGAGGAGTGATATTCGGTGCCGGAATGTTCACTAATGTAAAATGTTCACTATTACAGACAAGTTACGCATATCTTCCCTTGAAACTTTCAGATTTTTTCGATTAAATTGTGAACAAAATTGCCCGAAAAATTAGCGAAAAAATATTCTAAGTTTTCCCAGTAAATTTGTTTTTTATTGAAGGAAATGCTGCAACGCATGAAGGCTCATACGGCGCGTTTTCCCTAGCACGGCAGGACGGAGGTAGCCTCTCCTAAGCTCTCAAATTGCTTTTTTCTGTTGCTACAAACAAACTGAGAACGGAAGCGGTTTCTTATCTTTGTTTAATTGAGCGAACTCCCCCGCGGGAATGGCATTTTTCCGAGTCAATATTTACTCCATGTCTCCTGTCCTCGGCCGAGGGGTGGTTCTTTTGGACCCCTATACCTCGCCCAAGACAATAGCTCCACTTAGAGTCCCTTCATACTGAGAGTCAAGACAATGTGAATCCATTTCTGATTGGTTCCCGTATTTTAGGCCTCCACAGTGTCACAAACGGGAATAAAGGTTACAGTTTCACCGATTGCAAAGATTATATCGTAGAATGGGCCGGGGAATGACGGGTTCGACAAGGAACAAACGGAATGAGAGAAGGGACGGAGAAAGGAATTTGAGAATGAGTCGATCAAAGATTACGAAAAACTCCCAATTTGTGTAATCTTTATTCCCGTTTGTGACTCCATGAGGGGGGTTGTCTTGACTCTCAGTATGAAGCCAGTCTGAGGTATGACTCTAGCTCCACTCTCACACGGCTCCTATCCACATCCGTGCACAACAAAAAGTTCGTCCTGACGGTGCGTATTTGTCTGGACACAGCGGCGATTTTGCAAGTTGGCAACACTGCTTTTCCGCCTTTAAAATCCATTAAAAATATCGATTTTAGGTGAGCATTAGAATCGATTGTTTTACATACATTTAAATGGAGGAAAAACGGTGTTGCCAACTTTCAAGAATCACCACTGCACTCTCGGCACTGCTGATAAACTACTGAAAGTAACTTAATACGATGAGTCACGAAAAAGCCTCCAAAAGAAGTCGGAATCAATGAACGGTCATAACTACCAGAAACTCCGAACATGACTTATTTCCGGAAAACTCGCGCTCTTATCATTTCTTAAGGTTAATTTCCGTTCCTCTCGTCATTTTCCTCTCCTAGTATAAAATCCACCTAAAAGCTCTTAATACCCCGTGCTAAAACGTGACTTAATTCGATGAGTCACGAAAAAACGAAGTTGGAATTAATGAACGATGTCCTAACTACCGGAAACCGCGGAACATGGCTCATTTCCGGTAAGAGCGAAAATCCGTGCACTTATTATTTCTTGAAGCCAGCGTCAAGTAGCTCGGGTCGGAACTTGAAAATAATCATCACTTAATTCGATCCTCGGAAACCGTAGTATTCTAACAACTCCTTCTCGGGTCGACACTTGTACTACAGTACCGTGCTAAGGAAAAACGCCGTATGAGCCTTCAGGCGTTGCCGAATTTCCTCCAATAAAAATCGAATTTACCGGGAAAATTGTAAATGTTTTCCCCCACAATTTTCAGACAATTTTGTACGCGATTTAATCTAAGATATCTGAAAACGTCAAGGAAAAGTATGCGAAACTTACCTCACAAATAGATGTTTTATTCGAGGAAATTTGGCAACGTCTGAAGGCTCATACGGTGTTTTTCCTTAGCACGGCAGTGTACTACACCTTGCGTGTTTGATTTAACTCTCCTAGTTCCTCGGTGTCGGCTCGGTCTTCAAGTGGAGCTTTTTCGCGCTTTTACCGGTGGACTTTCCTCGAGTATCGGACTGTGAGCGAGGAAAGCTGGCAAGTGTAAGATCCGCGCCTTGGCGGCTATCTTATCTCGTTGAATATTTAAATTCGGTTTGAATCTGAATTAGGGCCTCGCCTCAAGTGCGTGCCCGACTTGTCAGCTTCAGCCTCACTCTTTTTTTATGAAGATCCAGTCCAAGGGCCGTACTTCACGATAGTTTTACAGTCTCCATGATTGAAAAGGAACACTCGCGGGTCAGGGGGTCCCAGTAACACATTGTGTCCAGCGGGCCGATTATTGAAATTGATAGACAAAGCTATGGACATAGAAGATATATAGGGAGTATGGAGCGATCTTATTGGTTGGAGTGAGTGGTTCCTATGGATTAAGGGGGAAAATGATGGACTAACTAAATGTTTCTCGTGGGTTGCTGTTCGTTAGTACATATATATTACTTGCCTCCTTCACTGGTAAAAAAAGCACATTGAATCTAGAGTCCAGACTCTTGAAAACATTGACAAGAAAAAAATACTCCTGATTCAATCAGATTTAAGCTTAAATCAAGAATCAAGCCGCTTAATTTGAGCGGATCTCCTTTTGATTCAAGCTTAGATCTGATCGAATCAAGAGTCCATTTTCTTGTCAATGTTTTCAAGAGTCTGGAGTGGAGTCTAGATCCAATGTGTTTTTTTTACCAGTGTTTGTCCATTGCAACCTCCCATTTTCACCAATAAGATCGCTTTATATTCAGCGTGTCTTCTTTGTCCATAGCTTTGTTTATTAATTTCAATGATCGTCCCGCAGGACCTTGAAAACCGGAATTCGTCAGGGAATGAAATATTTATGGGAAAATTAGGGAATTTCCTGAGAAATGTGCGTTTGATTGATTAAAAAACCGGGGGTTTCTTGTTTCCTCTTTCTCCGCTCTGATATTAAACCATTCCTAAAAACAGTGATTTGTTTCAATTTGGCTCCAAGAAATCAGACATAAGATGAAAACGTCAATTTTTTAGATCGACTTCGTGGGAAAATCCTGTATTAAAAAAAAAATTCTAAGGAAAACTTATGAAAATCCTGAGTTTTCCCTCAAAAATTAGGAGATTGTCGTGGATTGGAAAAAATCAACCCCCGTCTCTACAAACAAGGCAGACATTTTTGTACGTATTCGTTATCATAAGCTCCTTTATCTTTAATTTTGGAACACGCATTTTTCTTCACGCATAAGTCTTTTACCCGTACGAAGTTTCAGGGTTAGAACTCTTTCTTCTGTTACCAGGGGAAAATGGGGAAAAGTGCGCCTGTTTTCTGGAAATCATGTTTGAAAATTAATTACTATTGAGAGAAATTGAGGAAAGATAATGAAACCTTAGAAGTTGCAGAATCGGAGAAGATATTTTTTGAGTTTACTTCAAGCAATTGATTCGAATAAGTTCCTTGAGGACTCTCTAAGAGTAAATTCATCTTCGAGTATCGTGACATTCCTATCCGTGTGCTCTCTGAAAAGTTTCCAACTGCAGGATGAAATATCGAAGGAATTCATTACTAGGCGGAGATGCTCAGCTCCTCATGTTTTATGGTTTCGCTCCTCTTTCAACTTGCTCGACAAAATTAGGTTTTTCATTGAGAAAATGACCAGTTTTTTTTTTTTTTTTTTTTTTTTTTAATTGATTCAATTTTTATTTGTTAAAGAAAAAAATACTCAAATGTATTTATTTTTCTTGGCTGGGAAAAACAGGGGTTTGCCGAAACAACCTTTTTAAATTAAACTTTTTTATTCCTTGTTCAAAGGCATTTTGTTTACTCAAACAAAAATTTGTTTGATATCCATGCTACATACATTTTGAATGTAAGAAAACTTCATTTAAAAAACAAAAATAAAATAAAAAAATCCGTAAGCCAAATTTAAAGTTCTTTAAGTCATTGAAACTTCTACTAAATTAAACAAGTGCACTCACTACGTACTTCAGATCAGAAGGAACCTTTTATTCTCCGAGGACAATATTTTTCTTTTTAAAAAAGAATAAGCTCCTAAACATTTTCTTCTGTGATTCTGTTTACAGTTTCAAAAATCATGGTTTACATTTTAAGAAAAGAAGAACAAAAAGCATGTGAACGTAAATGAATGTTTCCTTATTCTATCATTGTATCATTCATATTTCATGCGTACTAATTATCTAATTTGCTATTATTTTTCAGGTGCTGGAGAATCGGGGAAAAGTACTATAGTGAAACAAATGAAGTAAGTTAATCGATTCTTGATTTTACTTCCTGCTGCAAATCACAATTGAGGATTTGGGTACAGAAAGGGCATTTCTTGGTTGTAGTGTTTCAGAAACTCCATTGCTAATTTCAAAATCTTCACTGCTAATTCATATTTTAGAGAGGAAACCTTTGAGCAAATTGTCTTAATTTTTTAGTTTTCAGCATCGTAAAATCATATAGAAAATTCAGTAAAAATCTTAAGGAATGTCATGCGGTTGATTAAATTATAGTGGATGAAACGTTAACGGTAATCCTGAAACACCGTAGTAACCAAGAAATACCCTTTCTCCATCTGCACCCAGCGCTTTAATTGGTGATGGGCATTTTAAATAATTTCATTAATCGAAATATATTGGACGATGAACTTCAGTTATTGGATTGATCTCACTTATGTTCGCCAATCCATGCGAATTGGGCATCGAAATGAGATTCATGTTTCTGACTTATTCATTAGAAGACGTCACAATACCAAAAACAGTGGTGCTATAGGAAAAGTTCGCGAAGAAATCCCTCCGATTGCCTGAGTGCCTGTATGCATTCGTTTTAAAACGAACGCACTCTCATCCGAATGTTGCCCTCAGAGATTTCTTTCCATATTCTTTTCGCAGCAGAACTTCTCCTTGGAAGCCAGGTTTGAGCATCAGAACACGATTTTTTGACACAACCCATCCGTTTTCGGGGAACGCCACAGTAAATCGCAGAGAGGCGCTGCTAGAAAAAGCGAAAACAGTTCAACAGCGAAACTTCAGGAACGACACGGAGAAAAAAACTTCGTGCGTTGAACCCAAAGTTTAGGTCATATGGATCTCTAAAGTTTTCGGATTGAGCATCTGAACACTTCAGGTCCAGCTGTTAAGGTTTGGATCACACAACTGAAACTTCAGTCCTTACATCTAAAGTACTTCGGTTTTCACATTCGAAAAACTTGGGTTCTCACATCTGAAGTACTTCAGATGTAAATACTGAAGTACTTCAGATGTAAAGACTGAAGTACTTCAGATGTAAAGACTGAAGTACTTCAGATGTAAAGACTGAAGTACTTCAGATGTAAAAACTGAAGTTTCAGATGTGTGATCCGAACCTCGACAGCTAGACCTAAAGTGTTCAGATGCTCAATCCGAAAACTTCAGAGATCCATATGGCCTAAACTTCGGGTCGCACGCACGAGGTTTTTTTCTCCGTGTAGTATATCGGTTTGCAACGTCAATAAGACCTCCTGTTCTTGTTTTACTTTACTCTTAGATGGAAATGTTCTTCACGGCATTCCTTTAAAACATTCCTCAATTTTTTCCTGTGCGCGAAGAAAATTCTGTGAAATTTCTGAGTCAGGATTTTGTTTCTTTCTCAAGAAAAATATAAAATAAAAAATAAAAAGGAGCGTTGATTTTGAGACACCGGGATTGAGGTACGCGTTTTTGCAGTTACGGCCTCTGGTTACATTTGGCACGCAGGGCCACACGCGCCACGAAACGTTGCCAAATTTCCCGCTTGTTTTCTCAAGGAACTCGGCCGTCAATTCGTCTAACTGTGCACCTGCACAATTTTCGTCCCAAAGTTTCCTGATTTTTGCATGGAATCAGAGGAAACATCAGTAAAATTTTCAGTTAAAAATAGAGTCCCTTTATACTGAGAGTCAAGACGATGTAAATCCATTTCTGATTGGTTCCCGTATTTTAGGCCTTCACAGTGTCACAAACGGGAATAAAGATTACATTTTCACCGATTGCAAAGATTATCTGGAATGGACCGGAGAATTACGGGTTCGGCAAGGAACAAACGGAATGAGAGAAGGAACGGAGAAAGGAATTTAAGAATGGGCCGATCGAAGATTACAAAGAACGTCCGATTTCTGTAATCTTTATTCCCGTTTGTGACTCCATGAGGGGTGCTGTCTTGACTCTCAGTATAAAGGGACTCTAGTTAAAAATGCTCAAAATTCTCCTGATGAAAATGAAATTTTCGAAAGGGAATTTGGCAACATTGAAATGTAGTTACGTTCCTTCGTGATGGAAACGACGACTTTTCCCAGGAGGGGACTGAACGTTGCTGATCGGCCGTTTTTCGCTCGAACTTATTCTCATCGGGAACTTCGGACGCATTCACGTTCGATTCAGCGACGGGTATCGGCACACACCTTGGAAAGCTGTCAAAGTTGTTACCGATAGAGCTTTTGTTCCGTTCCCCGCTGGATCCTCGACAGCTTTCTTTATGACTGACAGATAATTCCCAGTGCTCGACTCGTTCGTGATAGCGAAGAGAGCAGTAACTGTATTCCTGTATGAGCCATGGTTAGCACATGCGTTTATGTGTCTCGAGGTTCATCCCAGCATGCACTTATTGCTCTCTTCGCTATTACGGCAGATAGGGAGTGCATTTCCGCGTTTTCACGAGCCGCTAGCGAGTTTCCCCGGGCTTCGTGGAGGGGCCGCAGTGTAAAAGTTCAACCGGATGGATGGTGGAAATGGAGGGAGAAAACCTTCCATATCAGTTACGACTCACGATCCTAGCCACACAGCTGCTTCAAAGCAATTTTAAAAAAAAAGTGAGAAACAGAACACTAGAAAAAAAAAAGAAAGAAAGAAAAAAAAACACATTGGATCTAGAGTCCAGGCTCTTGAAAACATTGACAAGAAAAAGGACTCTTGATTCAATCAGATTTAAGCTTAAGTCAAAAGGAAATCCGCTTAAATTATGAGGATTGGTTCTTGATTTAAGCTTAAATCTGATTAAATCAAGAGTATTTTTTCTTATCGATGTTTTTAAGAGTCTGGACTCTAGATCCAATGTGTTTTTTTCCAGTGAATGGAAAGAAAGAAAAAATCCATGAAACATTTTGTCGTAAATTATGTTTCAGGAGACCCTTTTTGGATTTTTTAACAATTAAAATTGGATTACATTTAGCAAAAAGGGCTTGTTTTACATATTTTTGAACGCACGAAGTACTTGAACGATCGATTCTAGCCAAGGCAACCTGCGTCGATAAAAATCGATCGTTTTCATACTTTCAAGTGGACGAAGCACCTAAACGATTGATTCTAGTCAAGGCAGTCCGCTCGATACAAATCGATTGTTTTCAGACTTTTAAATGGACGAAGAGCCTGAATGATTGATTCTAGTCAAGGCAGTCTGCTTCGATACAAATCGATTGTTTTACATACTTTTAAAGGGACGAAGCACCTGAACAATCGATTCTCGTCAAGGCAGCCTGCGTCGATAAAAATCGATTGTTTTCATACTTTTAAACGGACAAAGCACCTGAACGATCGGTTCTAATCAAGACAGTCTGATTCGATATAAGTCGATTGTTTTACATACTTTTAAACGGACGAATCACCTCTAGCCAAGGCAGTCTGCTTCGATACAAATCGATTGTTTTACATACTTTTAAAGGGACGAAGCACCTGTTGTTGTGGAACGAGCGAGGCTGGTCGCGGGCTCTGGAGGCACGAGGCTCCTCACGGAGTCGTGTCAACACCATCGGATGCCCGCAACGTTGAGTTCAACTTTTATTTTTAGTCCCCAGTGCGGGAGCCCGTAGGAGGGGGGCCGGGGGGGCCCTCGTTGGAACCCCCAGGCCCCCGAAGCCGAAGAGCCTGAAGAGGAGCAATTGATTGAAGCCTCGCAGCCTCTCAATGAATCGGCCGATACACGGCCCCCTTGCCGCATCTACTAGGTTTATTTCCGGGGTCGTCCGGAAGTTTGGCAACGCTGGACTGGACACCAAAAATACCATGTCTAAGAAATATGAAGACTAGGCCCCACGAAGATGCTGAGGGCCCCAAAAACGTACAATTTTTGCCAACCTCAAGTAAAATCCAGCAGTATAACTTCGGAAATGGGTCTTTAGAAGGGATTACTATGATTTACAACCACAAAAAGTGCAAAATACGAAAGATACTTCGGAAACAAAACACATTGGATCTAGAGTCCAGACTCTTGAAAACATTGACAAGAAAAAATACTATTGATTCAATCGGATTTTTGCTTGGATCAACACGAAATCCGCTTAAATTAAGAGGCTTGGTTCTTGATTTAAGCTAAGTAAATTCTGATTGAATCAAGGGTACTTTTTCTTGTCGATGTTTCTAAGAGTCTGGACTCTTTCTAGATCTAATGTGTTTTTTTTTCCGGTATAATTAATTACGAGTTCTGTAAATTTTAAGGTAGGTCCGCACCTACCTTTCAGTCTGTCAAAATCATAGAAGTTTCTCTCCAGTACTTTGAACTTTTTGCAGCGGGAAATCATCGTATTTTAATTCCTTGCAAGGATCCATTTTCAAAATTATACCGTTGAATTTTCTTCGAGGTCGGTATAAAAATGCCCTTTTAAATGTTGCTTCGAGGAATTGCTGAGATCTCCCTGATTCAGACCGTAGATCAAATGAGACTTCCGAAGGAATGGAGTTCTCTAAGGAACCCTTAAAAACACGACTCTGGAGATGGCATGAGCCAATCAGAAGTGGATTCCGCAGGGTCCGTTCGTATTCTCTCCCGACAAAAATACTCTATACCTCGGGAGCTGAAGCCACTTGTTTCCAGTGCAAGCATCAATGAACTCTATTACTGCCTCGCTAAGAAAAAACGCCGTAAGTACATTTGGGAGCTGCCAAATTACGCCGGATAAAACATGTATTTTTGTGGGATAGACATTCATATTTTGTCTCTAAAATTTTCAGATATTCCAGATCGAATTGCGAACAAAATTGTCTGAAAAATTCCAAGCAAAATATTGAAAGTTTCCCAGTAAATCCTATTTTTATCGAAGGAAATCTGGCAAACTTAGAAGGCTCATACGGCATTCTGCCTTAGCACGGCAGAATAGTGAAATTACGGTACTCTACGTGGATTGTTCCACTCAAAGTAAAATTAAAAACGAAATATTACAGGCACAAAATCTCCGTCCGACAGGTAGATAAAATACGTTTAAAATGCTCGATCCGACATTCATTGTATCATTAGTCATCGTTAGGGCAATAAAGATGCCCAATATGGCGCTAATAAATCATCATCAGGCGCGAAAAAGCTTTTGATCGCTGAGCTGAACTTTCGCCGCACCCGCGAACAACATGCTTTGATTGGAAGTGCGGTGTCGCCAAAGTTTATGGTCTCTCAGCACACGACTGATCCATTTTGAGAGAGGGCGGATTTGCGAGCAAAGGAAATCGCTGCAAGTTAGCAACACCGTTTTTTGCTCATTTTGGTCGTTCCGAGTTCTTACACGAAGCACCACTAAAATGCTAATTTTAACCGCGTAGATGAGGTCCCCACATAGGTCCCAGAGCGAGAAGAAAATCCCCAAAAAATTGTTATGCCCTTTTCGATTACGCATCACGAAGTAGGGGTGCTTAAAAAGGGGTCCGATACCCTTAGAAGCCGTCCTTAAATAACGTAAAGTACTTTATCGGCATTTTTGACCCCCCCCTTGTAACGGTTTTGTGACGTAGGTCCTTTCAACACGTAAAAACAAAATGGCCTCTCCCCCTTCAGAACGTCACGTAATTTAGGGGCGGCCCACTTTCAGGAAACTCATGGGGGTCAAAAAGTAGCTGTACTAACCATAATTGGACATCTGATCAATACGACTTCATAATTTTAATTTACATTAAGATCTCAAGTACACCTTGAATATTTATATGCCAATTGTACTCATGTCTATTTTCTATGAATAAATAAATAAGATATATTTTATATATATTTTATATGAATAAATTAAAAAAAAAAAAAAAAAAAAAAAAAAAAAAAACACATAATTAGACTGCATTTTGAATTTTGGAACTATACATTCTAGCCCGGTCTGAAAACAACGTTTGTGCCATTAGTTTCCCTATGCACATAAGTGTTTTTTCAGATGAGCCAGAATATATAGTTCCAAATTGCAAAATGCAGTCCAATTTTTTCTCGATGTGCTCTCGATTCGAGACCGGTCATGACGTCATAATCGGAGTCCCCATCGTTTTTCCCTCCACTCGACGAGACGGACGCTGCACCCGACGCGACGTCCGACCGGACGAACCTAGCCCCCCCCCCCCCCCCCNCGCCGTCGGGGCGGGGGGGGGGCACTTTTCCGCCCGAGCAGCGCCGGTGATTGGCGCTTTTTCAGCCGAGCCGGGCGCGAGAGCGGAGCCGACAGGTAGCCCCGATCGCCCCCCTCCAATACCCGCCCCCCGAAGACGCGGCACTTCCCCACACCGTTGCCAGAAAGCACCGGAAACCAGCATTTTACCCGCGTTTTATCGGTCGTTCTGGCAACGTCGCTTCCCTCGTTTACCTTCCGTTCGAAATCAATCGCGGCGAATCACAACACGGCGGCGGGGCTGCTTCCGAGGAGCGGGCGCCCCTCCCCCCTCCCATCCGCGAGGGGGGCGGGGGCCAAGTCCGGGAGGGGCGAAGATCAATCACGCTGAGAGCGCTACTACAACCCTGAGCCGAAACCGCGCAACTCCCGGTGGAGATAGTACACGGGATACGTTGTTTCGACATAGCAGGCTTCGTATTAACGAGCGTGAACGGAGCGGAGAGCGATCGAGGAACCCGACGAGAGCTACTCAACGCACCCCCCCCCCCCCCCCTCCCCTTTTGGTTGTCGGGTGGGTCGAATGGCGGGGGTCGGTGTTTAATCGCGGAGTTGTGTGTTTTCTGCTAATTCCGACAGTGGGGGTGGGTCCTCGGCTTCGGCGCAATGCGGTCTGGGAACGATCGATTTTTATTTCGGGATTTAATCGTTTTGGGAAAATCGGAATTTCAGTCCTCGAATCGTCTTCTTATGAGGGTTGCAACCGTCAGGGAATTTTAAAAAGCCCGGGAAATGTCAGGGAAAATTTGTTAAATCACCTTCATTTGTTCTCTACAATGGGTCTGAGGTTTCGAATAACAAATTTTGTCTGAAAACTATTTTCAATCATGCCTTCTCAACCATCCGTCAGATCTTCAATTGTCAGGGAATTTCGCCAAAATGTGCCAGGGAAATCAGGGAAATTTCAGGGAATTTTATTTTCTAAATTCTGTGGCAATCCTGTCCTATGTGTGACCTTGAAAAACTTAGACACACACAGAGGAAGAAGTTCGGTTCATCTTAAACGTCAAAGTTTTCCGGTTTTGATGACGGAAATTTTTCGTCGCAGATTGGACTTTGGTTAGGTAACTTTAATTTGGTTCCTATTACCGAACTTATCGAGTTACCTGAACCGAAAGAGTTCAATATGAAATGAACTGATTATAACACTGCCGTGCTAAGGAAGAACGCCGCATGAGCCTTCAGACGTTGCCAAGTTTTCTTCGATAAAAACTGAATTCATTAGGAAAATTGTGAATATTTTCCCCCAAAATTTTCAGACAATTTTGTAGGCAACTTAATATAATATATCTGAAAATTTGAGAGAAAAATGCGCATAAATATCGTCAAAAATACATGTTGTATCAAGGGAAATTTGACAACTCTCGAATGCAGAAATGTCCTCTGACAAATGTTGAATTTTTGTAAAAGCTTTCCTTCAGAACTTTCAAAGAGTTTTCTCCGTAATTTGACTTATAAAGTTTCTCAAAATTTCGAGGAAAAATCATTCTTCCAAAATATCTTAAATACAATAAATCTTTTCTGAAGGGAAATTTGACAACATCCAAATGTTCATACGCCGTTTTTCCTTAGCACGGCGCCTTTACTACGTTCAGGCTTACGTACCATAGTACGATCCACATAGGCCGCACTACTCAGTTCATTTTACTGAGATCTCTCTAATTGAACGACTGAATTGTAGAAGGGCGTAACGCATGGTGTCTAAAATTGTTGCCCATACTCATTCCCTGATTTATCCCTGATTTTCAGGAGCAATTTCCACCAACTTTGACACGGTTTTGAATTGCAGTAAATCATCATCAACATTTTAAACAGAAATTGCGCGGCCCTATTCGGGTAAAAAAAAATATGTGGCAGTAATTTCGAAAGAGAGCTATCATTTGTATTGTAGCTTCAAAGGCTACGTCAGGAACACAGTCAAAGATAGGAGAGACGTAATCCTTTAAATTTCTCCCGAATAGGAACTTCGTCACTTCTCTGGCAACGCACAGCGGAGCATCGCGAGTGCACGCCTCATGCCATCGCGCCTTCAATTTTGCAGACGCAACACGGACATCCATCAAGTGTGAATAGTTGTATCTCTGCGCCGTCCTGAACGCGCTGTTTTCCCCTTGCTCTGTTTCAATATTGTGTTCGTTTCCATTTGTATCGCTTTGTCTAAAGATTTCAACAATCAGCCCGCTCAGATTCCGTTGAAGTATGAGGCGCCGGTTCCGGAAGTTGGAGGATCGGCTCATCAACGTGGAAATAATAATGCCCCGAGTTTTCATCGGCTCCGAGTGCAGATAAACGGATAACGTTATCCTTCATTTTTGCATAATGCAAACGTTAATTCTCTCTCCGGGAGCCTCCTAACTTTCGTTGCGCGCATTATATCTAGCGTAAAATTTTGATGAAGTCTCTCATTATGTAATGGAGCAATTCAACCCCGGTGCTTAGGCAAAACCCCCGCCGCTTTTGATCAGTGTCCTCGCACTACCATG
Source organism: Bemisia tabaci (assembly GCF_001854935.1). Lineage (NCBI taxonomy): Eukaryota > Metazoa > Arthropoda > Insecta > Hemiptera > Aleyrodidae > Bemisia > Bemisia tabaci. Next base: position 694,997 of record NW_017550873.1, on the reverse strand, counting down.
CTGCCGTGCTTAGGAAGAACGCCGTATGAACCTTCAGGCGTCGCCAAATTTCCTTTGATAAAACAAGAATCCCCTGGTAAAATTATGAATATTTTTCTTCCAATTTTTCAGATAATTTTGCCCGCAATTTCATCGAAAAGTCCTCAAAAGATCAGGGGAAAATTTTCATAACTCTCCTAAAAAATGAATATTTTATCGATTGAAATTAGGCAACTCTCAAATTTTCATACGGCGTTCTGCCTTAGCACGGCAGTATCGAGATACATTCGAATTTCCGTGTTAACTTTAGTCGAATAAACTTGGAGTCTTAGAATTTTGAGCATATTTCAATTTATATTTTACTCCAATCGACTGTAAATTACTTCATTTGCCTCAAAAAGAGAGGTTTCATTAGACTCAATCGATAAGTCGACTCATCTTCATTTTGAGAACAGAATATTATCATTTTAAACGAGATATACTTATTTTCACGAAATTTCTTCCCTAACATTTAGACGCTTTTATTCATAAGGAGCCTGTAACTGTGAACAGATTTATCAAAAATTCGCTTAATTGCATCTCATGTTGATTAATTTCTTTTCACGTTCTATTTTTTGACCAAAAACTAAAGAAATAAAATAATTTTAATCGATGTCTCCCCGAGTTTAGAGAAAACACTAATAAAGTTTCAATATTCCGGGAATCCGTGTTAAAAATAAAACACGGGACAAGATCAAACAACGTATAATGCAGTCACGGTGATTTAAGGTAAAAATTTCCATTTGGATTACATTTTGCAATTAGAATCTGCGATTTTTGGCTCAGTTTAGAAACAACGCATGTACCATCGGTTTCCTTATGCCTCTACGTGTTTTTATCGATGAGCCTAAAATTTTAGTTCCTAAATGCAAAATGTAGTCCAATCGGACGAATGACCAGAATTGGATTATTTTGCATTAAGGAACTAAAATGTCAGGCTCATCGATAAAAACACGTAGAGGCATAAGAAAACCAATGGTACATACGTTGTTTCTAAACTGAGCCAGAACATGTAGTTCCGGATTGCAAAATGTAGTCCAATTAGTCTTACTGCATTTGGACTAATTCAATCGGAATGGGTCCGAAGTCTAACTAGATTAGACATCGTTTAATTATCTATATGATGCTTTATATTTTCAACAGAAAACTATGAGCAACCCTGAAACTTGAAATTTCCTTCATATGTTCTTCGTAATCTACGTGAAATTCACAGAAACCTGAAGACGTCAAGTTGTTAATTTCTATGTTAAAACAGTAAAAAGTAAGAGAAAATTAGGCTTTAAATGCGGTTAAGTCGATAGTTTTACGTCACCTAATTTCCCCTCATACTTAATTTTTCTCAGGAAAGGTAGTCACGTAACGCCTCCAAACTTTCCGTGAATTTCCGGTCCACCAGGGCATGAGGAGCACACTCGCAGAATTTCAAGGCGAAATTCGTTCAGTTTTCTCGTGTACAAAAATAGAACATACTACGAAAAAAGCAGTCTCAAGCATATAGTTAGCATGATTCTGATTACACTGTCGCACGTGGATCGCGTAAATAGGAGAAGTCGGACAAAACTGGGAAACTTCAAAAGCTTATAATTCCGTTCATACAAAACTTTGAAGTTTTGAAAGTGGTTCCATCGATTTCCTAAAATGTGCCGAATTAAACATCAACACCACAGTCAGGGAAACCCGGTAAATGTCAGGAAACATTAAAAAGTCAGGGAAAACCGGGAAATGTCAGGAAACATTAAAAAGTCAGGGAAAACCGGGAAATGTCAGGGAAAATGACGAAAATGACTTAAATGTCAGGGAAAATTTGTTTAATCACCCTTATTTGCTCTTTAGAATGGATTTGAGGTTTCGAACAACTAATTTTTCGTAAAAACTATTTTCAATCATGTCTTCTTAACCATCCGTCACATCTTCAACTGTCGGGGAATGTCACCAAAACCTGTCAAGGAAGTTAGTGAAATGTCAGGGAATTTAATTTTCCAAATTCTGTGGCAACCCTGCATCAAAATTTGCAGCTTTAGTTAAAAATTTCATGTCCGACCTTTCTGATCTACTCGCTCCACTGAGTGCCGTCCAATCCACCTCGGAAAATTCAACGGAAAACTGCATCAAGTTCAGGAAAAGTCAAGCATTCAAGGAAACGCATTGACGCCTCAACACATTTTAGACTTCTCGACAAACTGTATAGCTAAGGATCAACGTTGTATGAACCTTGCGACGTTGAATTTCGTCCGATTAAGTACGAATTTCTGGAAAAGTTGGTGGTCAAAAGTTCCACAGAATTTTAACTGCAATGTTATCCAACACAGCCTAACATTTAAAAAAAAAAAAAAAAAACTATTCATATTCCTTTCGAACATATCATATTACTGGAATCCCCGAAACATATCAGGAAATGTGATGTCATCAGGAAAATTGGTCTCGCATCAGGAAACTCTGAGTGCATTTTTTAACCGCATGCAATTTAGCACATGCAACGGTGGAACATGTGGTTTAATTCATGCAATATGTTGGTTTGTAAAGTCAAACGCGTGACAATTTTTTCGCCCCCAAAAATCAGGAAATCCATGCAAAATATCAGAAAAAGTGAGGAAAATTCAAAATAAACTTTGAGTAGACGCTCTAATTTAGCTTTTTTATCGAGGGATTTCCGGCAACGTTCAAATGTTCATACGGTGTTTTTACCAAGCTCGAGGTTGTGTTATTGTTCCACCCGTAGAGACAGAGCTTTCACGGAAAGTGTCGCGAAATGGACTGATACCTCGGGGGACGGACTTGTGGAAGNGGGGGGGGGGGGGGGGGGGGGGGGGGGGTTGCTCGAGATCCGAGGAAAATGCCGCCTTAAAGAGTCTGAACACAACGAGGTTCTCGGAAGATCCTAGCCTTGAAACCCTCTCGGGTGCAGCCGTGAAAGATCGAGAAGTGAAGAAAGAAAAGTCCTATAGAGTGTCCTGTATTCTTCCGTGATAAAAAAAAAAAAAAAAACGCCGTATAAGTCTTCAGATGTTGCCTCATTTCCCTTAGCAAAGCTTAAATTTTAAGGGACATTCGTGAATATTCTTCCTCGGATTTTCCGGACAATTTTGTTCGTCATTTAATCTAAAATGTTGGAGATTTTCATAGAAAAATATTCACAACTCACTTTGGAGTTGTATAATTTCTAAAAAGAAACTTGGCAACATTCGAATGCTCATACGGCTGTATTCCGCCGTACCAAGGAAGAACGCCGTATGAACATTCGAGAGTTGCCAAATTACCCTTGATAAAACATGTCTTTTTGACGACATTCATGCACATTTTTCTTTGAGGTTTTCAGATATTTTAGATTTACTTGCGTACAAAATTATCTGAAATTTTTGGGGGGAAAATATTCACGAAGTTCCCAGTAACTTCGGTATTTATCGAAGGAGACTTGGCAACGTCTGAAAGCTCTTACGGCTTTTTTCCCTAGCATAGCCTCGGCTGTACTCCGAACGGGAGACTCTCCAGAAGTGTACAGAAGACGAGGCCAAGGCCTGAGACTGACAAGAGGGAAGGCTAGGGAACGATTCTGTCGTTGAATGGGTTGATTGAAACCCCCCTTTCTCTCATCCCTCAACCCCCCGTCAAAATCATTGAAAATGTTTTTCTTTACTATAATTTTAACGTTTCTTGAATGATCGTTCGATGAATTCCAGCAGGTTGTCTTCTTGTGAGGAAATAGTACTGTTTTTTAGGGGCGGTCCAAACGTACTGAAAAAGTGCGAAACTTCCGCAAGAAGGTCCGGAATTTTTTCTTCCTTACCACGCGTGTTTTTTATACACTGAAAGAAAAGAGTGGTAGAATTCTACCACTACTACGTCCAATTGGATGTTCGTGGGGTTGAATTTCTCGTTGGGTTGAACATCTCCTTGGGTTGTGAGCAGCACCAACCTTCAAACGCTCAAATGGGACTGGAATTTTGCGCACATTTTTTTTTATTTTATTCTGTAATACGAGAGGTCAGTAGAAGACGTTTCGTGGAAAGTAAGGGGCGCCCCACCGTGGTGGTGGCTTTGAAGAATTTCCCGGAAAATTATCAGGTTTTAGACGAGGAAGGCCTTTCCTGCACTCAAACCACGTAATCATACCGTCGGAAATAAGGAGTTTGTTTTGCTATTACGCGAACAAAGGAGACCTGCTTCCGAGAAATGTCTCTCCGCGGTCAAAGAGCACGAAACCCCGTAAAATTTAATAATTCATTCAAGTTCCGGTATGATGGAAAGCTGAAGGAGGTATACCATCGTGCTAAGGAAAAAATTTGTCTGAACTGTTGAACGTCGCGTTTTCTTCCAATTAAATGTCTTTTTTTAGGAACGCTAAGAATATTTTTAAATTAAATTTTCAGATACCTTACGATACCAATCAAATCGGGAATAACATTCCCTGAAAATTTTTTAGAAAAAAATCATAAGCTTCCAGGAAAATCCGTGCCTAGGCGATCCCGTACACTGGAAAAAAAAACACATTGGATCTAGAGTCCAGACTCTTGAAAACATTGACAAGAAAAAATACTCTTGATTCATTCGGATTTTTGCTTGAATCAAAATGAAATCCGCTTAAATTAAGAGTCTTGGTTCTTGATTTAAGCTAGATTCTGATTGAATCAAGAGTTCTTTTTCTTGTCGATGTTTTTAAGAGTCTGGACTCTGGTCTAGATCCTATGTGTTTTTTTTTTTTCCAGTTCACTAACTGGCAGAATGACGTGCTCCGAAAATGGCAACATTGTCATAGAGTAAAGAGAGCGGTCAGCGATGTCAGACCGCGTAAAAATGAGCTTTTATATCACCCATTTGAGTATAAAAATGATGTTTTAAGAGTTCAACATGGCAACAATGGCGCGTCGGCTTCGCGGCTCGCGATGCGGCGCCCTCTCACTTTATGAATCCTCTGCCCACATACTCAAGTCGTCGCCAAATTTTGCCACAAATTTGGATTTGTTCCACTCCAGGGACCTTGGCACATCCCGTCACGCTGAAATAGCGGAATGGACCACTAGACAAGGTACGAATTTCAGCATTCTGATACATGTTTCTAAACCAAAATTTTACGTAAAACACGATTCTTACAACGAAAATTACCGAAATCAATACCTTACGAAGATATTTAATGATTCTTAATGCGTGAATTCAAACCACCCGCTAATGAAAACTCAATGCTCTACGTGATTCACATTGAGCGCTAAACGTTATCATGACAGTCTCTGCGATATAAAAATCTGGCAACCTCGATCAATCTTGACACTTTGGCTCAGCTATAGCAAATTGCTTACAGTTTGAACAACACATGGTGGGAAATGAACATTGCTCGATTGAGAAGATCGCTGAAACCGTTGTAGTGTGCGATTTGACTCACGTAGAGCTTTGAGTTTCTTGTGAGCGGGCAGTTCAAATTCCTCGTAACCAATGTGTAATAAAAACGTTCATATCTTCGTTAAAAGTTGGTTTCAGTAATTTTCGTTGTAAGAATCGTGTTTTACGTAAAATTCTGGTTACGAAACATGTATCAGATTGCTTAAATTCGTACCTTGTCTAGTGGTCCATTCGGTATCCTTCGGGGATTTCTGATGTAACCCGTTTGTCTGTGCAAGATTTCGGGGAATATGACACGGTATGGCTGGTTTGCTCGGAAATCAACTATGAACAACAACAAAAGTTCTCAGAGCCAAAATCGTAACATGGGGTTGATTATTCAAATTGATCGATAAAACGATAGACTCAGGGAAATTGGAGTGATCCTGGCGGTTAAAAAGGGATTTTTATTTCAATGTTTTATTCTTTAAATCAGAGAAAATTCCAAAATTTAACAGAATCGTATCCTTAACTTCACCCCCCTATCTAATTTCGGACGTACTAAATACAATTTACCTCATTGCAGGTCCAATTTCCCCGATTTTACAGGGTGTCTAGCATCAGGATTTTCCCGGTTTTATCAGAATTTGAGGTCAATCAGGATTTGAGGAAAAATCTGTCGTAAAATCAGGATTTGAGAAAAGTCGGCCTGGATTTTTTATCGAGCTATTTTTGTGAAGTTATATTCTATCCATTTTTCCCCGCAAAAAATCAGGATTTAGCAGTCAAAAATTAGGAAAATCAGGATTTCCCAAAATGAAAAAAATAAACTAGACACCCTGTTTTGGGATCTCTCGTTTCCGTGTCAGTCCTCTAGTAGTGTCTGATTTCCGCTTGAAAATCTCGGATATTCGTCACCCGCGCGGCAGCCGAGCGCAAATATCGGTGACGTCAGGCGTTTTTAAATATGCGATCCGAAACACTTGTTAACACAAGTGTTGTTGCACCCCCCTGCAACACGCCCCGCGCCGCGCTTTAGTGACCCTGATTGAAAACAGGGCTGCCGTCCCAAGGAAGAACGCCGTATGAACATTCGAACGTCGCCAGATTTCTCGTGATCAAACATTTACTTTTGAGAATATTTAGGAGTATCTCTCCTTGGAATTTTCAGATAATATAGATTATATTGCTTGTAAAATCCTTCGAAAATTAGAAGCGAAAAAATTCACAAATATCCTTGAAAATGTAATGAAGGGAAATTTGGCATCGCCTCCAGGTTCTTATGGCGTTCTTCCTTAGCACGGCACAACAGAGGGTTGTCGGAAATCTCTCGCGGAAAGCAAGGGAACCCGAGGTGAAACAAATTTTCCGTGGGTCCAAGAATCTTTCCTTCATGTGAGTATCTCTCCTTGGAATTTTCAGATACTTTAGATTATATTGCTTGTAGAATCCTCCGAAAATTAGAAGCAAAAAAAATTACAAATATCCTTGACAATTGAATGAAGGGAAATTTGGCATCGCCTTTCGGTTCTTATGGCGTTCTTCCTAAGCACGGCACAACAGAGGGTTGCCGCGGGAACAAGGGAATCTCTCGCGGAAAGCAAGGGAACCCGAGGCGAAACAAATTTTCTGTGGGTCAAAGAATCTCTCCTTCATATGATTTTTTTTTTCTCAATGCGATATAATTTTCTTTAAATCACACATTGGTTGTTGAAAATTAAATCGTCACAGTGGCGTGGCGTGAATTGCGATGTCGTCACCTTCCAGGCAAAGTATCACAAGCGCCATGCGACGTTTAAAAATTTCCGCCGCCATTTTATTTCTTTACATGAGAAATTGTTGGTTGAATCTGTTTGGAAATTTCACTAAATTTTATCGGCAGCACAAAGAAAATTCAGTGAAATTTTCGGACAGCTTCGTTGAACAATTTCTCCGTAAAAAAATAAAATGGCGGCGGAAATTTTTAAACGTCGCATGGCGCTTGTGATACTTTGCCTGGAAGGTGACGATGTATCGATTGTTATGCCATTTAAACCTACGGTAAAGAGTCGATTATTAAGGCGAACACCCTGTTTATCGATCCTTTTCCATCGATTTAAATGACCGATCAATCGATGTATCGCAAAGCACACCACGCCATTGAAATACAAATCCGTCTTTCTAAATTTAAATCGTTTTAGGGAAATTTTTCTCAGTGCTCATTCAATCTGCACAGGTTCCCTGACAGTAAATAAATCCCTCCAAGCGTAGAGGTACCGGCGGTTATTCACCCGCTAAATAGAGACAAATTAGGAGTTCAGACTTACGCCGCCCTGCGCTTGTCCCTCGATCATTCGGTCGATTCTCTAGCGTAAAGGCGTATCTCTATTCCCGCATGAGCCCCAGAAAGCACGGATTTATACGTGGAACAGGGCTCAAGTTGAAACGGAGATACGCCCTTACGTCAGAGGGGCGACGATTCGCAGGGGCCAACGACGGATGCAGATCGCGCGGTTGTCAAGTTGTCTGTTATAGGTTCCAATCCTAGATTTAAATCGAATATGCGCTGAAATTACCTAATTTATCGTCCACTCGGCAACCGCGCCGGGGGGGCCCACCAATCAATGCCCGCGATCGCGTTCGGGGACGGGCAGATTGTTACGTTGATGACGCAGGGTTTGATGAGTCGCCCGGCCGATAGGTGAGGAGTCCAGTGGCGATTTTGCAAGTTGGCAACACTGTTTTGCACCACTTGAATCCCTTAAAAATATCGATATCAGGTGAGGCAAGTTGCTCCACGGAGAATCGATTTTTTTACATACATTTAAATGGAAAAAAGACACTGTTGCAAACTTTCAAGACTCGCCTCTGGAGAGGTGCAAAGCGACGTGAATCGCTTGAAATCTCGGAGCGAAAGCAGAAGCAATTTGGCAACACCGGATCGCCTCCATTTAAACCTATGCTAAATAATCGATTCTTGTCGGGTCACCAGGTCCCTCCGGCAATCGATACATTTCCGTACGTTTGAATGAAGAAAAAACAATGTTGCCAATTTGCTGGATCTGCCAATGAGTGAAAGACGGATTGCATACCACTCGGATACATTACCCTCGAAACTCCTTTTACAGATTTGCTTCATCTACGATACTTTTCGAGAAGTAAAATAGTGAAACTTACTTTTGAGTCTACCATTGTATATGACGCTTCCTAAGGAAAGGATCTATTACTAACTAACTAACTATTCGTAGAGCGACTATGAACCGAGCCCTAATTGGACGTGTTTCTGCCAAATAGAACTATGTGCATTAAGACATGAGCCTTGAGAACCATAAGAATATATGCATAACAGGGCTCACGTCATAATGCACCAAGCGCCGTTTGGCAGAAATACGGCCAAGTAGATTGCGTTAAACAGATAAAACCAAGCTGCAGCAGTTATCGCCAAATGTAATCTGGCAATTTAGTTTTTTTTCACGGAAACGGTTGTCCGGACTTTTGCGTAAATTTCAATTAATTTTCTGTATTGCACGAAAAAAATTCCCTAATATTTTCAAAGGAATCCGCTCATACGTTCTCTAGTAAAAAATTAAACTGTCCAATTAAATTCGGAAATAGCTGATGTGGCGTACCCAAATCTTTTTAGCATCACCGCCTGTGAGAAACCGTCTCCGACGAAAGCAAAATGCTAGCTCAGGGTGTCCATAGGTTCCCAAAAGTCCCCAATGCCCCCGATTATACCCAATTTTGGAAGGGTGTCCCCGATATCCCCGAAAGTGCCCAATTTTCTTGCTCAGGTCTCAAAAAAATGGCACAAATCGTCCTAAACACCGGCATTTTCAAATTTTCCCGCCAGCCAGTACAACCAGGAATAAAAAAACTCAAGTGTTGCTTGGTTTTTCGTATGTTTCCATCGATTCAACATGACTTGTAAAATTAGTCGTATAAAATACGACTTTTAATTACGCTCCAACTAGCTCCCTTTCTCTTACTATTTCGGGAAGAATGTCCCCGATTTTCTCGAAAAATCACCCCAAAAAGCCCCCGAAAGTCCCCAATTTTGGTTTTTTATAAATGGTAGACACCCTGTAGCTGGACGCTTGTCAAGACAAATTATGTGGCATGGAGGTAGGGACTGGGAACTTGCGAGAGCCGAGAGGGAGGTGACAGTTCGTCGCTCCTCTGACGTAAGGGCGTATCTAGATTTTTGCATGAGCCTTAGAAAGCATAGAGTTATACGGAGCACAGGGGTCACGTAGAAATCAAGTTACGCGCATACGTCAGAGGAGCGACGAGTTGGGAGTGAGAGGGTTACATGTTCGGCGGAGCACTTGTGTGACAGCCGGGGAGGTTTTATCCAGCACTTGATAGGAATGATGAGCCGTCTTAACTTGGACTCGCCCCAACCCCGAGCCCGCGTCGAGATACCTCTCGCTCGAACAATGAGTATAATCCGGCCCCACCTCATAACACGAAAGTTCCTCGGACTTTCCAAGTTCTCTCGGTTGTTTGCCTCCCGACCCCCGCCACTTCGCGGTCGGGCCCGGTCCTTGCTTGTGAATAAATTGGACCGCGCTCAGCTGAAAGGAACCAAGCCACATCAGCTGTTGCCAAATTTAACTGGGCAATTTAATTTCTTACTAGAGAACGTTTGTGCGGATTCCTATGAAAACCTAAGGGAATGGAGATGTTGCACGTGTGAGGGATTTGCGATTTGACTGTTGTTTCTTATGTAAAAGTTCGCGAGAAATACGATGGTGCCACTGGTTTTCTCTGAAATCATATCCCGAGCTCAAAAAAAGCTCTCAAGTTGAGGCCAAAATGGAGGGGATATCCCACCCTACCCTGAGAGTCCACGTCTACATCGAGACGAACTCTCCATGCAAAGATAGGGAGCAGATACATTGACAGGGCTGCCATTTGATTTGGGGACCCCAAAACTGAAAACACGGCAACCCTCCTAATGTATTTGCTCCCTATCTTTGCAAGGAGAGTTTGTCTCGATGTAGACGTGGACTCTCAGGGTAGGGTGGGATATCCCCTCCATTTTGGCCTCAACTTGAGAGCTTTATTTGAGCTTGGGAGTTGATTTCCGAGAAAAACAGTGGCACCATCGTGTTTCTCGCGAACTTTTACAGAAGATGAAGAATCAACAGTCAAATCGCAAATTTCTCACACATGCAACATCTCCATTTGCTCCGTACAATATGGAGACAAATTACTGAAATTCACCTATAAATCCGCACAACCGTTTTCATGTGAAAAATTATTAAACTGTCCAATGAGGCAATAGCTGATGTGGCTTGGTTTCTTTCTACTAAACGCGGTCCAATTGGCCTCCTCGTTCCACCACCTATTATTTGAAGGAGTTATACAGTCTGAGTCTGCTTTACACTGAGAGTCAAGCCAACACCCCCTCATGGAGTCACAAACGGGAATGAAGATTACACTAATTGATAGTTTTTCGTAATCTTTGATCGGTTCATTCTCAGATTCCTTTCTCCGTTCCCTTTCTCATCCCGTTTGTTCCGTGTCGAACCCGTTATTCCCTGGTCCATTCTACACGGAGAAAAAAACCTCGTGTGTGGGACCTGAAGTTTAGGTCATATGGATCTCTGAAGTTTTCGAATTGAGCATCTGAACACTTTAGGTCCAGCTGCTGAGGTTTGGATTACACATCTGAAGTACTTCGGTCTTCACATCCGAATGACTTCGGTTCTCACAACTGAAGTACTTCAGAGGTAAGAACTGAAGTTTCAGATGTGTCATCCAAACCTCAGCAGCTGGATCTAAAGTGTTCAGATACTCAATCCGAAAACTTCAGAGATCCATACGACCTAAACTTCAGGTCCCGGGCACGAAGTTTTTTTTCTCCGTGTACATTATAATCTTTGGAATCGCTGAAAATGTAATCTTCATTCCCGTTTGTGACACAATGGAGGCCTAAAATACGGTAACCAATCAGAAATGGATTCACATTGTCTTGACTCTCAGTAACGGGACTCCAGCTATGTCTATCAATTCCAGTAATCAGCCGAGCAAAGGTAGAGTCCCTTTATACTGAGAGTCAAGACAACACCCCCTCATGGAGTCACAAACGGGAATAAAGATTACACAAATTGATACTTTCGTAATCTTTGATCGGTTCATTCTCGAATTCCTTTCTCTGTTCCTTCTCTCATCCCGTTTGTTCCTTGTCAAACTCGTTACTCCCCGGTCTACATTATAATCTTTGCAATCGCTGAAAATGTAATCTTTATTCCCGTTTGTGACACTATGGAGGCCTAAAATACGGCAACCAATCAGAAATGGATTCACAATGTCTTTGACTCTCAGTATAAAGGGACTTTAACAACTAACCGTCCAACCAATAAAATCGCTCCTTGTGCCCTACGTCTTCATCGTCTATAGCTATGTCTATCAATTCCAATAATCAGCCGAGCAAGGGAGGAAAAAGCGCGGACGAGGAGCGGGGTCCCGGCGAAGGTTAGGCGGTTTCGGGGGATGGAGGACACGGGAGCCGAGCAGGGATGAAGGATACACGGCCGCATCGCATCCCTTCGTGCCCTCTCGCTTTCGCGCTTTCGTTCGGGTGTCCCCGTCCCCGCGCCGGGCCGGGTGGGTATTGATCGCGCGAGAGACCCTCCCTCGCCGGGGCTGGCATCGACCGACCCCCGCCACCCCCCGCCCCGCCCGGCCGCTAATCCCATTCAAAATAAACTTTCTCTCGTCGCTCGTCGCGAGCGGAACGGAACGCGGAACGGGACGGGGAACGCGGAACGCTGGGAAAATCATCTGATGGCGTTCCTGTTACCCGGGTCCCTGGGGCCGAGAGCCGGGGATTCGGTCCCTCGGCGAGCGCCGCGCGGAATGAGCTTTTCCCTATCGTATGGTCGAGGGTGGGACGGATCTACTCGGCAATTCTGCCGTGCTAAGGAAAAACGCCGTATGAACCTCCAGGCGTTGCCGAATTTCCTTTGATCAAGCCCGAATCCCTTGTTAAACTTATGAATATTTTTCTTCCAATTTTTCGGATAATTTAGTTCGCAATTTCACCTAAAGCTCCTGAAAATTTCAAGGAAAAATATTCGTAACTTTCCTCAAAAATGAACATTTTATCGAGGGAAATTTGACGACTCTCGAGTGTTGATACGGCGTTCTTCCTGAGCACGGCAGAATTCTGCCGTGCTCAGGAGAAACGCCGTATGAACATTCGAGAGTTGCCAAATTTCTTCCGGTGAAACGTTTACGTCTGAGGAAAGTTAGGAATATTTTTCTTTGAAATTTTCAGGAACTTTAGGTGAAATTGCGAACAAAATTATCCGATAAATTGGAAGAAAAATATTCACAAGTTTACCAAGGAATTTGGGCTTGATCAAAGGAAATTTGGCAACGCCTAAAGGTTCATACGGCGTTTTTCCTTAGCACGGCGGAATTCGGCTGAAGCGAGGAGAGGATCCAAGGGGTTCACTAGAGTGGAAATCTCCAAACCGGTGAAGTTTGGACCGAGTTTATCAGAAAGGGACCAACCCACGTTTTCGAAAAAATTGAGCTAAAAATGTTTATGAGTCTCACGAGCCGAATATGCTTTTCTGCCAAAGTCTAAAAAAAATTTTTTTGTGCGTGTAAAGAGTTGTTAAGGTGATTTGATGAACGCTATATTTTGTGTCAGAACGACATGCGATACATCGCATCGACTGGCTCCATTTTTTCAACTGTGCATCATTTTTCTAAAATTTTGAGATCTCAATCCTGTTGTCAGGATACTGAAGAATTCACTTACCAATTTTGATAAGCAAATTCAACTTAACAAAGGCGTGGTTTTTTTTAGAGGAATAATATCGCATTCTAGTGCAGTTCCGATATCAGTATAGAATTCGATATTTTTCCTCTAAAAAAAAAACCACGCACGCCTACATTACGTTGAATTTGTTTGTCAAAATTGGTACGTGGGTTCTGTAGTCTCATGACAACAGAATTGCTATCTCAAAATTTGAGCAAAATGACGAGAAGCTGAAAAAATGTAACCAATCGATGCAATATATCGCACGTCGTTTTGACACAAAATATGGCGTCCATCGAATCACCTGAAAGTTTATTTTCTACATTGAGCTTCACGCAGGAATAAAACTTCCAACCTTTTTTTTCTCAGTTTCAACTCAATGTGGGTTGGTTCCTTTCTGATGAATTCGGTCCATTCCGCCTTCGTCGAGTCCGCTCAGAACACACCGCACCGGACCAAAAAAAAAATGACTCGGTTGAAGGTGATTTATCGTCCCAAATTCCTGGCACTGTCCAACTGGCGTCCGATATATCGCATCGATTGTGTCAAAAATCTCGGCAGATTTTGAATTTTTAGCCCGAAGAGGGAGCCTGCTCATGAACCTAAAGAATCATTTTCAATCAAACATTTGGCAAAATTCAGAGAAATGAAAGCAGAATCCTGTATGGAGAAAAACCTCACCTTCGACACAGAAATCGATGACTGAATCCTCCATAGAGGATTCTGCTTTTGCAAAAAATTCTCTAAAAATTCGGAAGAAAAGCTTTTACAAAAATTCAAGATTTGCCAAAGGACATTTCTGCCGTGCTAAGGAAAAACGCCGTACGAACATTCGAGAGTTGTCAAATTTCCCTTGATAAGACAAGTATTTTTGACATTATTTATCCACATTTTTCTTTCAAATTTTCAGATATTTTAGATTAAGTTGCATGCAAAATTGGCTGACAATTTTGGGGGAAGATATTTACAATTTTTCCAGTAAATTCGATTTTTTTTAAGGAAATTTGGCACCGTCTGGAGGCTCATACGGCGTTCTTCCTTAGCATGGCTGATTTGACAAGGTCTGAAGGCTCATACGGCGTTATTCCTTAGCACAGCAGTGGATTGGAAGACCGTCGCACAACGGATCGAGTCAATATGAGAGGTCGAACGAAATTTGGAAACTTTAAACGCTTGTAACCCCGTTTATACAAAACTTCGAGGCCCAAAAGCGGTTCCGTTGGTTTTCTCGTGAAAATGTCTTCTAGTAGCACCCCTTAAAATCTAAAATGTGACGAAATGAACATCAAAATTTGCAATTTTAGTCAAAAATTTGGATTGCATTTTGCAAGAAGGAACCAAGAGCATTTCAATGTTGCTAAGATTGTGCTACTCGTTTTACCTTGCAAATATAAATTGATAATCTAAATAAGTTATATCTTTACTCCCAATCAACTATAAATTTAAGACGAAAATTATCTCGGTCAATTTAATTTTTTGCACGATGCCAGTAATTTCATTGCAAAGATTGTAAGTTGCACATTCCTAGCAACATTAGAATGCTCTTGGTTCCTTTTTGCAAAATGCCATCCATTTTACGTCCGACCTCTCCGATTGGCTCGATTCACCGCGCGTCGCCGCGTTGAAAAATACGGCAGGCGAGGTGCAGTTGCATCGACTGCGACGCGGTGCGAGCCGTGTGTTTACACTGGACGTTTACGATCGGCAATTTGTCGGAGAGCGGACAGCACAACCGCATGTCGTGTTCCGCAGCGTGATTCACCGTCGCGTCGCGTCCCCGACGTCGCGGGGCTGACGTCACGGACGTCACGCGGCGCGGCACATCCAAGTTCACGACGTGCGCCCGCCAACCCGCCCGGGCACGTCCCGAGCACCCTAGACGCTGGATTTGTCGGACACGCGTCGTCGTTCCATTCGTGTGACCCGACTTCTTTTCCCAGGAGACTGATGATTGAAATTCGTAGACGAAGTGACGGACAAAGGGAAGATGGAGCAATCCGTCGTCTCCCGCACGAAAGAACGTAACTCCATCCCAAGGTTGCCAAATTGACTCAAACAATTTTCTTCATTTTACCAAATTTTACCGGTGCAATTTTGTCAAAAATTTGTCTGATTTTTGCACGGAATCTAAGGGAAAACCAGTGACATTTTCAGTTAGAAATGCCCAAAATTCTCTTGATTATATGCGATTTGCGAGGGGAAAATTTTACAACATTGAAATGGAGTTACGTTCTTTCGTGAAGAAGACGACGAATCTTATCGGTCGAAAGTAGAGTACCTATATAAGGAGAGTATGGACAGCTCGAAATATGTAGATCTTAGGGCCCAAAAGGGTAGGTAACCTTTGAAAACGAAAAATGTCACTGTCAATCTTTAGACTCCAGTATCAAACGAAAATTGACAAGAAAATTCATAAGTAAGCATCCTTCCGCAAAAATGAGTAAGTTGATGCAAAAACCAAGTCAAATACGTGCTTTAAAAACGACAGTTCCCATCAACTGTGATTATAAATCACTCTGGATAATTGTAATTCATAGATTGCCTACCCTTTTGGGGTCTAAGAGCTCCATCACCTAACCTCAAAATTCTCGACATGTCCGTACTCTCCCTATTCAGGTACTCCAGTCGAAAAGAGCGTTGTTCAAGACTGAGGGGAAAATTTATCACAAAACGCTAATTCTAGGAGAAGGGGTCGAACTGACAGCGAGCGCAACGTGATTTTTCCTAGAGAGGGTGCAAGTACATATTAGGCTCGGGGTGGCAATTTCTCATGAAAACTAAAATCTTGAAATTTTACGTGAAATATTTCATGAAATGTCAGAAATTTATGAAGATTATTGAAAAATACCGGTTCCTTTTCATGTTTCGCAAAATGTATGAATTGTAACTTTTTTCTATTTATGTATGTTTGATTGCGATTTTCATACTCTAGCTCCTGAAATATATGAAATATTTCACAGCCTTGTGTTTCATGAAATATTTCACTGAAATTTCCGATCTTTCATTTCTTTCTTACGTTTCATGCCACTCTGCTTAGGCTACATTACGGCGGAGGGAGGGGGGTGATAAAAATCCGATTCTTAGCGTTAGGTATTCTCTGATCATAAATTGCGTTCATAAAGCACCTAACGCACTTTTTTGGCACTTTTGACCTTCTCACCTTTCTTCTTGTGGCGTAGGCCAAGAAAAAGTACTCTTGATTCAATCAGAATCTAGCTTAAATCAAGAACCAAGCCTCTTAATTTAAGCGGATTTCGTTTTGATTCAAGCAAAAATCCGATCGAATCAAGAGTGTTTTTTCTTGTCAATGTTTTCAAGAGTCTGGACTCTAGATCCAATATGTTTTTTTTTTCCAGTGCACGAACATAAAAATGGCGTATCGCTCTCCTTCCCTTAGACCCTTTTCTTCCTCTAGAGCTTCACGTAATTCCAGTGGTGAGGCATGACGATTATCGATATTTCTCCATTTGAAGCTATGTTGAAGAATCGATTATTGCGCTCGTTGCGAATACCCTGTTATTCGACCCTTTTCAACAGGTTTGAGGGACACTTTTGAGGGACAAATCAACCGATTCATCGCAAAGCAGGCCACGCCACTGGAATTATACGTAAGGCTCTAGGGGAAGAAAAGGGTCGAGGAGAGTTTTACGCGTTAAAGGGCCTACTTCACAAGAGGAAAGGAGAGGGGGTCAAAAGTGCCAAAAATTGCGTTACGTGATTTATGAACGCTATTTATGTTCGCAAAATACCGAACGCTAAGAATCGTAATTCATGAACGGCCTAATACTCCCTCTGTAGAGAAACTTCGCGCCCTCAAATTCCACACACGCAGTCGAATCCCTTCCGATTTAATTCATTCACGAGTCCTTCCATGTAGCACAAATTGTGCGAATCCGTCCGCTTTCTTCCCGATGCGATCGCAAGACTCATCCCAGTAACGCTCGCCGACCGCACGCGCGTGCCGCACATTGGACCGAATCAGTAGAAGAAGTCGGACAAAATCTGGAAACTTTGAAAGCTTATACTTTTAAAAATGAAACAAAAAAGCTTAAGAGTGGTTTCATTGGTTTTTTCATGAAATTTCTCTTCAGAAACACGTTTTGAGATTGAATTTGTGACGAGATAAACATCGAAATTTGAAATTTTCGCCAAAAATTTCACGTCCGACCTCTTCTAATAGCAGGGTGTTTACAAGTCCGGAATTTCCGGAAAGTCCGGAAATGGTACTGGTTTTTTAGGTGCGGTCCGGAAGTACTGAAAAAGTGCGGAAATTCCGGAAGAAGGTCCGGATTTCTTTTTTTTCATTTTTTTGTCATATTTGTCGGATTTTAAGCGAGAAATTCAAATCTTTGTATTTCTTCGAATTTCGTCAATTGGAGGTACTGAAAAAGTACACTCAAAAAAAGGTATGACTCTGAGACCCATAAAAAATGGCTCGGAAATCCATAATTTCTAACCAAAGTGACTTACCGTCTACAGTATGACTTTCTGAGCCATACTTTCTTGGTCGTGAACATGTAAGTATGGCTCCATGAACTATATTTTATGGCTCCATGATCCATAACTCGGCCGGTAAGTCACTCTTCCCATACTTGTTTTTTGAGTGTACTGAATTTTGCTGTTAAGAAAGTTCTGAATTTCTTGGGAATGTACTCAAGAAGTACTGCAAAAGTGCTGTTTTTGGCCAGCTTATTTTAGTAGATACCCTGATTAGCTCGATCCACTGTGCGCCGCGGCCCGCTAACAAGCTCGCGCCGGAGAAAGGTGCTCCACGGCTTTCGGCGGAACTCGTAAACTTTCCGCGAGGATGGTCCGACCCCTCTCCCGCTCCCCCACCTCCCCCACCCCCTTTCACCTCCGCCGGGAGCATCCCGAACCGCGAGCGACGGGGGGGGGGGGGGGCGGTAAGAGGGGGGGATGACAAACTTGGGAACTGTTTATGCGTTCCGATAAGAAATTTACATTCTCCGGCGGCGGCGGGTTTAAACAACCGAATCGCTCGTCGCTAAAACCGATCATAGCGTATTATCCGATGAGCCGTGGTGGATTAGCGCGCTGTCGGAGCTTACGGCTCACGAGATGAAGGGGGTCGGGTACGAAGGGTTCGGCGGTGCACTTGGAAATGCCGCTACGGCTACGTACGGGGTAAATTTAGCCGCGGCGGCCCACGCAACCCTCGCTGAACAAAGGGTCGCTTCAGGAAGTGCCGCGTGTTGCGCTGGCCTCATCCGACTCCGGGCCGGAGATGGGGCCGCCGGCCTAGAGTATGTACACACGCCGCGAGGCGAGGGGGCGGGTGTAGGAGTTGGGTTGTTTTAGACGCGGGGTTGACGTCATGCGTCACGCCAGGGATTTGCCTACCGATAAGGAGCTATTAAATGGAGAGGGATCGTTAACTACGTGACGTCATGCGGAGGATCGAGGCGATGGAGAATTTGCAGGTGTCTGGAATTTTGTGAATGGAGAATTTTCATGCAAATTTTTTTGTGGCTTCATCTAAAAGTGCTTAAAGAGCTGGTTGCACTGGTTTTTTTACAATTTTTTTCTGATTTGGGAAATAGTAAAAAAATTGATTTAAAAGTGAGAAAATACACCTCCTAGTGACGTCATCTGGTGGCATTTCCCATTTAAACGCACGTTTTTTAGCAGATTAGATAATTTTGTCATATTTTCTCAAATAATTGTTCAATTCATGAATTTAAGGTATCCCGGTGCTTAGTTCACTCAGTAGTTTCCTTTTAGACACGAAATTCATCACATTTTAGACACCTGCAAATTTTCTATTGCACGATTACATTCTCGTGAAAATACATACTTATTTCAGTCAATTTGGCAGCCTTAAGGGAGCTAAGATCTTTCGTGCGGGAAACGACGAAAAATTATACGACCAAATGATCTAACCTGCTAAAATACCATGCATGTATTTTGATTGGTTTAGTCAAGGTGCTGTCCAATAATAACTAAGCGTTATGCAGTAGAGGACATTTTAGTAACTTACCTCCAATAAAGAAAAGGTAAATTAATAAATGGTCCTCTACTGAATAACGGTTAGCTGTCATTGCACTATACTTTGGCTCACCCAATCAAAATAATACCAATTATAGTTTTGCTAAACCCAGAACTCATTCAAAGCACGAATACATTACTTTAAATGGGCCTATTGACGTTACTGCAGTAACGACAAAATGTCCAAAATCGAGTCCCCCACAGATTTCAACCAATCCAATTTAAATGAACTCACGTAGCTAAAATCGCGAAGTCCATCTGATCTAACTAATTTATGAAAAAAAGAGAGTTATGAGATAGCAATAAGTGCGCAAGAATTGGCGTCGTTTCAAACCAAACAGCTGGGGGTCGCCATCATTTCGCAAGATAGCAGTATCTCCCGCTGTCCAGTGCAACTTACATCGTTCCCCGTGAATTTTTTTATAACCTAGTTGAAAACGTGTTAATAGTGTGGAAAGAGCTCATGTCATGACCTCTGGCATTTTGACAGTATGAAACATAATTAATTATAGTCTTTTAAAGTCTAATAACCTGACACCTGTAACTTAGCATCAGCGAGTCTGAGTCTGAGGTCTTTATTGATCTAACTTTTTCCGCGGCATTGACGAATCCAGGAAATTGGCAACATTGTATTTTCTCCATTTAAACCTGTGGAAATGTATCGATTCTGGGAGGGGCCAGGTGCTGTCATAAAAATCGATTATTTAGCATAGGTTTAAGTGGAGGAAATCCGATGTTGCCAAATTGCTGGATCCGCCTCTGTTTCGCCGCGCCGCTGACGGATCCGCACGATTTACTTCCTCTGTTAGGCGTTTCGCCTACATTTCAACGGATAGGCAAAAAAGGGGCCACCGGAGGCGGATTAGTGGTATCGGCACATCCTGCCACCAGTAAGCAGAGATTTTCTTCGTCTTCCCGTCGGATACCGCAAAAAGGGAGCAATATTAGTGGGTGTAGGTGATTAGCTCTAATATGAACTAAATCCCTCAAGAGTGAAGTGAGCGTCATCTTAACGCAAGAAGGTGTAAGAATATCATCATTAAAATAGCGAATATCCAAGCTTTTTGGTTATCTTTGTTGGATTCAATCCCGTATTCCGCATTCCCGTTAATTTCTTTCCATTGTGTTTTCTCGCTCTAAGTATTTGACTTCTTAGTCTATTTTTTTTAGTATCTGTGCAACCTGAGTCAGTATATGCTAGAGATCCCGGTGCTATGCCCTATAGTATTGAAGGCACTTGCGGTATAGTCAACCGTCAGACTTACCTAGCCATGACTCATGATCAGAGAGTATCTAAAATAATAATAAATAAAGCACAGAAGCGGAAGAAAGAGACAATCAAAAGTGTTCTACTTTTTCTAATTTTATAACGGTAAACATTAGTAAATTCCTTAATTGAATTGGCGTATGCAGACGCTTCCGATATCCGACACAGTGTCTCAGAATTTGAGTGGACGATTTCGTTGTAAGTTAAAGACACAAATGATTAAACGTTTACAAAAGAGATCGGTCTTATTAATCAGAGTCTTGGGACAAAAGGAACCACTGCAAATATATGTATCGTACAACAGACGTTTTCGCATGAGTCGATTCAATTGAAGATCATAGAAAAAGTGAGAAACCTTAAACAAAAGAAGACTTTAAGCACCAAAATTCTGTAAACCCCAGCAAAGTAATATTCTAACAAAGTATTCGCCCTGACATTCATCAGTCACCACTCGGCGTATTTTTTGCTAATCAAGTTGTACATCAGTCATCGGAAAGTTGCGTTGATCTCCGAGCTTAACTTCTCCCTCACCCGATTACATCGTTCGTACTGTTACTACGAGGTCTCAAAAATATATTAGCTCGGTTTACAAGCGTCTAGAATGTGGTCGTTACATCGGTTTTTGGCCCAGCGGAAGTCTCAAAGACAATCAGAATCTAATTCCAGATGTCTTTACCCCTTTTGGCGAAAGGACTGTGCTTCCGTGCTAAGCAAGAACGCCGTACGAACATTCGAGAGTTGCCAAAGTTCCTCGCATAAAACATGTATTTCTGAGTAAAGTTATTCGTACTTTTCCTGGCAATTTTCAGATATTTGAGAATAAATTGCGAAAAACATTATCTGAAAGAAGGAAATTGAAAATTTTTCCAATAAATTCGAATTTTATCGAAGAAAATCTGGCAACATGTAAAGGCTCTTACGGCGTTCTTCCTTAGCACGGCAGTGTATCCGCTTATGTCTTTCACAAAAATCATAATCGCTAGGAGAAGCGGGAAGGATTAAAAATAAATGGAAAACCGCCAAAAATCAGTTTTCTTCTGATCTCACGCCGAAATCAGAAAAAGTTTCGCTCAGATATTGTACGGGCACATTCTTATGTAAAATTAAATCGTTTGCGTCAATTTTACAACCTTGGAATGGAGTTACGATCCTTCGTTCGAGATACGACGAATATATCTCGCGTTTCTATCACTCGAACGCCCCGACGCGCCAGCACTACCGAAAGCAAATAATCCGAAGAGAATTCTTGAATAATTGGCAGACTTATTTACGATGGAGAAATTGAGGGGGTGTAAATCATGTAAACTCTCATTTCATAGCTGCTCAGTGCTCGGCCCATTAGCTTCGCTCCGAGACCTTCGATTCCTTGAGTTGCTCGCCGATTTGTACCCGTGCCATTGAGTTCGTTTCTCATCCTTTCATTCGCTCCTTAATTCGTATTAATTCTCAGAAAAATATAGAGTACAGATAACCTACTTTAAAGACCCCGCCTAACCGCCGCAACAACCTTAGAAATGTAATCCAGCGAAGGAAAAGTTGAATTCAAAATTCAACGCTATTTTTCACCGAATTATGCTTAATTATAGTTCAAAAAACGAGGCCGGATTACGTTTTTCCTTCGGCTTTCTTGCCTAGACAGCCTCTGAAGCTCCACTACAAATAAAACAAATTGAAACAAACACACTTCAGAAGTATAGCCGGAGAAAGGTAGCGCTTCGATAAAGGCGCAGAGATACAACTATTCGTACTTGATGGATGTCCGCGTTGCGTCTGCAAAATTCAAGGCGCGATGGCGTGAGGCGTGAACTCGCAACGCTCTATACGCTTTCCTATCTATGACGTGTCGCTCAGATTCGGGAGAAAAGTTAAAAAACGAGGCCCGATTACGTCTTTCCTTTATTTGGCTGTGTTGCTCACGAGGGTCTTGAAGCCTCACTACTAATAAAACACATGGAAACAAACACAACACGGAGATAGAGCAAGGGAAAAGAAGCGCGTTGACGACGGCGCAGAGATACAACTATTCGTACTTGATGGATGTCCGTGTTGCGTCTGCAAAATTGAAGGCGCGATGGCATGGGGCACGTGCACTCGCAATGCTCCGCTGTGCGTTGCCAGTGAAGTGACGAAGTTCCTATTCGGGAGAAATTTAAAGGATTACGTCTCTCCTATCTTTGACTGTGTCCCTGACGTAGCCTTTGAAGTTACAATACAAATGATAACTCTCTTTCGAAATTACTGTCACATATTTTGTTTTATTCGAATAGGGCCGCTCAATATCTGTTTAAAATGTTGATGATTTACTGCAATTCAAATCCGTGTCAAAGTCGGTGGAATTCTCTATGATACAGTCTGAATACTTTTTAAGCAACAATACAAACGCGGGCCGATTATTGAAATACGTAGATATACTCAGCTATGGACAAAGAAGACAATAAGGATACGGAGGGGTCGTATTGGTGAAGGCGGGTGATTGCAAAAGGACAAAGAAGGTAGGCAATAGACTAACTAACGGCAAACCACGAAAGACCCTATAGTTAGTCCATCATTTTCTCGCTTAGTCTATAGGTACCGCCCATTTCAACAAATGGATCGCTCCGTACTCCCTATGTCTTCCTTGTCTATCGCTTTGTCTATCGATTTCAATTATCAGCCCAAAACGGTCATAATGGGTAAATGAAGCATTTTTCTCTCAGCCTTTTTCAGATTTTTTACATTTTTTTTATTTATTTTATTCTTTTCTTACATTTCTCAACCACCCATTTCAACAAATAGGATCGCTCCGTACTCCCTATGTCTTCTTTGTCTATCGCTTTGTCTATCGATTTCAATTATCAGCCCAAAACGGTCATAATGGGTAGATGGAGCATTTTTCTCTCAGCCTTTTTCAGGTTTTTTTAATTGTTTTATTTGTTTTATTCTTTTGTTACATTTCTCAGAAAAATGCAGCTATAACTCGCTAGTAGGGGATCAAACTTTTCAAACCATGAAAAAAAAATCTGATTATAGTCTGAAACTCAAGCAGCAGTGGCGTGGCGTACTTTGCGATAAATCGATTGATCCGCCATTCAAACCTATGGAAAAGGATCGATAAACACGGCGTTCGCAACGAACGCCTTAATAATCGATTCTTTACCACAGCTTTGAACGGGGAAATATCGATAATCGATCATTCACGGCTCGCCACTGTCTAGCAGCGCAGCGCGGCGGTCATTTCCGGAACTGTAACAGGGTAGATTCACCTCGAGTTCGGCCCTCCTTCAATCTGGCGTCCGTGCCACGTCGCATGGTGTGAAATCGATAACCCCGTTGCCGAGTCGCCGGATTTAAACCGGTCTCCGCCCCGGATTCCCGGTTCGAACCGGCAACGCTGTTGGCGTCGTGGGCGTGTTTGATCAAGCTGTCAATGACGCGTGCCGGCGGGCGAGACGCGCCGTTCATCGTTCAACGACTCGCAAAACTGAAAGGGGTAGCTTTTTTCCCGGTGACCCATTCGCACTTGACTTATACTCCCGCGCGTAGGAAGAACGCCGTAAGAGCCTTCAGACGTTGCCAAATTTCCTTCGACAAATCACAAATTTCCAAGGAAATTTGTGAACATCCCCCCACCCCGATTTTTCAGAGAACGGAGAATTTGCGCACAAATT
This sequence comes from Bemisia tabaci, assembly GCF_001854935.1. Taxonomy (NCBI): domain Eukaryota; kingdom Metazoa; phylum Arthropoda; class Insecta; order Hemiptera; family Aleyrodidae; genus Bemisia; species Bemisia tabaci. The sequence continues at coordinate 670,990 of NW_017550873.1, read as the reverse complement.
TGTTTTGCTCGCACGGAAAAAATTAAATGTTGATTTAGCATTTATACTGTTCAAAAGATGTCCGACAAGTTTCAAATGCTGATTTTACAATACAAAAATGCTAACATAACATTTTGATTTGTATGTTTTGCAGCGGGCGTAGTTACGTTAGCATCTGTTAAAATGTAAAATCAGCATTTGAAACTTGTCGGACATCTTTTTAACAGTATAAATGCTGAATCAAAATTTAATTTCTTTCCGTTTGATCTAAGAGTGCGCAATGAGCTGACTTCGCGGTATTTTTTAGAATTTTTTTCTGACATGGGGCGTTGGAGAAAAATTGATTTAAACGTGAGAAAATGTGCCGCCTTATGACGTCGTCTGGCTGCATTTTTCATTTCAAAACATGTAGTTTAGCAGATTAGGTTATTTTGTCATATTTTCTCCAATAATTGTTCAATTTATACCAAACCAAGGATATCCTTGTACTTAGTTTTTCTAGCAATTTTAAAGATGAAATTTACGAAATTTCAGACGTCTGCAAATTCTCTATTTTGTTCGTAATTTGCTGCGTCTGAAAATTTCAAGGAAAAATATCCATAACTTCCTTTAAAAGTAAACATATTTTGAGGAAGAGTTTGCCAGTTTGAATTTTCATCCGGCGTTTTTCCGTAGCATGGCAGCATCTCCGATGGTTTTAATTCCTTTTGATTTAAATATTCAAATTTTTATATTATCGGAAGATTAAAGCTCGGGGTATCGGAAATATATCGCCTGTGCTAATACATGCGTCTAATGTATGCCAACATAGAAAAAGAAATCTCATAATTTTATTCGAATTGCTTCTTAACGGAGAGCTTTTACCCCCCCCCCTCCCCCTTTGAGAGACGTTAAAACGTAGATTTAAACCCTCTCTCTATGAAGTCCGTCTTGTAGCATTCGAATAGACTCTAGTTGTACGATTATTACTGACCTACCTTTTTAGTGTATTTTCCGAACTTTATTTTTTCTTCAAACCAACCCATCAATCAACTTGGGACCCTATCGATCAAGAATTGACTCTCGAAAAATGGACAGGAGAAACAATGGAAGTGGCTAAAAATCTGGCAAGGTTGGCAGGGGATGCAATTTCGAAAGTAAATTTTGGATTACTGCTCATTCCGCCTCCTTTTCCTGCTCATCGGAATCGGAGATAACACGGCATCAGGGAAGTCCTGGTGCTCTGTGCAAATGTATTTGGGAACTTCAATAGGGATGAATCGCATAGTGTTTCATAAAGAAGAAACCAACTTTTACCAGAAACAACGTAGCTTCCGTTAATGATTCCTCAGACATAAGTGATTTTGTGCTCAGTGCTCGTTCTCTGGATTCGTTTTTTGACGAACGCTATCCAATTTAACGCGCTCGATATCATCGGAAGACATTAGGAGGCCCGTTTTATTCGCGGGGCAACGGTTCGTTTGGGTTGTCAACGCCCGCGTTTTATTGGCCGTTGTCGGGCGGAGGTGGGCGTGGTTTAAGTGGCGCAATAAACAGGGAATAGGTCGGCCGCCGTGCGGAATTTTACGCCACTTTTAGGCCATTCCTGCCCTTGTTCCGGAGGAGGTTCATGGGGCATTAAAGGGATGGCATATCGATGATGACCAAGTCGGGACACACCTCGAACGCAGTGCTTCAAGATGTCCCTTTAGTTGTGATAGGGTCAAGAAAGGGGATTTGGGGTGAAAATTGGACATCATTTTGCAATAAGGAGCTATTATTTTTGGCCCAGTTTAGAGACAACGTATGCGTTAGACATTCTTCATGGCAGATAGGTGCTTTTATAGATAAGTCAAAAGTAGTGGTTCCTCATTGCAAAATGTAGTCCAATTAACCCTAGTCCATGGTGTTTAGGACCTGAAAAACCCAAGGAAAGCAGAATTCACCAGGCTCAGGGAAAATTAGGGAAAAATCAGGAAATTTATTTCGGAAACCGGGAATCTCTTCTTCTACCGCCTAGAGATTATTTCAAGGGTTTATTTATTGCACCTGAGCCGCCATTATTGACATCTTGAAACTTCAAATCGTCAGAATAGTAGAGAAGCTTTCATTGATCTACAGATAATACATATAAACATAACGCTTTTGGTATTAAAAATTCTAATGTGTGACAAAGGTTCAGATGAAATCCGAAGAATCAAATAGTTTTCTCAAAAAAATCCTGGGGGAGGGGGAAAAACTTTGGTTTTTATCAGGGAATGAGCTTTTAAAAAACAGGGGAAATCAGGAAACTATCAGGGAATGAGCATTGAGCATGGTAAATAATTTATGACACCATGACTTAGTTTGAAGACGCATATCCTAGGAGTCCCGGCACATGTCAGATAAGTACGCAGTGGAAATCAGAAGAAGAAAAAGGAGGAGGAGGAGGGATAAAAGGAAGAAAGGGAAGAGAAGGTAGATAGAAAGGAAGAAGGAACAATGATTCTGCACAATCGTTCAATAGTTTCAGTGTTCTGACAGGCTTCATCCGTCTTTCTTATTTGTGTCGCCGGCAACCAATCCGAGAAAGTAAGAGGATGACAAGGAAGAAGAAGGAGAACTGGAAAAAGAAAAATAATACCGTGTAATAGTGCAGCTCCGACAAGCCGCATCCGTCTTCCTTACTTACCGCGCCTGCAACCAATTTCACGATACAACTATTTCAACTTCAAAGTAGCTGAGTTTGCATAACCGCCGTATTGAAGGAAAACTAAGTTTTTCGCCCGTATTTTCACGCGAATGGATTCCAGATTGTACTAGACTAGGGTTGGTCCACAAGTTTTACGCCTCATGCTTTGAATCATCTAATGGCACCGTGCCGGGCATTATGATTATGGAATAAACCGTTTTTATTTTATGAAAATCAATACGTCTTTTTTCCAATAGAATATTTTAGCGCCACTCTAGCTCACGCACTTACCGATGCGTATTCCTTCCGATATCTCTGAAGGGTAAAGAAATTAATGGTGTAACTCTGAAAATGTGTCTCTCAAAATTCAGTGTTGCAGAATACTTCTCGAATTTTACTTTTTTCTCTTTAAGGAAAAAAACTTGTTATTATACTTCTTGAATTTTCCTTTGATTTCCCCTCATTCTGTCAATTAATCAAGTAATAATGTTTCGTTTTTTAAAAAATAAAAAATGAATGAATAAGTAAAAAATGAAAGGAGATTTCGAAAGACTATAATTGGGTTACGTGTTTTCAGAATTTCAGGAAAACTCTTTCTCATCTTTTCCTTCATTTTTCACGATGGAAAGCTTCACCGAGCACTTTCTAACAGAATCAGTCGCACTTGTCGTATAGCTCCTCAGGAGTTAGGACGTAACAAAACTTTTCACTGAGCTCTGTTTCCCGTATGGTTGCATACTTTCCGAGGTCCATGTGGTAATTTAGATACGTTCTTACGTCGGAAGAGCGATGACGCCGTGAAAGGGAGAGCAACTTGACGCGAGATTTTAGTCAGCGCTTGACGGATTTTAAACGCTTCCCCGACGTTTGTCAACATTTTTGAAGGACACAAAAAAGACAAAAGGCTGCGTCGTTCATAAATCAAAACTTCGCGAGGGCCGAGAAGCACCCAGACTCATCGCGCTCGCGATCTGAAGCCTCTTCGAAATCACAGCCGCGTTAAGGAAGAAACGCCGTATGAACCTTTAGACGTTGCCAAGTTTCCTGCGATAAAAACCGAATTTACTGGAAAAATTGCAAATATATTTTTTTTTTAAATTTTCTCAAAATACATTTTTTTTTTTACTTTCGCCCGCCTCATAGACATGTTAAGAGGTAGATCGTCATATACGCCTTCAAACGTTGCAAAATTTTCTTCGATAAAATGTAAATTTACAAGGAAACACGTGAATATGACCCGTTTTTCTCCCAATTTTCAAGTTAATTTTATTCGAATTTTAATCTTAGTCATGTGAAAATATCAAGAAAACATACTCAGAACTTTTCTAATAAAATTGTATCAAAAGGAAGAGGAGTTTGGCAACGTTTGCATGTTCTTACGGCGTTCTTTCCTAGCACGGTCGCGTTGCCCGAAGTATTTTAATGGCATTCCTTGCGGCCTTTTACAGACATCAGTCTTCATCAACGTAGCAGGAACCCCCGAGTCTAAAGCCGATATGGAATGAGTGCAAGAGTCCTAATAAAAAGGAGGTATCTGGGATCGAATTCTGGTTGTGATAACAATTAAGTCGGTCCTTTACCGACGCACCGAGGTGTTATGTAAATTAGTACCTTTAAAGATTGATTCGGAGCAGCTTTATGTATCGAACGTTCGATTTATTTCTAAACATAGAAAGAGGTTATGTTATTGTTTGAATGAAATCCGACTTAATGTCCACGATCGGTTTTAATAGTATCCAAGATCCAAATAATGACATGAATTCTTTTACTACGCCGAATTTAAATTTAAATTTCCATGAATAAATTGATAATCGCGCGAGCAACGTCAGTGCGAAAGTGTTCTAGTGAAAGAAATGACGATGAGTCGAGAAATTTTGGTGAAAAAAGACATTTATACCCTTTTATCGCCGAGCGGGGTGCTTCTAGATTCTTTAGCTCGGGTCGTAACACATCAACTCTATTACAATCTGGAAGTCGCGTGAAAATACGGGCGAGAAACGTAGTTTTCCTTCAATGCGGCGGCTATGCAATATGGGCTACTTTGAAGTTGAAATAGTTGTATCTTGCAATTGGTTGCAGGCACCGCAAATGAGAAAGACGTAATAGGCGTCTCGTGCGGTGGTACTGATGTCGTATGTTAGAGTCAAATACGTCCAATTCTGAACGTTTGGTTGCGCGTGCAATACAAAATATACAAGAAAAAATTAAAGTTCTTTGGAAATCATTAAATTAGACACGGAACTACTCTGATATTTACAAAACATACGGTAAATTTTCCTTCAATATATATATTTTTTTCATAAATGTAACTGAGACTAATCCATGCAGATTGTGCAAATATTTCAAAATCATTAGTTGAAAAACACTGACTTAGCGAGTTTCAATATTAGAGCTTAACACAGAGCGGAGCAACGGGCTGCCAGCGCGAAATGCGCACTGGCATCTACAAACCTAAGGGGATACTGCACGCATTGCGCAATGCGTGAAGTATCTCTGTTAGGTTTGTAGGCGCCAGTGCGCGTTTTGCGCAATGCGTGAAGTACCCCTGTTAGGTTTGTAGGCGCCAGTGCGCGTTTTGCGCAATGCGTGAAGTATCCCTGTTAGGTTTGTAGGCGCCAGTGCGCGTTTTGCGCAATGCGTGAAGTATCCCTGTTAGGTTTGTAGGCGCCAGTGCGCGTTTTGCGCCGGCATGCAAGCCGCCGTTCCGCTCCTTGTTAGGCTCTTTAAACTCACGGAGTCAGCGGTTCACAACTGATGATTTTCAAATGTTTGTCACACTGGTTGCCCGCCGCGCTGTCAACCAGTTCTTCTTTATTCAATTCATGCTCTTCCTTCTCTTCTTTTACTTCCTGTTCCCTTTTTATTCTCTCTCCCTCCTCTCCTGATTTTTATTGAGTTCTCAGCATCAATTCGTTCAATTTGAATGATTTGTCATATGTAGGGCACAAAATTTGTGTAATCTATTCAGTAATAAGCCGTGAATGATCAATTATCGATTTTCCCACACTTGAAACTATGACAAAGAATCGATTACTAAGGTGTTCGTCGCAAACACCCTTTTCATCGATCCTTTTATGTAGATTTAAATGACAGATCAATCCATGTATCACAAAGCATGCCAAACCTCTGAAACTATTGACACGTTTCACTCTTTTTTTGGCAAATAAAATAACTAAACTTCTCATAATATTTTTTGACCTTACTCGAATAAATTCAGGCATGATATAAAAGACACCTAAAGTACGAAATGTAGAGATCGTATTCGATACATCAAACGGGTGAGATTGTATCGATATCGATTGGTTCAAAACATAAACATAGCCTCAAAAGTAAATTCAGAAATCTGAGAGAACGGATCTTTTGAAACAGATTTTTTATTCTTTTGAGTACCAAATGCCAATGCAAAGTGAGATTGTCAGGAAATTTCTCATTTTCAGCTTTTCCAATTCAAATCCTTAAAGTTTGGTTGGAGGTTTATGTTCTATTGTTTTGAGCCAAACGATACATCGAACCGTTATCGAATACGGTCTAGTCTATCCGAGAGTCCCGTACATTTCGACTGGTGTATCCTGCCGGGCTAAGGGAGAACGCCGTATGAACATTAGAGAGTTGCCAAATTTCCCTTGATAAAACATGTATTTGTGACAACATTCATGCATATTTTTCCTTGAAATTTTCAAATATTTTAGATTAAATTGCGAACAAAATTGTCTGAAAATTTTGGAAAAAATATTCACAATTTTCTCAATAAATTCAGGTTTTATCGAAGGAAACTTGGCAGCGCCTGAAGGCTCATACGACGTTCTTCCTTAGCGGGGCAGTATCGAGATGCGGCTCCAAGAGGCGAGACGATCAGTGAAGGGGCGGGGGNGGGGGAGGGAGGGAGGAAGAAGAGGCGGACGCTTCTTGTCTCGGCTGAAGCTTTTCACATTTCACTTGTTCACTTACTCATACTTGGTGTGGCAGTCCTGACCCAGATTTCCCGGCCGGGGGAGGGGGAGGGGGGTGTGTTTTCGCGGCGGACACCATCGGATTGGAGAAGAGCAATTTGGCGCGGAAAGTGAAATTGTCGGGGCGAGTAAACAAACGATGACATCGAAAACGCTCACGGGTGTTGCCGTATTGTTCTGCCGTCGGATTCCCGAATCGGGATCCTTTACGACCGCACCGGGGAAAATCGGGATCATTACCAATGCTGCGTGCCAAGGAAAAGCGCCGTATGATTCTTCAGGCGTTGCCAAATTTCCTTCGATAAATCACGAATTTTCCTGAAAATTCGAGAATATTTCTCTTCTAATTATTCACAGGATTTCATTCGTAGTTTCATCTAAAAAGTCTGAAAATTTTAAGGAAAAATAGTCACAACTCTCTTCAAAAATGAATATTTTCTGAGGAGAAATTTGGCAACATTTCAATGCTCGTACGGAGTTCTTCCTCAGCGCGGCATTATGGAAATCACCATTTTGACTGCGCTTAAAAATACAATTTTTTCGGAAAATTCTTCATGCGGCAAGCACTGGAAAAAAAACACATTGGATCTAGAGTCCAGACTCTTGAAAACATTGACAAGAAAAAAGACTCTTGATTCAATCAGATTTAAGCGTAAATCAAAAGGAAATCCGCTCAAATTAAGAGGCTTGGTTCTTGATTTAAGCTTAAATCTGATTGAATCAAGAGTCCTTTTTTTGTCGATGTTTTTAAGAGCCTGGACTCTAGATCCAATGTGTTTTTTTTCCAGTGAGAGAAAAATCAATGAACGACTGGACAAGGTGCGAATTTAACATTATGATATCGGAGCTGTAGAGTGCAAAACCACATACCTCCATCGCGGTGTTTCGAAAAGTCCGCTCCTATTTTATTTTCTTAAAAAGAAACAAGCCAACTTCTAACTTGAAATTAATACAAAATATTATTCTGCCAATTGAGAAGAAAACTTCAAGGAAGTTTAAAAAAAAATTACGTTAACTAGTCATGTGCACAGAAAAAATGAAGCATGGCAAGGAGTCTGCGACGTCGGGAACGGAGATACGTGGTTTCGCACATAGACCATCGATGGATGGACGTATTTCAGTCAAACGGAACTATGTGCATGAAGACATGAGTCCTGAGACCCATAAGATGTATGCTTAACAGGGCTCACGTCATGAAGCAGATAGTTCCGTTTGATAGAAATACGTCCATATCTCATCAAAATTACACGTCGGCGCCATTTTTTTTTTTTTTTTTTTNTTTTTTTTTTTTTTTTTTTTTTTTTTTTTTTTTTTTTTTTTTTTTTTTTTTGTCATTGGATATCGACAGTGAAACTCCGAAACCATCTCGGTATATCGGTTTGCGACGTTGCGGACTTCCTGTTACGATTTATTTTTGAAATGGAAAAACGCTCAACGGCAAATCTTAAAACCTGCCGTGATTTTTCTTCGCACAGCGGTGCGAAGAAAATCCTTTGAAAACTTGTTGGAACGATGTTAATTCGCTCTCGGTTAAAAAATAATCTAAAAGCGGAGATTTTAAAACAACCAAAAAAGAAACGTGGTTTAGAGTTTTCATCACCGGTATTCGGTATGCTGCTTTTGTTTGACATCTATCGTATTTTTCGGCACGACGCACTGTGGTTCGAGTCAATTAGAGAGGTCGGACCTACAATTTTTGTCTAAAACTGCAAAGTTTGATGTTTATTTGGTTACATTTGAAATTTCAAGGGATGCCCTTGGAAGAAACCTTTACGAGGAAACCAACGAAACCACTTTTAGAACCTGAAAGTTTGTATAAATTTAGTTATGAGCGTTTAAGTTTCCAAATTTTGTCCGATCTCTCCTATTGACTCCATGATACACTGTGCGGCGAGAGAAGAGAGCGTATTCGAGAAAAAACGCTTGTTACACGACCAATAACACAACGGATACTAAAATTTTATTCCTATTCTGGAAACACCTCATAGTGTGGTGCACCCAGCCGTGCCATACTCGATTGGTGTCGTCGCTTTGCATCGACTTGAAAATTACTCGTACGGAAATTTTGTCTATAAAAATTTACCGAGCGGTCAGTTGGTTGATAGTAAATTCTCCTAGTCATACCACTACCGCGGAGTGGTGTATGAAAAGGGCATCGGTTATCAATTCAAACGCCTTTTTTAACGGGAATGCAGTCGTGTTTTGATTCTCCAAAGAGCTCCAAAGAGTTGTTTACACAGGTGCATCGGCAGTGCTCCCAAAGTGCAACGTAACATTCATGTTGCTCTTCATGAGGCACATCTGGTCGGTTTTGAACAGAATCAGCTTAACTGAACCCGACACCACCTGAATCCCTCTCTTGTTTATTTTTTTCAAACAGAGAGCGAAGCAAGATTCCTCCTTGAAATTTTGTAAGAATATTTTTCATACTCTAGAAAAAGAGGGGTATCGATTAGGGCCGTTTTCGGGGTAGCTGAATTTCCGCAACCCTACGATTTTTAACTCATTGAAAGTCTTTATTTTACTGTATGAATCATGATTTTGGCATCTACTGTCTGTTACTGTCTCTCTACTCTCGGGTCTAATACTGGCCTAATCATGGATCTGAAGGCCGATTTTGGCGGATCCCGGAAAATCAACATTTTTCGCCAAAAAGGGCCTTCAGATTCATGTTTAGGGCAGTATTAGATCTGAAAAAGATCGGAAATTACCAAATTATGATGCATTCCGTCAAATTTTGACTTCAAATGAGAGAAACAATTTTAGAGATCAGGAGATTCACCTATATTGGGCCAAAAAACGACCCGTATCTTCCCGTAATACTCCTCCTTCATGGAGACTTTCAAGGAAGTTCCTATGAGGGGCTTGGAGGACAAGGCGTATAAGTGCAGCTTTTGCGATTTCAAGAAATGCGTGTCTAAAGTTTCAAAATTAAAAAAAGCCTTATGGCAGGAAGGAACTTTAAACTCATTTTTTGCTTTAAAGTTGGATTGCACTTGTGAATTTTTCACATAAGATACTTTCAAACTAGTTTTAGTTGAGTTCATGAATATCTCAATTTTTCCAGAAACTGCACTCATGCGCCTTGCCCTCCAAGCCTCTTTAATGTTTTTGTGTTGTGTGTGAAATATAAGAAGTAACCGGCAGTTTTTCCATTGTTTTCTGCACTAAATTCACCGGAAACCGCATCAAAATGGATGCAAAATTTAAGTTTCTTTGTGTTCAATACTCCCATCAACTGGGAGTAACACAGAAACACCAATATTTTTCTCAGAAGACCATCAGTCCGCCGGGAACTGCGTCGGATCAGTGGCGAGGCGTGAATGATCAACTATCCATATTTCCCCACTTGAAACAGTTGTGAAGAATCGATTATTAAGGTGTTCGTTGCGAACACCCTGTATTTAGATTTTTTTCCATAGGTTCAAATGGCAGATTAATCGATGTATGGCAAAGTACGCCACGCCACTGCGTCGGATAGATATCGAACAGTGAATTCCGGGTTGCATCATAGAACTGTTTCGAAGCAGTTTTCCTCCACTCGTAAAACTCTTTAAGGTCTAATTGCACTCAAAGATAACACCATGTATTTCGATCTTTTTTCATAGTTTCAAATGGCAGATCAATTGATGTATTGCAAACACTGGGAAAAAAAACACACATTGGATCTAGAGTCCAGACTCTTAAAAACATCGACAAGAAAAAATACTCTTGATTCAATCAGATCCAAGCTTAAATCAAGAACCAAGCCTCTTAATTTGAGCGGATTTCCTTTTGATCTAAGCTTAAATCTGATTGAATCAAGAGTCATTTTTCTTGTCAATGTTTTCAAGAGTCCGGACTAGATCCAATGTGTTTTTTTTTTCCCAGTGAGGCATGCCACGCCACTGCGTTGGATAGATTTTCGAACAGCGAATTCCGGGTTGCATCATCGAACTTTTTCGAAGCAATTTCACCCCACTCATGAAACTCCTCAAGCGCTAATTGCACTCAAAGTTAAGACGACTCCTAATTTTAGCCGGATCCTATTGCGGCGTTTAATGGACCGGGCGTTTCGGATTCGGGCCGGCAGATGGCAACACGGTCTCGAAATAGCGCGGCCGGATCGGAACACGGAATCGCCTCGATAAAGGAATATCAATGAGAGTAAATACTATCACTTGCTCCCATTAAATCTCTCGAGCGAGACAACCCTGGCGCAAGCAATAAAAGCAGCTCAGAGTAAACAACAATCGCAAGTCGGATCTGCGTGCAGGTCGCAGCCAATCCGCACTCGGTTCATTGTCAGGCCAACAAGTGAAAACTAACGATTTTCACGCCCGAGTTTCCATTAGAACTTTTCCCTTGAATTCTGTTCCGGGTCGATACTGATTTTTGAAGTTGATAGACAGAGAAAACGATAAAAACCGGAGCATTCCTATTGGCAGATACCAGTGGCGTGGCGCGAATTGCGATATATCGATTGTTATGCCATTCAAACCTATGGTAAAGAATCGATTATTAAGGTGTTCGCAGCGAACACCCAGTTTATCGACCCTTTTCCATAGGTTTAAATGGCATAACAATCGATATATCGCAATTCACGCCACGCCGCTGGCAGATACATAGGCAGATCCAAGGGAGAGCGCAGGGAGCTAGGATAAATTCCATCTACTCTCTGTTAACTTGTAAATTGTAGCTCATTTTCTTTTTACGCCGCACAAATTGTCGCTCTTTTGTCGCAAGGACGTACCTCGATTTCCCCTTGAGCCCCAGAAAGCATGGATTTACATGTCAAACAGAGTTTATGTGGGGATTGAGGTACGCCCTTACCTTAAAGAGGCAACGATATGAGCCAAAACTGCGTGCTAAGGAAGAACGCCGTATGAACATTCGAGAGTTGCCAAATTTCCTTTGATAAAACATGTATTTTTGACAACATTCATGCATGTTTTTCCGATATTTTAGGTTAAATTGCGTACAAAATCGTCTGAAAATTTTGGAAAACAAAATTCGCACTTTTTCCAGTAAATTCGGTGTTTATCCCAGGAAACTTGGCAACGTCTGAAGGCTCATGCGGCGTTCTTCCTTTTAGCACGGCAGAAAAGAGAGTATGCAATATGCATACAGAAACTGGTCACGTGGAAAAATCTCGTTTACAGAACCGTTAAAAGACTTGTTTCATACAGGAGGAGCGGATATTGTTCCTAGAAGAATGCAGCCAACTGGAATACTGCGGTGCTAAGGAAAAACGCCGTATGAACATTCAAGAGTTGCCAAATTACCTTCGATAAATGTTTATTTTTGAGGCAAGTTATGAATATTTTTCCTTGAAATTTTCAGGAGCTTTAGGTGAAATTGCGAACAAAATTGCTTAAAAAATTGGAAGAAAAATATTCATATGTTTACCAGGAAATTCGAGTTCTATCAAAGGAAATGTGGCAACGCCTGAAGGTTCATATGGCGTTTTCCCTTAGCACGGCAGAATGGCAAGGGCTTTCAATGAAGAAAAAAAGACATACAACGGGATCAATGAGGGTTGTAAGTCTTGCATGAGTTGCAGCAACCATCAGTGACGTTTATTAAAGCCCGACTTTTCCCGCAATCATAGACCCGCAACCTTTCAAGGAAATTCAAATTGCACTCCAATTTGATCGTTATTTATTGAGCGTCCGAGGTTGTGTTTGTATGCACGGTGTTACAGGGTCAAACCGTCATATTACAGGAGTGTGCGTTGTAGGTCTAAATGAGACGTTTTTATTCCGTATTATCTTTTTCTCAAAGCGACCTAAGTTGGATTCATGGACCCTGTATAAGTTTTTGGAACACCATCGATTTTTCTAAAATATTGCGACGGTCATGGACCAAAACGCATGAAACATGCTAACCCTGTTGTCTGTCTTTTCACTCCGTACAGCTTTTAGCGCTATAAATACATTCATAGCCTCCTTAATATGGAACTTTCAAGTTAAAGGTGGGTTTCAGAAGGTCTAATAAGGGGATAATCAAGTTTTTTTACCCTCCAAGATCCCCTGGAATCCTCCCAAAATTTTTATATTTTTGAGGTCATGGATGAGTTTCAACGCTGAAAATTATATGGAATCGCAATTTTTCGCGTGTTTTCGAAGAAAAATCATCAGGAAAATCGGTTGTAGGTCAGGAAATTCCGAGTTGCGGCTAGCATTTTTGGACCGCATACTACATGAAGTTCAGCTTACGCCAAAGTGAAAGATTAGATTCAATTCCTCAAACATGTCGGTGTAAATAAAATCAAACGAGCGTTAAGTTACTCGTACAAAGTCAGGAAATTTCATTCAAAATATCGAGAAAAATCAGAATAATCCAAAATGAAATTATAGTTGACACCCCATAACATCGGCAGCGGCATTTGTCTGTAGTGTTTACCGTGTTAGAAGGTTGGCTGCCCATCTGGGTCCTAAAAGCTCCATTTTTCGATTTGTCCGCAAGCTCTCCATATATATACTCTATTTAGCAGCATTATTACTCAATATAGCCAAAAGGAACGAAGCCACATCAGCTATTGCCAAATTTAACGGGGCAATTTAAATTTTTAACAAGAGAACGTTTGTGCAGGTGCCTTCGGAAATTTTAAGGAGTCTGCTTCGCACTTTGTAGGAAATTCACTGAAATTTGCTCAAAAATACCCACAACCGTTTTTATGTAGAGAATTAAATTGCCCAATTTAATTCGGCAATAGACACAGAATTTACAGGGAAAACTGTAAATATTTTCCCCCAAAATTTTCAGACAACTTTATGCGCAATTTAATCTAAAATATCTGAGAATTTCAAGGGAAAATATGCTTAAATTGCGTCAAAAATACATGTTTCATCAAGGAACATTTAGCAACTCTCCAATGTTAATACAGCGTTTTTCTGCAACTGGGCAGCATGCCACTACAATGAGGGTTGTATTCATTGTCGTTCCTCCTACAGCTCCTCTCCATACTGCCGTGCTAAGGAAGAACGCCGTATGAACATTCGAGAGTTGCGAAATTCCCTCAAATAAAACCTTCATTTTTTAGGAAAGTTATGCATATTTTTCCCTTAAACTTTCAGATATTTTAGATTAAATTACGTATAAAATTGTGTGAAAATCTTGGAAACAAATAATCACGATTTTCTCAGTAATTCGGTTTTAACGGCATTCTTGGTTAGCATGGCAGAATAGCTGATGTGGCTTGGTTCCATTCTGCTCACGCGGTCCATTCTACAATGGAGAGGAGTATGGGCGGGCGATCTCCGGTGCGAGACCTCGCTGGCCGCGCCGTTGTAAATATCGATTACGGGACCCGCAACACACCGCGCCGTGACCGTAGGCAAAAGGCGTGGATTTCGACCCACGAGCACGACGGAGCCCCCGGAACCGTCCCTCTCCTTCGCTCTGTCCCGTCCCGCCCGCCGCGCTGCTGACACGCAGAGCAATAAAAGACGGAGTGGCCCGGCGTTCGGGCATCTCCTGATCCCTTTTTAATATGTGGGCTTAAACGGAGCCAAAGAGAGACGCAGTATTTATTACGTCCGCCCCCGCGGCTCCCGCGTCAACGCCCCCTGTTGCCGGATCCCCGGAAAAATGGACAATTTATGACAGCGTGAATTCGGGGTGGAGGGTCGGAAGGTGAGGGAGGACCGCAGCATAAGGGAGTGTTGAGTTACTTCCAGACGGGTGTCATGTTCTTAAAAAGTCATTGAAAGCCTTGGAATTTTGCGTAACCCTTAAAAGTCAACCCCCGAAATCAACCCGGGAAAAACGGAAAATTTAAAACCGGGTAAGTTACGTGACGTATTGGGGGTGAAAACGCAGAAGGTGGGGAAGGACTCCAGCAGAAGTGAGTGTTGAGTTACTTCCAGACGGGTGTCATGTTCTTAAAAAGTCATTGAAAGCCTGGAGAAGTCTGGGAATTTTGCGTAACCCTAAAAAGTCAACCCCCAAAATCAACCCGGGAAAAACGGAAAACTTAAAACCGGGTAAGTTACGTGACGTATTGGGGGTGGAAGCTCAGAAGGTGGGGGAGGACTCCAGCAGAAGTGAGTGTTGAGTTACTTCCAGACGGGTGCCAAGTTCTTAAAAAGTCATTGAAAGCCTGGAGAAGCCTGGGAATTTTGCGTAACCCCGTAAAGTCAACCCCCAAAATCAACCCGGGAAAAACGGAAAATGTATAACCGAGTAAATTACGAAACGTGTTGGTAGGGTGGGGGTGTGGAAGGTGGGGGAGGACCGCAGAAAAGGTGTGAGTTGTGTTACTTACACGGGTAACTAGTTCGTATAAAGTCATTGAAAACGACAAGTCAGGGTATTTTGCCCAACCCTAAAAAGTCAACCCCCAAATTCAACCCGGGAAAAATGGAAAATTTAAAACCGGGTAAATTACGTGACGTATTGGAGGTCGGAGCTCAGTTGGTGGGGGAGGACTCCAGCAGAAGTGTCAAATGAAGTCACTAGGCAGTTCATATAATCGAAGCTTTTCCCGGAATGTTCAGCTATTTTCGGAATTTTCTTGGAATTCCAGGATTTTTCTGCAGATGAATCAATTATTCGATCAATTTCGATGATTTTTTGTT
The DNA here is from genome assembly GCF_001854935.1 of Bemisia tabaci. Lineage (NCBI taxonomy): Eukaryota > Metazoa > Arthropoda > Insecta > Hemiptera > Aleyrodidae > Bemisia > Bemisia tabaci. Next base: position 655,850 of record NW_017550873.1, on the reverse strand, counting down.
ATCCAATTTAACGATCTTTGGAACTAAATCCGGGCGTATTCCGGAATTCACCTCCAAAAATTTTCTCGGAACTTTGGGAAAATTGAATTAATAAAGGGAGCCCCGAAATCTTCGGTAAAATAAATGGCAGCATTGCCGAAAATCCAATATGACCTATCAAGCGTGCAGATTGTTGAAGTCACATAATGATTAAACTTGAGCCGCTAAGTGTTCGGAGCCTCCGTAACTTTGACAGATCATCAAACTTTCGGCATGCCTCCTTACAAGTTCATTTTCGTCGAAAATGTTGCAATCAGACCCTCCTGAGAATCTCGAATCCGCCGTTATTTTTAGCAGGAGTGTATTTTTGCTAAAAACTATATTGCGTATAATAACTAAAATGTACGGTGTGTACCTCCGTTTTCATCTCATTCCAAGCTGTTTCTTTTGTTTTTAACTTAACAATTAATAGTTCCTTCAAGGTATTCTTGTAAATTTTGATCCAATTCTGTGTCAATATTCATCAAACCTCCATCTTGCAGAATGATAATTCTTTTGAGGATCCTCAAACAAGTTTCCCCTGTTACATGTTAATTGAGCCTGTGGTTTATCCCTTCTCTAATGTTGTTTTTTTCTTTTTTGTTTGCAGAATTATCCACGAGAGTGGGTTCACGCCCGAGGATTTCAAACAGTACCGACCCGTAGTATATAGTAATACAATCCAATCTTTAGTCGCTATTTTACGTTCAATGCCCATACTAGGCATATCATTTGCCAACAGTGAAAGGGAGGTGAGTACCATTAACTTATATTTTACTTTGAATCATTTACGTTCTCTTATCCTGCAGGGCTGAGGAAGCACGCCGTATAAGCTTTCAGGCGTTGCCAAATTTCCTCGAATAAACCTCGGATTTCCAGGAAAATTTGTGAATATTTCTCTTCCGATTTTTCAGAGGATTTCGTTCGTAATTAGATCCAAAAAGTCTGAAAATTCCAAGGAAAAATATTATTAACTTTCCTCAATTATAAATATTTTCTGAGAGGAAAGGCAACATTCGAATGGTCATACGATGTTTTTATTTCCCCCCGTTTACTTTTATGGAAAACAATCGATTCTGGGTGAGCGACTTTATCTAAAATCGATATTTTTAGTGGATATAAATGGAGGAGAAACAGTGTTGCCAGCTTTAAAAATCGTCACGGAAAGTGGCCCAACGAGTCCACTTGTGCGCCTTCAAAATAGGAAGATAGGCAATTTCTCGGCCTAGGCGTTCGATGATTTGTATCCTGTCCACCGTGAAATCATGTTGCTTTAATCCATTTCAAGTCATGGCAAATTGAGCAAGCCCTCGTTTTGCAGTAATCAGTTTTTGTCGAGTCACTATCGAACGGCCTTCATCAATGAGGCCACATCTTAGCCATCATATTTATCGATGAGTGTCGTTCGACAAAAAATCAATAATCGACCCGCAGGAAACCTGATTTATAAAAGAGCGGAGTTCACGCCTAGTAAAGAGTTGATCCCGCTTCGTAATCATAGCATTCGAGTTTTTTGCGTGCTGATCATTGAAATTGATAGACAAAGCTATAGACAAAGGAAAAATGGAGCGACTCTGTTGGTAGAAGCGGGTGGTTGCAATGGATTAAGGAGGTAGTAGACTAACTAACGTCAAGTTACGAGGTACCCCATAGTCGGTCCATCATGTCCCCTTAGGCAATAAGAATTACCCGTTTCAACCAGTAGGATCGCTCCATTTGCCCTTTGTCTCCATTGTATGTCGCTTTGTCTATCAATTTCAACCCTCAGCCCTCTGGGATCGAAACGGGGTCTGGAAAATGCACTTCCAGGGTGTCTACCGGTCCCAAAAAGTCCTCAATGTCCCCGATTATCCCCGAATCTGGAAAGGTGTCCCCAATATCCCCGAAGGTCCCCAATTTTCTTGTTCAGTCCCCAGAAAATGACAAAAATTGTCCTAAACACCGGCATTTTCAAATTTTCCCGCCAGCCGCGGCGGCGCGGTATAACCAGGAATAAAAAAAACTGAAGTGTTGCTTGGTTTTTCGCATGTTTTCATCGGTTCAACATGACTTGTAAAACTAGTTACATGAAATACGCCTTTTAACGCTCTAACTAGCTCCAATTCTCTTACTATTTCGGGAAAGAAAGTCCCCGATTTTATTGAAACAACTCCCCTAAAAGTCCCCGATTTTGGATTTTCATAACTGGTAGACACCCCGACTTCCGGTCTCTCTCGGAGGTTTTTAGTAGTGTCACCAGGGTCATCGATTACCCTATTTTCAGCTCCCAAGCGCGGAGTGTGAAATCGGCTTACGCCCGTAAAAGCAGCCTCAAGATGGATTTTCATTCCAAGTCGAGGCGATAGCTAAATTTGAAAAGCGCTCCTGAGTTCTTCGCTCCTGTGACGTAAGGACGCATCTCGATTTTCACATGAGTCCCAGAAAGCATGGATTTATACGCAGAACAGGTCTCACGTGGAAATCTAGGTACGCCTTTGCGTCGGAGTTATACGCAGACAGCTTCAACCGGATTAAGCGTTGCCTAATTTCTCATTTTATTTTCTTCAGAGCAGAAAACCAGCAACATTCTGACGTGAAATTGTGTGCTACGATTTTTGTATTCCAGGAAAAATTCGAAGGAAGTTTCACGGCTCGGTTTTTGGTAGTCAAAGAGGAGAGGGGAAAATCATCGTTTCCCTCACGAAGGAACGTAATTCCATTTCAATGTTGCCAAATTTCATCTCGCAAATTGCATAGTAAGTGGGAGAATCTTGGGCATTTCTAACTGAAAGTTTCACTGATTTCTCCTCAGATCTCATGCAAAAATCAGAAAAATTTTGGACGAAAATTGCACAGGTACATCCTTGTAAAAAATTGAATTGTTCGAGTCAATTTTGCAACCTTGGAATGGAGTTGAGCTTCGTTCCTTCGTTCAGGAAGCGACGAAATATGGGCAAGAAAAATGCAGAATACTTGGACTACATTTTGCAATTAAGAACTATAAATTTCGGCCCGGGTTAAAAACAATGTATGTGCCATAAGTTTCCTTACGCAAATGAGTGGTTTTCCTCTCAGATGAGTTAGAATTTATAGCTTCAAATTGTAAAATGCAGTTCACTTGATCCTCGTTAAAGTCACTCAACTGATCTGGGGCTCATTTTGATAAGCTTCAACTTAGCTGTAGTTCTGTCTTGACACCATTTCAGTAAATTTTTAAGGACACTTTTTCTTCTCTTCTTTTTCCCCCTTTCCTCCTTTCTTCCTTCTCTCCCCCACTTTTTTCTGGCTGGGGGGGGGATGCAGCCACGGCCTCCTCCCCCTGGATCCGCCACTGCAGGGAAACTAATGGTTCTATAGACTATATACATTGTTTTTAAACTGAGCCAGAAACTGTAAATTCTCGGAAGCGCCAATCCACACAAGTCGAAAGGCGTGTCCCTCTTTGCCATAGATCGATTGACCCGTCATCTAAATCCATGGAAAAGGATCGATTATCAGGGCGTTCGCAACGAACACCTAAACAATCGATCCTCCACCGCAGTTTTAAACGGGACGATATCGATAGTCCACAGTGACACCTGGGCACGGGCGGGGTCGGGCATTTTCGCGCTCGGCGATTCAATTATTCAGGGGGACCCGCGGGACTCGAACCCGGAACCCGGAGGACGGGGAGCGCAGCGCGGCCAGCGGCGGGTCAACGAACCTGGCGCTGCGGCCGCGACAAGAAAGAAACGCGCTGAAACGCAGCGGGAGTCAATCGATACTGTTCCCGCTGAGTCGTTTCGTTTTTATTTCCCCCGGAGGCCCGCCAGGTTTTTGATCCTCCAGCTCGATTCTCGAATCGAAATCGAATGACCTCGATCGATATATTGCATCGTCTAGATAGGGATCTATCGATCAGTATCGTTCGATAACTATTCGACAATCGATGGATACCCACTTGGCCAGCCCAAACCTTGAGATTAGAGTTTTTGATCCTGCGGCTCGATTCTCGAATCGGTATCGAATGCCCTTGATCGATATATTGCATCGCTCAGATAGGGATCTATCGATTGGTATCGTTCGATGACTATTCGACAATCGATGGATACCCACTTGGCCGGCCCTAACCTTGAGATTAGATAAAGAGAGCCGGCAATTGAGTGCTCGGTGACAGCCGAGGCGACCGGTCAATCGCACGTGTCCCCGGGTCGCAACCCTGCTTTTGCTCCATGTAAATCCATTAAAAATATCGATTTGAGGTGAGGCAAGGTGTCCCACCGGGAATCGATAGTTTTGCATGTATTCAAACGGAAGGATAACGGTGTTGCCAAATTTTAAGACCCTCCGAGGGATAATTGGACTACATTCTGCAATAAGGGACCACTATTTCTGGCTCTTCAATAAAAGCACCTTTCTGCATACGGAAACCAATGGCATTTATAATGTTTCTTAAATGAACCAGAAATAGTGGTTTTTTATTGCAAAATGTGGTCCAATTGTGCGGAGTTTCAAATAGAAAATGTCTCGGCCTGCGAATGTGATAATTTCAACTCGCTCGGAAGTATCGACCACCAAAAGATGATCCGACGCTGGGACAGGGGACACGCAGTGGCGAGGCTTTCTAGTTGGCAAAACTACTCTTGCTCCATTTAAACCCATAAAAAATATCGATACGGTGAGGCAGCCTGCCTCGATGTTTTTCAGATTTCTTTCATGATGACCAGTGGCGAGGTATGAGTGATCGATTTTCGATTTTTCTCCATTTGAAGCTGTAATAAAGAATCGATTATTGAAGCGTTCATTGCGAATACCCTGTTTGTCGATCCTTTTCCGTAGGTTAAAATGGCAGATCAACCGATATATAGCAAAGCACGCCACGCCACTGTGATGACGGACGATCAAAGCAGGGTTTTTGGCAGTCTGAGAAACCTTGTAAGTCGAGGAAAGTCGGGGAAAGTCGGGGAATTGACGACAACCTGGAAAAGTCCGGGAAATTCAGGAAATTTTGCGAGCAGCATTTAACAAAAGTCAGCAAACTCGACATCAGCGCCTGTCGAAAATGTCGTTTCAAATGAGTCTCATTTTTGGCATTTTCAGAATGATGTTTCTACTGTCGACTTTGCAATTTAAGGTTTGAAAAAATCTGAAAAATTCCTTGGACCTCAGTTCCGAAACCGCGCCGAACCTCGTACCATCAAAAAATGAACCGAAAAAAGTGGGTACACTGGAAAAAAAAACACATTGGATCTAGAGTCCAGACTCTTAAAAACATCGACAAGAAAAAGTACTCTTATTTCAATTAGAATCAAGCTTAAATCAAGAACCAAGCCTCTTAATTTAAGCGGATTTCGTTTTGATTCAAGCAAAAATCCGATTGAATCAAGAGTATTTTTTCTTGTCAATGTTTTCAAGAGTCTGGACTCCAGATCCAATGTGTTTTTTTTTTCCTAGTGTGCGCCATGGCACGCTGCGGCGCGGCGGGCGGCCGACCAGCGCAGAGCGAAACGCGCACTTCATGCATTGCGCAATGCGTGAAGTATCCCTGTTAGGTTCGTAGGCGCCAGTGCGCGTTTTGCGCAATGCGTGAAGTATCCCTGTTAGGTTTGTAGGCGCCAGTGCGCGTTTTGCGCAATGCGTGAAGTATCCCTGTTAGGTTTGTAGGCGCCAGTGCGCATTTTGCGCCGGCTCTAGATTCAATGTGTTTTTTTTTTCCAGTGTACCCCTGACCTTGGACATGTTAATGCTGGAAAAGGCACCGTGTTGCACGTAAACCCAGAGCACGTAGTTCCTTTTAGCAAAAATACTTCCAATTTAGGGGTTCGTTTTATATGAAATTATCCCCCCGAAAAATTCCACGCTTAACGACCGCTACCAAGTTCGAAAGCTCCGATCAGATCGGACGGATTCCAAGAGTGCCACGTTAAAAATTGGGAGATTGGGTTGCAGTGCAGGGGGGAGGGGACCTTCTGCGCTCGAGCGAGCACGCCATATCGATGCGGGGGCAGCGCAAAAAAAAAGAAAAATAGCGTGCTTCCCCGAAAGGGGCTCCCGGAATAGCCGTGTCCTTGCAACTTGCGCCCTTAAAAAGTTTCGTCAAAACTTGGGAGTTATTGTCACGGACCCTGCCAGGAACCGGCGTTGTCGCTCCGCGTGTAATTACACTCTTTTTCCCGCCGAGACGCAATACGCGACTCGGCAGTGGGCCGATTATCGAAATTGATAGACAAAGCGATAGACAAAGAAGACATAAGGAGTATGGGGCGATTCTATATTGGTTCAGGGTGTCTACAAGTCCGGAAATAGTACTGATTTTTTGAGGGCGGTCCGGAAGTACTGAAAAAGTGCGGGAATTCCTCCAGAAGGTCCGGAATATTTTTCATTTTTCGTCATTTTTGTCGCAGTCTGAACGAGAAATTCAAATTTTTGAAATTTTCCGGATTTCGTCAAATGGAGGTACTGAAAAAGTACTGAATTTTTTGGGAAAGTACTGAAAAAGTGCTGTGAAAGTCCTGATTTTTGGCCAGACTGTTTTAGTAGACACTGGTTGAAATTTGTGGTGGTTGTAGACTAAGGGGACTCGATGGACTAACTATAGGGTCTCTTGCATGTGTTGCTGTTAATTAGTCAATTACCTGATTTTTCCATTGCAACCATCCTTTTCCACGAATGGGGTTGCTTTATTTCCCCTTTGTCTTCTTTGTCTATTGCTTTGTCTATCAATTTTAATAATCAGCCCGCAGGGTAGCTAGACCGCGGTTCCGTTATTTGTCCCCCCTCCCTCCAAATTTTCACGGAAGACATAATGTTAACAGATTAAATGGGGTTTATGCTTTTCCAGTTTGAACACCTGCAAATATCACCCAAGGTTGCATTAAACTCCAAATCCGTTTAGGTGTTTCTAACATTTCCTCAATGCGATCCCGGTTTGAACGAAATTTGGCACTAAGACCACTTCTGCAAAACCGTTACGCCTGCTGGAGGTCACCCCAGAGACTATTTCAATTTAAATCTCCTATTAAGTAGAACTTCTTACGTAGAACTACCCCCTAGAGACAATACGTTATAGAGATCCTGCACAAACAATCTAAGCAATGTAATTGGGTTCGGCGAAAGGTTAGTTCGGAGCTCCGTGCTAGTTTTAGCCTACAATGATGAATGGTGAACAATTTGTCAAGAATAAAATCGCATTGAATTCGCCTCATGATGATTGATGAGTGTCGGGGTGAGGATTTTGGTAGGCGCGTTTTTGCAAATTTAATTCGGATCATTAAACAAACTGCTTAACTCTTGGGCCATCATTGGGCGAATCTGAGCGTTGCCTTCCGATTGTCACTTCTACACCGCAGAATAGGAGGTTGTAAGAAGTCCCCAAAGTCTATTTTTTGATTACGCCAAACTCAGCTCTTGAATTCAACCGAAATTTTTCCGTCAAACAGATAATGATGTTTTAAGAAAAAAGGTCTGACTTGTTTCCTTCCCTTACCTGGTTTGCTTCTGATTTGCTTACGTTACATTTGTTTTTTATGCCAAGTCGCTTTTTTGCTTAATCTGTTCCAACTGGACTTTCCTGGACTTTCTGGACATTTTCTGACTCATTTATAAAAATGCCTATTTGTATGAGGAAACTAATGGCACAAATGTCGTTTTTAATATGATCCAGAAATATCGGTTCCTTTTTGAAAAATGCAGTCCAAATTATGGCAGAAGGACGAGTGAAGACTTTAGCCCGAGCTCCTTCATCCCACGGAATGTCACTTGAAATGCATTTTGCACGGTATCCGATTCATTTTAGAAACAGCATATGTGCAACTAGCTTCCCCCCCCCCCCCAATGTAGATATGTGCTCTTAAAATGATCTAGAATTTGCAGTTCCCTATTGCAAACTGCTGTCCTTTCAATGAGGTGGGCGAAATGTGTGGCTAAATTTGGCAACACTGCCAGTAATTCAGCTGTGCGGCAATCGCTCTTGACTTTCACCCAGATCCAGTGATTATCTTTTCACTTTGGATTCTGTTGCGGTTTCCCTTGGGTGCTACCCCCTGAACATGCTTTCCCGGACCCAAGAATTTTTCGTTCTTAATTTGACTTCATTTTGCAAGTAGGGATTATAATACCTGGCTCATCCGTAAAAACACTTATGTACATAGGATCACTAATGATGCATGCGTTGTTTATAAAGTGAGCCAGAAATCTTAGTTCCAAATTGCAAGATATACTGTCCAATTGAACGGATTTAACCAGATCACCCTATTTGCATTTCACATCGCCTAATTCCTTGTCGAGTTATGTTTCTCTGACAGAAATCGAAATAACATAAAGTTTTGTAATTTTTTTCTAACTTCGCAGTGCTCTAATCAACCCAGAAAGTAAATCTGGGGATCTAACCGAAAAAGTAAACTCTCTTCTGCCGTTTCAAGCTTTCTAGAGATGAGCTTTTTTTGTGTCGCCTGATGTTTATGTTCAAGACGAATAATGGGAATATCACCAGTGGCGTGGCGTGTTTTGCGATATATCGATTGTTGTGCCATTTAAACCTATGGTAAAGAGTCGATTACTAAGGTGTTCGCTGCGAACACCCTGGCTATCGCTCCTTTTCCATAGGTTTAAATGGCACAACAATCGATATATCGCAAAGCACGCCACGCCACTAAATATCACATGGCGAAAAAGATGCAATCATCGTGCTATATCGTGAAATTCCCTACCAGCCAATTTGAAGGCGCACTATGCTGCTGTCTCAGCCTCTCAGCGGAGCGACTGAGTTCTTTAAAATGAGATCGTTGAGTTTTGGAGCCAACTAAATTTCGGGACTTAGGTTGTTACTGACTCTCTTCGGAAACACGGCTGCGCTATGAACTACTCTGGAACAACCCTGCTCCTCTCAGGAATGAGCCGCAACTTGTGTTGAGCTCTGTGCAAAATGAGATACAATTCAACGTGCTTCATCTATGTCATGGAATTGCCTACCTATCAATTTTGAAGGGTATCAACCATCAATCTTAATTCTCCTGTTAGTTTATTCAGTTTTCAAAATGAAGTGGTTGAATTTTTAAGAAAGTTTAGTTTCGAACTTTTGTGCGTCAGCGACTCTCCATTGTCAAGGATGTGTTGTTAACTGCCCCCCTCAACTACCCCCTCTTCGCCTTCTTAGCGGGTTGATTATTGAAATTGATTGGCTAAGCGTATAGGCAAAGGGAAAATAGAGAGATCCCGTTGGTCGAAACGGGTGATTTCTTAAACTGGGAATCTCTCCTTCTGTCGCTCAGAAGCGACTAGGGTTTATGTCATTGCATGCACCTGAGCCGCCATTATTGACCTCTTGAATGGCATATTTAAATGAGAAATTTAAAGTTCATCATCAGTGCATGAGTTCCTGAAAACCAAGGAAAAATCTGGAAATGAGCTCGGTCTGGAACGCTAAACGCCAGGATGGAATGGTTTTCTAAGTCTAAAGCTTTATCTAACAATTTGAATAATCAGCCGGCAGTGGTGAAAGGGTTAATGGAATGAGCCGCAACTCGTGTTGAGCTCAGTGCGGTCCAGCGACGGCGAGGGAAATATACCGACCCCACCGGTTTCGGGAACCGGAGGGATTTTAGGCTTTCGAACAATGTCAGCACTGCAGTAAAACTCGGGCGGCGTTGCCGGCTCGGCCCGTCTGGCGAGGGAGCCGGCGCGGAAAAGGAGGAGTTTGCGGAGCATTATCCGGGCAGTGCGTAAGTATTCAACTGTTGAAGCCCTTAATCCCCGGGGCTAAAGCTCAGGTGTTGAATGAACAGACTCGGGCTGTTTAATCGGTGGAGAATCCTTACAAACGCCGCCACTCGTTTGCCAAACCACGCCCGGAATCTTCGCATTTCGTTACAGTAGCACCCGGGCTCCACGCTGGGAACAAGACTGCTGTCGCTGCCGTGCTAAGGAAAAACGCCGCATGAACCTTCAGGCGTTACCAAATTTTCTTCGAAAAATCACTAATTTTCAAGATAATTTGTGAATATTTTTCTTCCAATTTCTCGGGAAATTCAGTTTGTAATTTGATCGAAAATATCTGAAAGTTTCAAAGAAAAATATTGATAACTGTCTTCAAAAATGAATATTTTCCGAGGAAAAATCTGGCAACTCTCGAATGTTCATACGGCGTTTTTCCTTAGCACGGCAGTGTGGTGGTGAAGAGAGAAGTGACTCTCGAATTTTCGAAATCGGGTTTCCTTCAAAATTCGACTAATCTAGTCCAGAAAAGATAAGATACGATAAGATAGATAAGATACGATAAGATAAGATGAGATAAGATAATGCTTTATTTGATTTTAGAGCACATTGGCTTTGGTTAGTTAGTCAATTAATTACAACGATCAGCAACTAGGCTATTTACGACGGAGACCAGGAAATTATCCTATATTTTGAGATTTATTGTTTCAAGAGCTTTTGGTAGTTAATTTGGGATAATGCAGGAAGATTTACTTGTTTAAAGAGTTTTCGGTAGTTACTTTTGAGTCATTAGAACTTAAGGAATGGGTGTTAAGGGAGGGGGGGTGCAGAAGGACCAAACTTCCGACATGCGCTTCGCGCCCTTCACTAAAAAAAAATTCTCGGCGTTTTTACCAAGGTCCATTGGTACCTTTACCATCTCACTTTTTTTACCAATTATTGTTAATTTTACCAAGACAGACTGGTAAGCTTACTTAAAAACCGGTATTTTTACTGTTTTTCTCAGGTAAGAAAACCACTTTTATTGGTAATCGATTCCCGGTAACTTTGCCATTTTATCTCGGTAATTCTACCACAGTCGATAAAAAATATTGGCGTTTTTACCGGGGCCAGTAAAATTACCGAGAAAGTCAATAATTCAACCGAGATTTCCCGGTAAAATTACCAATTAAATAAATGGTAATTTTACCAAGAAAAAACTGCGATCAAATAGAACCCTGATTTCTTGGTAATTTTACCCTTTTCTTAGTAAATACACCGAGATTTTTTTTTTCAGTGTTTAACAAGACATTTCCCTGACGATTTGGAACTTAAGTCGTAATTCGGAAATTCAAAGACAATTGAATCAGTGAGAACGAAAATATACCAAATTGAAAATATAAAAATGTTACGGAGAAGCAAAATACTGCAAAGTTGATGAAGAAGTAACCACAAGATAATGTTATTTCATTAGACGCCTTAAAAACCATGCTCCAAGTCTTTCCCTTCAAAAAGTTGTGTCTAGTAGTAACTTCTTCCCCTACCGTACTGTAATTTACCTTCTTCTTTTTTCTCTTAAACATTTTCATTTTTCGACGTTGGCATGTTTTCATTCTCACTCATTTGATTATTATAATGATCAGCACAGTAGTTGGAACAGCGCTCAGCGACCCACGATGGATCGAGTCAATTAAAGAGGTCGGACATGACATTTTTTACCAAAACTGCAAATTTTTATGTTTATTTCGTCACATTTTAAACTTTAAAGGCAGCTCTTATAATAGAAAATTTTACAGTTAAACCAATGAAAACACTTTAGAACCTCAAAGATTTGTATAACGGAGTTAGAAGCGTCTACAGTTTCCAAATTTTGTCCGACCTCTCCTATTGACTCAATCCACTGTGCGACGGTGATCAGACCGAATGTGCGCCTTTAAAACCGGCGAGTAGGCAATTTCACGACACAGGAGCACGTTGATTTGTATCTCTTTCGCCGTCCACTTTTCACACTATTTCAAGCTTTTTGAAGAGAGGAAGAGTGTGAAGATTTGAGAATTCGAACAGGTGTCAAATTTTGATCGGTTTCCCCCCTTCTGATTGTATAAACCGCACCAAGCTCGTATATTACACTGGGAAAAAAAACACTTTGGATCTAGAGTCCAGACTTTTAAAAACATCGACAAGAAAAAATACTCTTGATTCAATCCGATTTAAGCTTAAATCAAGGACCAAGCCTCTTAATTTGAGCGGATTTCCTTTTGATGTAAGCTTAAATCTAATTGAATCAAGAGCCCTTTTTCTTGTCAATGTTTTCAAGAGTCTGGACTCTAGATCCAATGTCTTTTTTTCCCAGTGTATGACAGTTTACAAATCCTGGGTTGAATTAGTCTTGCACATGTTTACTTTTCAAGTTTTGTTTGCATCATGAGTCGTGTAAATTTATGCAATCCCAAGTGAAACGTTTCTGTCTTTAATTTTAATCAATGTAAAAAAAAAGTAATATGACTATCAATTTCATTAATTTTAGTATTTTGGTTGATTTGAAAATTTAACTAAAAACCAAGGACTTGTAAGTCCATTTGAACAGTTCTTAATCAATCTCCTCAAAAATTAATTTTAGCTTAAAACTTACTATGCTCTTCAGTAACATGACACCGATCTATTTAGTGTTTAAAGATAGGTCACGCTTCTTTCACTCATCAATATCTCGTTAAGACCCCAACTTATCTCCATTGATGCGCCCCTTCTCGTTCATCGTGTTCTAATGTCCGGTCCAAATTACGAGCAATTTAGATTCAAAATTTTCCCACCATTTTTTGATCTCGATACCGTATACTATCAAAATATTTTGATCAAACCCCTTCTTTCTTCAATCAAATTATTCTTCAGATTCGCTTTTCTCCTTGTCTTTTTTTCCAAAATTCTTATCCNCAAACTCTCCATGCAAAGATAGGGAGCAAATACATTGACAGGGCTGCCACTTTATTTGGGGACTCCAAAACTGAAAACACGGCAACCCTGCTAATGTATTTGCTCCCTATCTTTGCACGGAGGGTTTGTTTTGATGTGGAGGTGGACTCTCAGGGTAGCGTGGGATATCCCCTCCATTTTGGCCTCAACTTGAGAGCTTTTTTTGAGCTTGGGTGATGATTTCAGAGAAAACCAGTGGCACCATCGTGTTTCTCGCGAACTTATTTACATAAGAATAAATGGTCAAATCGCAAATCCCTCTTACATGCAACATCTCCATCGTCTCCGAACTTTTGAAAAAAATCCAAAAGGAATCCCGGTACTTTTGACGGTCACGGAGTGAGAGAAATTCGACGGTGAAACTACCAAACCACGTATCTCGTTTGCGGTGTTTAAAAATCTACGCTCACATTTGATTTTTTGAAGTAGACCAAATCAATATCATTCCTTGAAATTTTCACGGAATTTTCTCCGCACAAAGAGGAAAAATCACAGAAATTTTCAAGACTGGATGTTGAGTAGTTTTTCATTTAAAAAATAAAGTATGACAGGAAGTCTGCGACGTCGCAAACCGAGGTACGTGGTTTGGTAGTTTCACCGTCGAATTGGAACAAAAAAGTTGCGAATTCCGGAACTTTTGACATGGAATGGGAGCCCTGCGGCAGACGTATGTGACACGTCTTGGGTGGAAAGCGAGGGCTTTAGTAGGCCCAATGTGGCATTGGCGAAATCGATGAGCTCCTATTGTTTCACCTGTTGAGCGTTGAGTTGACGAGAGCTTCCCATGCTACCTGTTACTTACTCCGTGCAGTTGTTAATCATTTCAAGTATCCGGCCCCCGCCAGATCCCCCCGGACTTACGCTTTTCTCTCCCTCATTATTTATCAACTGAACACCGACAAAATATCTTCGAGGCCTCGCACCAGGTACTTTATCAATATAATCGATTAATTGATGTATTCCACAGTTGGAAGGGTTATTAAAGGAGGAGCGTAACCGCTAAATTTTCAGAAGTGAGTTTTCGACGGATTCAGTGGCGAGGCGTGAATGATCGATTATACACTGAAAAAAAAATCTCGGTGTATTTACTGAGAAAAGGGTAAAATTACCAAGAATTCAGGGTTCTATTTGATCCCAGTTTTTTCTTGGTAAAATTACCATTTATGGAATTGGTAATTTTACCGAGAAATCTCGGTAAAATTATCGTTCTCGGTAATTTTACTGGACCCCAGTAAAAGCGCCAATATTTTTTATCGACTGTGGTAGAATTACCGAGATAAAATGGTAAAGTTACCGGGAATTGATTACCAATAAAAGTGGTATTCTTACCTGAAAATAACAGTAAAAATACCAGTTTTTAGGTAAGCTTACCAGTCTGTCTTGGTAAAATTACCAATAATTGGTAAAAAAAAGTGAGATGGTAATGGTACCAACGGACCTTGGTAAAAACGCCGATAATTTTTTTTCAGTGTACTTTATCAATATAATCAATTCATTGCTGTATTCCACAGTTGAACGGGTTATTAAAGGAGGGGCGCGACCGCTAAATTTTCAGAAGTGAGTTTTCGACGGAATCTGTGACGAGGCGTGAATGATCGATTATAGATGTTTCCCCATTTGAAGACATAGTAAAGTATCTATTAACGAGGTGTTCGTTGGGAACACTCCTTTTATCGATCTTTTTCCATGGGATGAAATGGCAGATCCATCGATAAATCGCACAGCACGCCAAGCCACTGAACGGAATACTATTATTTAAAGGTCTAAATACACACGGAGATTAATCGCCGCGATAGAAAGACGAACGCCAATGGAGAGCGTGGATTTCGATCCATTGACGTCGATGTATCGAAATCCAGGCTTTCCATTGGCTTTCGTCTTTCAATCGCCGTGTGTATTTACGCCTGAAGGGTGGGTGCACCTTACTACTCAGTGATTCCGCAAATGCATCTTTCAACGTTCTTTTTTCACATTTGAACGCCTGCTCTAATGGAAAAATGGCTTAAATTCCGGACCACCCTTTTCAGCGTGGGGTTCTTCCCATGTTAAAAACTTCATCAAGGAAATGAACTGTGATTTTTGATATTTTCATCGAAAACGCACCCTCCTTGACCGTTATGCCGTTAAAAACGGCAGTAATGAACGGCTTTGCAGAGGAAGGAAGGGCGTATCTCTGAAAATTTTATAAAATAACGTCATTTCTTTAATCTCTCCACAGCGCGTGCCACTGTGACACGGGTACAAAAGTACCTATGCCACGGCTGGTATATGTAGATTATATTTAATGTTTGGTTATTGATCATTTTTATTTAACCTGTGTGGTTACTTCTTGACTGTCATACTACTGGTAAAAATGACAGTGTGGGCGATTTTGTGGAAGAAGGGCGTATTTAAGAGAATTTTAAAAAATCCTATTTCTTGCCCAATTTTTCCACAGCTCGTGCGGCCGTGGACCTGTTACGACTGATGTGTAGATTACATTTGGACCACATTTTGCAATAAGGAACCACTATGTATTTCTGGCTCATTTTAGAAATAACATATATGCTATTGGTTTCCCTGTACAGAAAGGTGCTTTTATGGAAGAGCCAGAGATAGTGGTTCCTCATTGCAAAATGTAATTCATTTAATTTTTGGTTTCCCATTATTTGTATTTTTATTTAACCCGTGTGGTTTGGGGATGTTTCAGACGGACGCTAAGATGGTTTTCGATGTAATTCAAAGGATGGAGGACACGGAGCCGTTCTCGGAAGAACTGCTCGCGGCCATGAAGCGGCTGTGGGTCGACACCGGGGTCCAGGAGTGTTTCGGCCGCTCCAACGAGTACCAGCTCAACGATTCTGCCAAATAGTAAGTCACAACTTGAGTCACCAAAACACCCAGACGCAACATTACAGGGAAGTGGCGGTCTAGGAAACCGGGAAAACAGGGAACTCGCGACGATCGGGAAAAGTCAGGGAATTTGCGGGAAAAGTCACGGAATTTGTAGGAAAAGTCACGGAATTTGTGACGACCGGGAAAAGTCAGGGATTTTGTTGGAAAAGTCAGGGAATTGGTGGGAAAAGTCAGGGAATTGGTGGGATCAGTCAGGGAATTTGTAGGAAAAGTCACGGAATTTGTGACGACCGGGAAAAGTCAGGGAATTGGTGGGACAAGTCAGGGAATTTGTTGGAAAAGTCACGGAATTTGTGACGACCGGGAAAAGTCAGGGAATTTGTGGGAAAAGTCAGGGAATTTGTAGGAAAAGTCACGGAATTAGTGACGACCTGGAAAAGTCAGGGTATTAGTGGGAAAAGTCAGGGAATTGGTGGGCAAAGTCAGAGATTTCGTATGAAAAGTTAGGGAATTTGTGAGAAAAGTCAGGTAATTTCTGACATTTCTGCTAACTAATCACTAAAACATATCACTAATCTTCCAACTGTTTACCCCTATGGTAATTTTTAAGGCTTCTCAATTTGTTACTGAATGTCTTCATCGATCATTTGATCTCTAAACGAGGAAACTATGCCTAAAGTTCAGCGAAAGTTAGCCTATTTAAGGAAAAAGGGGGAAAGGTGGACATTTTTTTCAAAGGTTAGAGAAAGTCAGGGAAAAGCACAGACAGACGAGGGAAAGTCAGAGAATTTGAAGGTAAAGATATTATGGCAACCCTGTCATGATTAGCACATCCTACCGAATTCTCTCGCTAAAATCCCTCTTGCGAATGCTATTTTTTCAACGTTGTAGTGGAGCCACTTTGAAACCGGCCAAATTCTCCACCAGACAAATTCAGTTACTCGGCCGCGCTTTTCGCAGAATTTAAGTCGACACATCAGACCGAATCGCAAATCCCTGGCTCTGGCCGGAACACAGCTCTTCCGGCGGCGCACAGTGGATCGAGTCAATTGGAGAGGTTGGGCATGAAATTTTTTACCAGAACTGCAAATTTTGATGTTTATTTCGTCACATTTTAAATTTTAAGGGGTGCTTCAAGAGGAGAATTCCGCGAAGAAACCAATGGAGCTACTTTTAGAACCACGGTGTTTATAAGTCCGGAAAGTCTGGAAATAGTACTGATTTTTGAGAGGCGGTCCGGGAGTACTGAAAAAATACGGAAATTTCGCAAGAAGGTCCGGAATTTTTTTCATTTTTTGTCATTTATGTCGCAACTTGAGCGGGAAATTCAAATTTTTGAAATTTTTCGAAATCCGTCAAATGGAGGTATACTGAAAAAGTACTGAATTTTTCTGTCGAGGAAGCACTGAATTTCTTGGGAATGTACGGAAGAAGTACTGTAAAAGTACTGAATTTTGACCAGCCTGTTTTAGTAGACACCCTGGTCGAACCTCAAAGTTTTGTATAAACGGAGTTATAAGCGTTCACTGGAAAAAAAAAAAACACATCGGATCTAGAGTCCAGACTCTTAAAAACATCGACAAGAAAAAATACTCTTGATTCAATCGGATTTTTGCTTAAATCAAGAACCAAGCCTCTTAATTCGAGCGGACTTCCTTTTGATTTAAGCAAAAATCTGATTGAATCAAGAGTATTTCTTCTTGTCAGTGTTTTCAAGGGTCTGGACTCTAGATCCAATGTGTTTTTTTTTTGTTTTTTTTTCCAGTGTGCGCCATGGCACGCTGCGGCGCAGCGGGCGGCCGACCAGCGCAGAGCGAAACGCGTACTGGCGCCTACAAACCTAACAGGGATACTTCACGGATTGCGCAATGCGTGAAGTATCCCTGTTAGGTTTGTAGGCGCCAGTGCGCATTTTGCGCAATGCGTGAAGTATCCATGTTAGGTTTGTAGGCGCCAGTGCGCGTTTTGCGAAATGCGTGAAGTATCCCTGTTAGGTTTGTAGGCGCCAGTGCGCGTTTTGCGCCGGCTCTAGATTCAATTCTGATTGAATCAAGAGTATTTCTTCTTGTCGATGTTTTCAAGAGTCTGGACTCTACATCCAATGTGTTTTTTTCCAGCGTTTAAAAATTCCAAATTTTGTCTCTTCATTCCAATTGACTGGATCCACTGTGGGGCGGCGGGGATCTCGGGACCCTCCGGGACGAGGGTGAAGATAAGGGACGACGCGGGTCTCAAGGAGGACGATGACGTCACGAGCGGTGCTGCGAATCTCGGCCCCGACCCTGTCCCCCATCCCTGGTTTTTTTCGCGACTCGACAAGGAAGCTCGCGAGTAATTAGCCGGCTATAAATATTAAAAAAGATGTCGCTCCTCCATCCGGGGTCGCATCGGCTTCCGGCTTTTAAGCCTCGGCTACGGCCAATCTTACACTACGGCAAAGGCCGTATGGATACTCGGGCGTTGCCGATTTTTCGGAAAACTCTTGAATTATTTCCCCTCAAATTGGTAAGACAGGGTGTCTACAAGTTCGGAATTTCCGGAAAGTCAGGAAATAATACTGATTTTGAAAGCGCTGCGAAGTGCTGAAAATGTGCGGAAATTCCGCTTAAAGGTCCGGAATTTTCCATTTTTTCGCAATTTGAGAGAGAAATTCAGATTTTTAAATTTTTGAATTTTTGAATTTTGTCATAAATGGAGGTACTGAAAAAGCACTGAATTTTTCCGCTGAGGAGGTCCTATATTTCTCGAGAATGTACTGAGAAAGCACCGTAACTGATTTTCGGGCACCTTATCAAAGGAAATTTGGCAACTCTCGAATGTTCATACGGCGTTCTTCCTTAGCACGGCAGTATGGAGAGACTAGGAAAATGCATTCCTCCGATTACGACGTTGGTTTCCACCACTCGTTTTTTATTAATTTCTTCTAAACTAACTGGCATTTTCTCTTGAAATCGTCAACTAAAGGCCAGGATTACTTTGCGTTTTACTACCCGTATTAACGAAACTTTCGTGTTGAAAGTTCGCTCTGTGTAGGTTCCCTATAGCCCGGGGTCAGTTCCATTCCTCCGATTGCGACATTGGTTATCACCACTCGTTTTTTATTAATTTCTTCTAAACTAGCTGGCATTTTCTCTTGAAATCGTCAACCAAAGGCCAGGATTACTTTGCGTTTTACTACCCGTATTAACCAAACTTTCGTGTTGAAAGTTGGCTCCGTGTAGGTTCCCTGTAGCCCGGGGTCAGCTCTGAGCTACCAGCTACCCAGCCCGGGTGGCGTTCGGACGGACGAGGTCGTAAAATTTACGCCGTTAATCCCTCTGAAAGGAGCTAGCCCGGCTGGCGAGGAAAAGGCTTTAAACCTAATGCGCTTCATTGCTATGTTTATGCGAGAGCGGAGCAGCGTATTCGCGCGTCCGTCTCGCTCCGATTAACCACGTTTTTAAATTCTAATTTAAACGACTTTCCCTGAGCATCCAACTTTTTTGTGTCTTTTTTATCGAGAGGAGAAATTCAGGGTGTCTACAAGCCCGGAATTTCCGGAAAATCCGGAAAAAGTACTGATTTTTTAAGGGCGGTCCGGAAGTATTGAAAAAGTACGGAAATTCTGCAAGAAGATCCGGAATTTTACTCATTTTTGTCGCAATTTGAGCGAGAAATTATTTTTGAAATTTTCGAATTTCGTCAAATTGAGGCACTGAAAAGGCACTAAATATTTCTGTTGAGGGGGTACTGAATTTTTCTGTTGAGGAGGTACTGAATTTATTGGGAATTTATTGACAAATTACTGTAAAAATACTGATTTTTGGCCAGCCTGTTTTTGTAGACACCCTGAGAAGTCAAATGTAAATTCACTGAAGCTCAATCGACTATCGGTTTCTTCAATTCAATTTTTCGAAACAAAACTTTTTAGTGACGTCATAGTGAAGTTATCAAGATTACCCAAGAGTTTTAAAACAAGCAAAATTAGAAATAAGAGTATCATTTTGTTTATGTTAAAACATTAGGGTTGATGGCGGTCTGGAAATTGATAGACAAAGCTTCAGACACCGAAGACGAATGGAAAGTGAAGCGGTAAAATTGGTTGAAACGGTTCTTGTTTTAGATCAAGGAAGAAAATGATGGATTAAGTATGTGGTCTCTACTGAGTTGCAGTTATTACTTTATTACTTATCTACTATGTCCATTGTAAGAACGGGCCTCTGCCAATAAGATTGCTCCATTTTCCTTTTGTTTTCTTTGTCTATAGCTTTGTCTATCAATTTTAGTGATTGACCCGTTCGGTCGTATTTCAAAAATTTAAAAAGGGAGGACTCATCTAGAGGTAAAATAACGCGCCGATATCCGTAAAAATACTGCAATGTAGAATTCGCAGGTGTCTGAAATTTGATGAATTTCGTTTTTAAGTGGAAAGTACTGAGTGAACTAAACGCGAGAATATCCTTAGTTTCTAAATTGAACAATTATTGGAGGAGACATGACGAAATTATCTAATCTGCCAAAATGCACGTGTTTAAATGGGAAGTCCTGCCAGATGACGTCACTAGGCGGTGAATATCTTAGTTTTAAATTTATTTTTAAACTAGTTCTCACATCAGAAAAAAAAAATTATAGAAAATACTGTGAAATCAGCTCTTTAAGTAATCCCAGATAAAGCAATAACTTTACACGGGCAAATTCTCCATCCGGCGTGTCGAAGCAAACTACGACAATGAATGGACGTATTTCTGCCAAACAGAACTATGTGCATTATGACGTGAGCCTTGTTATGCATATATTCTTAGGGATCTTAGGGCTCATGTCTTAATGCAAATAGTTCTGTTTGGCAGAAATACTTCCGAATGAAAATTTCGAGAATCGGAGACCTGGTCTTATTTTTTCAAGCCTAACGTCTCGTATAATTTCATCCATGGGGGATAGTTGAATGAACCTAAGTAGGTTGTCGATTGGACGAGGTTGGCCTTTCATGCTCCACAATTACGTATACACTTAGTCGCTTGGAAAATTGTTGAGAAAAGAATCGAGCAGCATCAATATGTGCGTGAGAGTAAATTCTCCTCAAACCCACGCAACCCTCGTAGCTTTCCCAAGATGCCCTCTCGGCCGTTGGCCTTTTCTTCGACCATCAACGATTGCTTTCCTACACACAAGAAAATTATCCTCCCTCTGAAATTAAGGGTCATTCTTCATATTGCCGTGCTGAGGAACAACACCCTAAGAGCCTTGAAACGTTGCTCAGGGTGTCTACAAGTCCGGAAATAGTACTGATTCGTAGTTCGTTCGTAAGTCTAATTTAAGTCAAATTAATAATTTTATTGTAGATTTAGGTTCACCCCCTAATATCTCTTGTTTTTGGAATTTTGGGTCTTTGCTTGGACATATACTTAATCTTATATTATTCTATTTATTCTTTATTAAAATTTTAAGTTAAGTTAAACTTATAATTTTCAAAATTATAATTAAACCTATCAGTTTAAATTTTAATGGAGAAGTATGAGCTATAATTAAATTTACAATTTAACCCTTTTATCAGGCACTTTATTTATTAAGATTAGATCAGCCGATTCTAAAATTGCACTTTAGTGTTGTTAAGGGCGCTCCGGAAGTACGGAAAAAGTGCATAAAATCCGGTAAAAAGGTCCGGAATTTTTTCTTCATTTTTTGGTGTTTTTTGTCGTAATTTGAGCGAGAGATTGAAGTGTTTAAAATTTTTCGAATTTCGACAAATGGAGGCACTGAAAAAGTACTGAATTTTTCTGTTAAGGAGGTACTGAATTTCTTATTGGGAATGTACTGAAATAGTACTGTAAAAGTACTGATTTTTGGCGAGCCTGTTTTCGTAGACATCCTGTGTCGTATCTCCTTCAATAAAAAAACGACTTTATTGGGTAAATTGTCATAATTTTATTTTTTAAAAATTTCAGGCAAGTTTGCTCGCAATTTAATCTAAAATATCTGAAAACTTCAAAGGAAAATAAGCAGAACTCCCTCATAAATCACTGGAAAAAAAACCACATTGGATCTAGAGTCCAGACTCTGAAAAACATCGACAAGAAAAAATACTCTTGATTCAAACAGATTTAAGCTTAAATCAAGAACCAAGCATCTTAATTTGAGCGGATTTCCTTTTGAATTAAGCTTAAATCTGCTTGAATCAAGAATCATTTTTCTTGTCAATGTTTTCAAGAGTCTGGACTCTAGATCCAATGTGTTTTTCCCCCGTGAATACATATTTTATACGGAGACATTTAGCAACTATCACACCTAACACCTTAATAATCGATCTTTTACCGTAGCTTCAAAAGGGGAAATATCAATAATCGATCATTCACGCCTCGCCACTGACTGTACACGGAAAAAAAAATTGCTGATTCAACAATTCAATCGCTAAAAACAGTGAGTGCAATGTTTCAACGCAGATTTTACAGCAAAAAAATGCTACTTCAACCACATTGTAAACTAATTTAACCACGGGGGTGGTTAAAGTAGCATTTTTTTGTTGTAAAATCTGCGTTGAAACATTGCACTCACTGTTTTTAGCAATTGAATTGTTGAATCAGCAATTTTTTTTCTTCGTGTAACTACAGCCCTGATGCCCCAGGTCTCCGCGCAGCTGAATTCGATACCTGGTTGTGACATGGCGGGCCGGGCGAAGTTGCGCTCGCTTCGGCTCGGAAACGCAGTCGGGTTCCGCCGTTTGCGTACATCCACGAATGAAAGCTAAAAGCTCCACCCTTCCCCGATCCCCTCTGCCAAAGGGACGGATCGGAACGGGGAGCCTTTGAGGCTGCAGTCCCTTTGCCTGACGTCACAGCGCCGTCCTGCAACTCCCTCGCTCGATGCTCCCGACAGCTCCCCGTCGCCCGTCAAACTTCGGCGCGAGGCTCTCCGACTGTGACGTCACTCGGTTCCAGCCTCCCGTCATATCTTATTCCTATAGATCCTATCGCTGAAGAATTGGATCAGGAACGATGTATTTTAGAGACCCCGATTGAAAACCTGCGCAATGTACTCGCGTTGGGCAAAAGTTTAGTTCGGAGGTCAACTCCCTTCTTTTGCCCCCTCACTGGAAAAAAAAGAATCTTAAATTTGCCGCCAAGAAGTATTTCTTCTTAAATCAAGAATTTTCCTGGTTAATATAAGCTACTTTTTTGCTTAACCCAAGCCTTATTTGTCTTGTATCAAGAAAAAGTCAGCTTAAAGCAAGATAAAAAAAATTCTTGGCGGCAAATTCAAGAATCATCATGCTTGATCCAAGCTACTTTTTTTTCCAGTGCTGAATGCAACTGTTCGTGTTCGAGGGATGGCCGTGCTGCATAAACGGTTAACTGAAGGCGCTCTGGATCTCTGAATGCTAATGATTGAATGCAACTATTCGTGGTCGAGGGATGGCCATGTTGCATAAACGGTTAACTGAAGGCGCTCTGGATCTCTGAATGCTAATGATTGAATGCAACTATTCGTGGTCGAGGGATGGCCATGTTGCATAAACGGATAACTGAAGGCGAACTGGATGTCTTAATGCTAATGATTGAATGCAACTATTCGTGGTCGAGAGATGGCCATGCTGCATAAACGATTAACTGAAGGCGCTTTGGATCTCTTAATGCCAATGCTTGAAAGCAACTATTCGTGGTTACTATGGTAGTTGTAGTATAAAGAATTTACTTTGCTCCAAAGCAGCTTTTGGCTAAAAGGGGGTGAGGTGGAACACAACAATTTGGGGAGTCAAGGAAAGAAAAATGGTACAAAAAGAAAATATCAGGGAACAAATGATAAAGAAATTTTAGTAGGATAAATAGTGGTAATAGTCTATTAATACATTAGTATAATAGAATAGGAACAGTAGGATAAGAGGAGAAATTTAAATTTTTAAGCTGTAGAGTATTAAAAAAATTAAGGATTCTTGACTGCTCATTCATTTTTGTGGTACAAAATAGAGGTCAAAAGGTTGAGTTTGAGTGCGAAGCTCGCCTCTTTCATTCATATAATAAGTGGGCAACGGTTTAAAATGAAGTTAAACAAGAATGACAGCTAGGCTGTTCTCCTTTGATAATTAGATGATGTCTGTTTCGCATCTACGAAAAATTGAAGACGCTTTGACAATTTCCCTTGTATGATGCTATATTGAGGATCTCCTTGAACCTTACCATGTCCTACAACGTATACCATATGGGGCTGCCTCATCGAAATACTCCCTTATCGGGTTTACTGGAAAAGTATCAGTAGTATAATTAGACGTAAATTTGCTGAAAGGAACTAACCTATCTTCGGCTGTGTTGCTCACGTAGCCTCCGAGGCACCACTACAAACAAGACGGATGGAATAGAGCATTGGAAAGGCAGCGCTTCGATGACGGCGCAGAGATACAACTATTCGTACTTGATGGATGACCGTGTTGCATGTGCAAAATGGAAGGCGCGATGGCGCGAAGCGTGAACTCGCAATGCTTCGCGCAAATCTTATGCACATAGTTCCTTTGCATAAATACGTTCAATTTTGGAAATGGATCCTGGCAAAGAAATAAAATGAATCGCCACCGCAAAAAATGAAAAAACACGGAGGAAAAAATTTGAGAGCCCCATCGGCCAGCGCGCTGAATATAGAAATCGATACACAAAGCTTTATAGATGAAGTATACAAAGAGAAAATAAAGTGGCCCTACCGGTTGAAATCTTGTGGGGGAGGGGAGCCTTTAGGGAAACTTGTGTAAATATTTCCCCTAATTTTTCAGAGAATTTTATTCGCAATTAAATCTAAAATCCATGCATCTATGTCATTTTTGAAATAATAAACGCTAAAAATGGATTTTTTTCACCTTTCATCTCGCCTCTTAACGTACTTGTAAAGCAAGTCCACTTTCTTCAAAATAATACGAAACAAGATAGGAATTTTCAGGGAAAAATTTGAATATCTTTTCTCGATAATTTTAGAAAATTTTATAAGCCGCACTGGGAAAAAACACATTGGATCTAGAGTCCAGACTCTTAAAATCATCGACAAGAGAAAATACTCTTGATTCAATCGGATTTTTGCTTAAATCAAGAACCAAGCCTCTTAATTTGATTTCCTTTTGATTTAAGCAAAAATCTGATTGCATCAAGAGTATTTGGACTGAGTTAAGCAGAAAGGAACCAACCCACATTTTGGGAAAAATTGAGTTATGAGTGGTTTTGAACTCAACCACTGCTCTACTATCTATCGCCAAAAGTTCAAAGTTTTTGTTGGAGCAAATTTTGCAGAAATTGAACTTGAAGTTTATCTTTTACATTGAGTCTTATGCAGGAGCCAAACTTTAAACCTCTTTTTCTCGGTTCGATCCCGATGTGGCTTGGTTCCTTTCTGTTTAACTCCGTCCATTTTTTCTTGTCAATGTTTTCAAGATTCTGGACTCTCGATCCAATGTGTTTTTTTCCCAGTGCATCAGATCTAAATTGTCTGAAACTTTCAAGGAAAAATATTGATCAATTCCCTCCAAAAACGACGTTTCATCAAGGGAAATCCGGCGACACCCGGACGCTCATACGGCGCTCTTCCTTGTAACGGCAGAATACGGCTCCGAATAAAGATTTAGTACTCGGCGTCGCCACCCACGGCGCGGCGCGCGGAATCCAACCCGCAGGTGTGAACGCACCTCGACACGGCTCATCAGCGCGGCGCTCGCCGAGGATCCGGGCGCGGGAGCACTTCAAGCACCCCCCCCCTCCTTCACCCCTTTCCCCCCTCCCGGGGCCCGTCGAGCGAAATATACTGCGACTGTCACCCTCGAACAATGGAAGTATCAACAGAGTGAAGTATTAACTACGTAATTTGGAGTGCGAGCGTGGAGCGGGGGGGGGCGCTCCCCACCCCCACCCGACACCTTAAATATATTATCGTTTTTTTCCTCTCGCCCCCGGGGGGAGGGGGGGGGCTTCGCTTTCCCTTTGTTTCCTTTCGTCGAGGAGATTTATCGGGGTGGGATTTTGGCGAAAGTTCCGGCGGCGGGGCCACGAGGCCGAGGCACGGGTGAGCAATTGACATAGATTTTCCGGGGACCTTGTCCTTGAGCTTATCCCGGGCCCCAGGGACCTCACGCCCTTATCGCCTGTATTGGAAAATGGACCACTAGACGGGCCAAGAATTAGACGCCTAGAAGGCACGTGGAGACTGGAAATTGCCTACCCTACACGGAGGAAAAAACTTCGTGCGTGGGACCCGAAGTTTAGGTCATATGGACGTATTTCTATCAAACGGAACTGAGCGCCAATGGACCACTAGACAAGGTACGAATTTTAGCATTCTGATACATGTTTCCTGACCAAAATTTCACGTGAAACACGATACGCACAACGAAAATTACTGAAATTGATTCCTTACGAAGATATTTAATGATTCTTGATGCGTGAATTGAAACCACCCGCTCATGAAAACTCAATGCTCTACGTGATTCACATCGCGCGCTAAACGTTATCATAAACGTCTCAGCGATAAAAAAATCTGGCAACCCCAGTCTTGACGCTTTGGCTCAGCTATAGCAAATTGCTTACAGTTTGAACAACACATGGTGGGAAATGAACATTGCTCGATTGAGAAGCTTGCTGAAACCATTGAAGTGCGCGATTTGACTCACGTAGAGCTTTGAGTTGCTTGTGAGCGGCCTGTTCAAATTCCTCGTAACTGATGTGAAATGAAAACGTTAATATCTTCGTTAAGAGTTGGTTTCAGTAAATTTTGTTGCGCGAATTGTGTTCTACATGAAATTTTGGTTCAGAAACACGTATTAGAATGCTAAAATTCGTACCCTGTCTAGTGGTCCATTTGAGTTCCTTTTGAGGAATTTAGAATCCCGGATAGCGCGTCCTGTCAAACGGACCTAAGCGCCGTCGAAAAGCATTGCGAGTATGGGACGGAATGAGCCGGACGCCCGATTCCGCCGCCAATTCAAGCCCCCTTCTCCCTTCCTCACCCTATGGCGCTTAGGTCCGTTTGATAGAAATAGTCCATATGGATCTCTGAAGTTTTCGGATTGAGCATCTGAGCACTTTAGGTCCAGCTGCTGAGGTTTGGATCACACATCTGAAACTTCAGTTCTTACATCTGGAGTATACTTCGGTTTTCACATCCGTAAAACTTCGCGGTTCTCACATCTGAAAAACTTCGGTTCTCACATTTGAAGTACTTCAGATGTAAGAACTGAAGTTTCAGATGTGTGATCCGAACCTCGACAGCTAGACCTGAAGTGTACAGATGCTCAATCCGAAAACTTCAGAGATCCATATGACTTAAACTTCGGGTCCCACGCACGAAGTTTTTTCCTCCGTGTAAGATCATAAGTGGTGCTATCTATATTCGTTCCTTGAACAGTTCCTTTCCTAGGGAGGCTCCATTTGGTTTACATTTTAATTAAGGGAGGTTCAAGGATAGTGTGTCTAGTTACCGGGAAATTTAGGGGAAATGTCAGGGAATTTTGTTTTGTGTCAGGGAAATCAGGGAAAACTTCAGGGAATCCGCGAAAATTCGGCATTTCAGGGAATTATATTTTGAAAGCTATTTTTAGGCGAACTAGACGGCTAGAAGACATGGGTAGAGAGGAAATTGCCTAAGCTAAGATCATTAGAGGTTGGTATTCATAGCCCTCCCTGGAACAGTTCCTTTCCTTGGGAGGCCTCATTAGGTTTACATTGTGATTCGGGGAGGTTTAAGGACAGGGTGTCTAGGTACCGGAAAAACTATGGGAAATGTCAGGGAAATCAAGGAATTTGTCAGGGAATCCGCGAAAATTCGGCATGTCAGGGAATTTTATTTTGCAAGCGATTTTCTTGTCAGGGAAACGTCAGGGAATTGGAAAAACACGAATTTCTTTCGGAAAATGTTTCGCGAATTTTACTCCCGCGGAGATTTCTACCAAAATATCTATCCGAATTTCTGCTGATATCTCATCAATTTTAAAAATGAGGCAAAAATATCTCGCATAAGTTTAGGTACCGTATATTTTGCTCTAACTATTCCATTGGAGTTCTAAAACATGACAAAATTCTAACTTACATTTTATCAGTTCAACCGTGTCGAAAAATCAGGAATGTTCTCTCTTTTCGCAGGGAATTGTCAGGGAACTACTTTTTTCGTCCGTCAGGGAATTTCAAATTTTTCCTCGTTTTTAGCTGTTTTTGTCAGGGAAATACGACTATTTCCCCTCAAAAATACATCTATTATCCGGGTAAATTAGGCAACTCTCAAATGTTCATACGGAGTTTTTCCTCAGTACGGCAGCACTATGCCATGCTAAGGAAGAACGTCGTATGAACATTCGAGAGTTGCCAAATTTCTCCCGATAAAATGTTTATTTTTGAGGCAAATTAGGAATATTTTTCCGAGAAATTTTCAGGAACTTAAGGTAAAATCGCGAACAAAATTATCTGAAAAATTGGAAAAAAAATATTCAAAAATGTTCCTGAAAATTCGTGATTTACCAACGGAAATTTGGCAACGCCTGAAATCTCATACGGCGTTCTTCCTTAGCACGGCAGCGCTGCTAGCAACGCTAGCGAAGGGAGCAGAAGCGAAACGGGCATCGACAGCAGAGGCGTGGCGTGAATTGCGATATATCGATTGTTATGTCATTTAAACCTATGGTAAAGAATCGATTATTAAGGTGTTCGCTGCGAACACCCTGTTAATCGATCCTTCTCCAGGAGTTTAAATGGCATAACAATCGATATATCGCAAAGCACGCCACGCCACTGATTCGACACCGTGACGTCAAGAGCGATTTCAAAATGTCCGCGGGACTGAGTAAACTCAAAGGCAGCCTCGATTCCTGGAACGCTGGAAATAGAACGGCAAAGGCGCCCGTATCAACGCGCCCCGATTTTTTTTTTAAAAAAAATGAACCCCCCCCCCTCCCTCCTCCCTCCCCATCGATCGGGTGCCCCTGTAAGTGCGTAAACCATGCGGGGTGCGCGCTTATCCGCGGGAATACAACTTGTATGAATAAAACACGGACCCAGTGTGGAGGGGAAGGGGGAGGGGGGGGGTCGTCGAAGCCGCTCCGACTTGTCGTGTGTGTTTTTGGGCCTGGATGGAACATCAGGGACTCTCGCCGGTGGTGTCAAATTGTAGCATTTTCATGCGACATGAGGATGAATTGATTAGAGTTAGAGTGTCGATACTGCCGAGCTAAGGAAAAATGCCGTATGAGTCTTTAGACGTTGCCGGATTGCCGTTACTATAAATCCGAATTTACTGGAAACATTTTGAATGTTTTTTTTTCGAATTTTTCCGAAAATTTTGTTCGTAACTTGATCTAACGAATCCGAAAATTTCACGGAAAAACTTGCGTAACTTCCGATCGTTCACGCCTCGCGACTGGCAACAGCTGAGCCGAAGCGCCAGAATCGAGGTCAGTGGCATGGCGTGCTTTGCGATGTATCGATTGATCTGCCATTAGAACGTATGCACGGAGAAAAAAACCTCGTGCGTGGGACCCGAAGTTTAGGTCATATGGATCTCTGAAGTTTTCAGATTGAGCATCTGAACACTTTAGGTCTAGCTGTCGAGGTTCGGATCACACATCTGAAACTTCAGTTCTTACATCTGAAGTACTTCAGGACCGAAGTTTTTTGGATGTAAAAACCGAAGTACTGAAGTTTCAGATATGTGATCCCAACCTCAGCAGCTGGACCTGAAGTGTCCGGATGCTCAATCCGAAAACTTCAGAGATCCATATGACCTAAACTTCGGGTCCCACGCACGAAGTTTTTTTCTTCGTGTGAGAAGGGATCGATAAAAAGGACGTTCGCAACAAACACCTTAATAATCGATTCTTTACCATAGTGTCAAATGGAGAAACATCGATAATTGAACATTCATGCCTCGTCACTGATTGAGGTTACCATATTTTTATACCGTAGATACTGTTACGGTAACGTTTGGTCTGCGATTTAACTTAAGTCGATTATAAGAGATAAAAGTAAATTATTAGAGATAGAAGCAGATTATAAGAGATAGAGGTAGATTACAGTTTTTTTATGTGCTGAATGTTTGGATTTATATGCATCGGAAAACGGTGAGATCTCGGTCACGTATCACTGCAATTAATTGCCCTTACATCTTCCCTCGGGAATTTTTGATAAGAGAATATGTATCATAATACTTAGTGGCAATCTAGCAGGCCGTTGGTCGTTTTATAAAAATTAAAAGTAGAAGCCGTGCACTTCCTAATAAAATCAGCATTCTGTTTTTTCCGCAGTTTAAACGGGTAGCTCTACCAATCCCAGGATTTCCCCGTAGGGACGTTCCTGATTTTTCCCTTCCTCTTGCAAATTTTCGAAAATCCCCCGATGCCATGCCGCTTTCTAGATTTTCTTGGTCCAGTTAGCTCCTGCGACTTTGAACGCTTCAGCTCCTGCCCCCTAAAAGCGGTACGCAATACGTTAACTCTTTAACGTCGTTAACGCCCGACGTTACCTTAAAAGACTGTAACGCACGGCTCGCCTACTTTGAGACCCCCTAGGTACATTACATATGGATTTCATCGTCCAATGAAGAGCCACTATTCCCGGCTCATTTTAGATCAGCATATGTTTGCCACATATGTCTAAACAACGGATGTCGAGTTTTGAAGCTTTCAGAAAATCGCGTTCAAAGTTTTCCATGCTACACATTTCGATGTCCGTTAAGGAAATAGGCTTTAGTCAAGAAATCTATGGTGAAGCAAATCTTCCAGATGAGCTTAAGAACTTTGAATTTAAAAGAAAATTTCAATAATTGAGCTACAGCGATTTTAAAAGGAGACTACATCCGCTGTTTTTACGGAGAATTTTTCTTTTAAGCATAAAATCAACTATACCAAGATAACGTGGAAGAGGTGGAGCGATTGAGATTAATCAAAATGTAATAACTCTCGACACTTTTAATGATTTTTCGTAAAAATAAATTTTTGGCAACGTCTGAATATAAAATGAGGAACAGTCAGATCATACAGTCAGTCTTAAAGGAGTCTATCAAAGTCTATTGAGGATAAGGAGATGTTCGACTGAAATGCAACTGGAAACCATCACTAAACGGGAAAATTTTAGTGAAGCTCGAACAAAACTCAACAGGATAACTTGGAAAATTGAAAGGAATAAAAACAATTTACCACCGCAAAATGTGAAAGATACGGGGATAAATTATGTGATTATGACAAACTTCAAAGTATGTACGAGGCTACCTTAAAATGTTCAAAACCCTCAAAACATTTTTCTTCGTATTTTTAATTTTTGTAGAGGCTAATCACTATAGCTCCTTGCAATGATCTACTTCCAATGTCATACTCATTAAAATCGTCCCTTTTATGATACCATATCAAGGACCTCCCAATATCCCCTTTATATTCATAATGTTAACCATATGGGGGGCCTTTTAAGGATCTGCTCGCGGAGCGATTTGGAAATCGGCCCCAACTCGGCAATTGGACTGCATTTTGAAATAAGGAACTACAATATCTGGCTCATTGGTAAAAAGAAAAAAAAACGTATTTGTATATGGAAACAAATGGTACATACGTTGATTCTGAATTGAGCCAGAAATCGTAGTTCCTAATTGTACAATATTGTCCAATTCATTGTTTCCTCTTTAGTTCAATTTGAAGCAAAGAAGCGCGTCTAATTAAGTCCCACGGACCGCAGATAAAGGAATTCGCGGATATTTGAATCACATACGTTGATTCTGAGCTGAGCTAGAAATTGTAGCTCCTTATCGTAAAATATTGTCCAATTCGTTGTTTCCCCTTTAGGTTAATGTGAAGCCCGGGAGCGCGGATAACCAAGTTCCTCGGACCGCAGATAAAGGAATCCGCGGATATTTGAATCACATACGCTACACATTCTGAACTGAGCTAAATTGTAGTTCCTTATCGTAAAATATTGTCCAATCCGTTGTTTCCTCTTTAGGTCAATTTGAAGGCCGGGAGCGCAGCTAATCAAGTTCCTCGGACCGCGGATGAAGAAAATCGCGGATATTCGAAGCTCGAGCGTACTCGAAGGACCCCCTACCACGTCACGGGGTTCACCCTTTGATACCCGGGATGGCTGGCCACGCTCTCTCAGCGTAAAAAGCACGCTTTCGATACGAAATTCGGCAGTGCCGACGGGGAGAGGGTGGGTGGTGGGGGACTTATTTAGCGCGCACAGTCGCGGCGAGCACTCCGTTTTATTGATCGCGGGCAGACGTCATTGCCACGCCCCAGGGAGGGGAGGGGGTGCGCCCCTCGCCCCCTCGCAGCGCACCGTGCAGTTGCGAGGCCCCGCCGCCAAATCCACCCCCGGGAAAGGGTTGACGGAGCGGGAAAGCGGGCGGTTCGGCAGCGGGGCCCGCGCGGAGGGCGGCCGACGGTACACCCTTGAGCGAAACAAATAATAGTAACTCCCGCGGCGTTGCCGTTTGGTGGTAGGATTCGGGGGTCCGCGGCGGTGAGCGCTGAGCTTTCGGCGACGTTCGGCAACGCGGCGCGGGACCTGAGTTGTCGCTCAACAGTTGCGAACCTGCGTGCGTGGACGGGGATGGGCCCCAGGGTCAACGCCTGGACCGTTGCGAGTAGCGCACCCCTCTGGAGCTGTCGTCCGCGGCGGGGTCCCGCGTGCCCCCGTGGAAAAGTGCCTGGAAAATTTGGAATTTCGGGAAATGCGCCCCAAGAGTGATGGAATACCCGGCCTCCTGAAATGGTACCTGGGAGCACCTGGATGATTTGGATTGCATTTTGCCAAAAGGAACCAGGAGCATTACAATATTGCTAAGATTGTGCAGTTCCTTTTTTCTTGGAAGGAATACCTGATTATCTCTAAACGGTTTCTATTTAACTCGCTAAAAACGGTAAATTTAGGACAAAAATTACCATGTGAATTTCATATTTTTTCAGGATATTAATCGTTGTATTGCAATGGGTGGAGTTGTACAATCTTAGGAACATTGCAATGCTCATGGTTCCTTTTTGCAAAATGCAATCCGTTTGCGATCCCATCGATGGTGGTGAATTTTCGCGGTCGAGTATGATTGATTGCACCAATCAGTGTAAACCATGGTGTCTAGGATCGAGAATAGCCGAAATTCACTAGGAAATGCAAAATTTTAAACTGGAGAATTAGGAAAAAGTCGGGGAATTTGTTCCAAAAACCGGGAATCTTTTCCTCCGCTTCGAGTCAAATTTTGCGGAAATTTTAAGTACCTATTGTTTTGAGGGTTTATGTTATCAGTGAATCAGTATCAGAGAAATCAGTGATTTTTACGGGGGTATCCGCCTTACGAAAGAAATAAACTGAAAAGAAAAACAAAGTATGGTAACAGCTACTATAAGTTGCACTTGATTTTTTACACAGTGATACTACAATGTGGAAATGTAACGCCACTGGAATGGACCCAAAATTTTTCCACATAGGCCGATAGTATTTCCATCGTAATCCACTGAAACTCGTCAGAGTCTCGTGAATTTTGCTTGTTAAACAGATTAAACTGTTGAAGTATGTTCTTAGATCCAAAATGGTTCGATACATGAGTATAATTTTTATGAACGAGCACCTTATTGTTACACATCGACGGTATAAGTCGGCAATCACATAACTCATTTGCGGTGTTTGAAAATCTCCGCCTTTATGTTATTTTTTTATAGGAGAACAAATTGACATCATTCCTTGAAGTTTATGCAGAATTTTCTTCGCGCGGAGAAGAGAAATGACGGCAGTTTTAAAGAATTGCTGTTTTGTAGTTTTCCGTTTAAAAATTAAACTATGACAGGAAGTCTGCGACGTCGCAAACCGAGTTATGTGATAGCCGACTTACACCGTCGAAATGAGGTTTCTTAAGGAAATGAGCTGTTTTAAAAAACGCACTGAAAAAATAAGGTAGATTTTACCATACTCTATAACACAGTGATCCGAGAATGGTAATGAACACCGCACTCTATGGTATCATTTACCATATTAATGTAAGTATTGCCAGAGTCTAGTGAATACTACCATAATTCTGGTTATTTACAATAAATAGTGTCACTGTGTAAAATACCAAGTAAACGTATACCTAGTAGATGCAACCGTACTTTTTTTTCAGTGCGAAGGGGACAAGGACAGGGTCGTATTCTTCATCGTTTCTTAGTTAGATAACTTAAAATTCAGCAGCACAAACCATCGTTAAAACTAGTTGCGACCAGGAAAAAGCCGAATACACGATGGATCTGTGACCTGTGACCTGTGCCCTTTTCCCTCATTCCTAGTACGTCCTTCATCAAACGTTATTGCGTCGACGACGCGCCGTCTGCTAAACGCATGATACGATTGTTACCACTTCTGAGTAGCTCAATTTGCATAGTCATCGAAATGAAGGAGCTATTAGTTTTTCGTACGTCCAGTTATTTCTTGAAAAAGCGCGCTTCGCCGACTTTGATCTGATTAATGCGCCTCTATTGAGAAAGGGAAAGAAAACTTAAAATTAAATACCGATGAAATGCTTTTCGACTGGTGCGTCTACCCCTGACCGCTATGTGGATCAACTGAATTTCATTTTGCAAGAAGGAACCGAGAGCATTCCGTTGTTGCCAGGATTGTGCAACTTAAATTCTTTGCAACGAAATACTGAACTGATGCAAAAATTTAAATTTAAAAAGGTAAATTTTCGTCTTGAATTTATAGCTTATCGGGAGTAAAGATGAAACTTGTTCAGATTTTTCTTTTGTCTTGGAAGGAAAACCTGATTATCTCTGAACAGTTTCTATTTTACTCTCTAAAACCGTAAAAGGACAAAAGTTTCTATGTAAATTTCATATTTTTTTCAGGATATCAATAGTCATATTGAAATGGGTGAAGTAGCCCAATTTTAGCAACATTGCAATGACCCTGGTTTCTATTTGCAAAATGCAATTCATTTGAGAGGGAAAAACTGAATTTAATGTTTTTCAAGCCCACTGCGGCAGCGCAGCGGTGGCGTCGACAAAACATAAGCGTAAGGAGAAAGGAGAACAGGACGTTACAACCTTCATAGTGAGTAGAGACAGTGTCTCACACTGATAAATAATTCAAAATGGTCCTCGGCACCCCGACTCGACTCTCACCCGCACCCACATTCGCCTTCCGTTCCCAGCCCCGCAACCCGCAACGCACCGTGAGGCCCCTCCAAACACCTGCAGGAGAAGTGTGCCGATCCTGAAGGGACTTAAGGAGTCCCCGGTACAAGGGCCTTGAACGAGAGAGGGGTGATCCAGGGGTCAAAGGGATCGCTTCAACTTCTCACTTCACAACTCTCTTCCGCTGGTCGCAGAATCGTCTTCTCCTGCACTGGAAAAAAAGAAAAAAACACACATCGGATCTAGAGTCCAGACTCTTGAAAACATTGGCAAGAAAAAATACTCTTGATTCAATCGGATTTTTGCTTAAATCAAAAGGAAATCCGCTCAAATTACGAGGTTTGGTTCTTGATTTAAGCAAAAATCCGATTGAATCAAGAGTCCTTTTTTTTGTCGATGTTTTTAAGAGCCTGGACTCTAGATCCAATGTGTGTTTTTTTTCCAGTGTAAGCTAAGGAAAAACGCCGTATGAACCTACAGGCGTTGCCAAATCTTTTTTGATAGAACACGAATTTCTCGGTAGACTTATGAATTTTTTTCTTTGAATTTTACAAATAGTTTTGTTCGCAATTTCACCAAAAATTCTTGAAAATTTCAAGGAAGAATATTCGTAACTTTCCTCAGAAATACACGTTTTATCCGGGTAAATTCGGCACCCTCGAATGTTCATACGACGTTCTTCCTTAGAACGACAGTGTGAGCCTTTAGATTTTGCCAGATTTCCTTTGCTAAGAACTGAATTTACTGGAAAAATTTTGAATATTTTTTTTCGAATTTTTCAAGTAATTTTGTTCGCAATTTGATCTAACATATCTGAAAATTTCACGGAAAAATACGCATAACTTTCCTCAAACATGCATGTTTTATCCGGAAAAGTCCGGCGACTCTCGAATGTTCGTACGGCGTTTTTCCTTGGCACGGCAGTAGGTATTGTTACGGTCTAGGAGATAATGTAAAGTGCATGTTCGCCTTTTATTTGTTCATCTTTTCTAACAAAACTGTGCTTTGTTTCAGCTTTTTGGATGACCTAGATCGTTTAGGATCAAAAAATTATCAACCAACCGAACAGGATATTTTGCGCACTAGAGTTAAGACTACCGGAATAGTTGAAGTTCATTTTTCCTTCAAGAATTTAAATTTCAAGTAAGTTTCTTTTAACCGTTTGATTTGTCTCACACGCGCATGAAAAATTGATTTTATCACGCATCGCATTGAAAGTAGAACTCCTTCAATTGTAGGTGCACGCAACAAGCTCAGTCGATGTTTGTCTTATTGCCTATTGAGACATAGAAGGAGTTTTTTCTGCTCTACTCTATTCGTAAGATGAATTCCAGGATTGAGGCACAAACGATTCTTAAGCCCTTTCTCATATTGTCTTATACCTATATTAATGTAGACATCTACTGTAGTCTGTTGTTTTTGCATTGAAAAATAAAGAGTTTGCATCATCAAAAAATACTGGTATATGTGTTTTTGCAACAAGTCATTCATAGGTATATGTCTCATAGTTATGACCAAATTCATTATTTAGCCAATTTTTACCGATCAAGTTTTTTTAGTATCAAAGAAAAAAAAGCATTTGGTGCTCCAACGGCTTGAGCTAGCTAAGCTTCCTAAATGTTTATCATGACTGCACACCTGAGGCAAATTGCGCAAAAGGGACATTCGAGGGGCTTGAAGGACAAGGCGCATATGTGCAGTTTTCGAAATAACTGAGATGTGAATGATTTCACGTAAAACCAGTCTGAATATATATTCTGTGAAAAATTCGCTCCCAAATTCCAATTTTTAAGCTTCGAAAAGTCAGTTTGAACTTCCTTTCTGCCCCAAGGCTCCATGTAATTTTGAAACTTAAAACACGTATTTTTTGAAATAGCAAAAACTGCATTTATGTACCTTGTCCTCCGAGCCCCTCACTTGAAGTATTTCTTGAAGAGGAGGCAATAGTTAAGCAAAGCAATAGGCAATATTTGTTTAAGAGAACTTTCGTGTTTTGTATCGCAGAGTTCTTAACGTCTCTTTATTTTTTCAGATTATTTGACGTGGGTGGTCAAAGATCAGAACGGAAAAAATGGATCCACTGTTTTGAAGATGTTACCGCCATAATTTTTTGTGTTGCAATGTCCGAGTATGACCAAGTTCTTCATGAAGATGAAACCACTGTAAGATTCTACTCTGTTCTTATTTTCTTCGTTTATTATCAATTTATAATTTCAAAAAATCATGTTTACAATTGAGGAATTAAGTCTTTAACGTAACCAAGTCACCAACTCTTAATTTCAGTGCCTTTGAAGCCATAACCTAACGAATCAAGATCCAGATTACTATTTAAGATATCGACGCTGGAACTCCCAAATTATGTATCTTGGATGCTGTGTTTAAAAATCTCTCCTCCTGTTTTTGATGAAGAACGGATCGACATTATTCCTTGAAATTTTTCTAGAATTTACTTTGCACAGAGAAGTAAATCATGGACGTTCTGAGGAATTGATGTTGAGAAGTCTTCCATTTAAAAAGTAAAGTATGACAGGAAGTCTGCCATGCCGCAAACCAAGATATGTGATTTAAGAGTTTCACCATCAATATACTCATAAATAAATCTTTTCTGATCGTTGTTCTATCGTAAAAAAAATTCTACAGATTTCCTAAATCTATGAACTTTAGTTGGAATAATTGATTTATTTTCCTATTGTCGAATCACTATTTAGACGAAAATGTTTTTATTACTTTGTTACCTTGTTATTGTATTCTAGTTTGTAATTAAACCTTATCTCTACCTTGTCGCCATATTCATTAGCCTTTTTCTTTTTTCGTAATATTCTCTTGCTAATGTGTCTTCATGACCCATCGATACCGTAAATAAATAAATAAATATTTTTATTGTCAAACGAGCACTGAGAGGAAGTGTCTTTTAGTTTTATGGCGATGTATAAAGTGTATTTTGTCTGCTGAGGAGTGACTGAACTTTAATTTCGATGGCTCCAGTAGGAATCCATTCATCATTTGTAGTGATTCAGAATTCTGCTCCTAGTTTATTTTCTGAAAGGTAACAATGAGCCATCTGTAATGTTTGAAATTACAAAATACTAGGATGAATTTTGTAGGCAGAGAATTCATCAATTTCTTTTTCAAATGTTTTGCCTCTTCATTTAATCTCATTTTTCATTTTGTGAATTCTTTTCTCTTTTTCAGAATCGTATGCAAGAAAGTTTGAAATTATTCGACTCAATTTGTAATAATAAATGGTTCACCGATACTTCCATTATACTTTTCTTAAACAAAAAAGATCTCTTCGCAGAAAAAATTAGGAAATCGCCTTTAACTATCTGTTTTCCGGAATATGCAGGTGAGACAGTAGCCGCCAATAAATTCTTCTATTTTCTCAATATGGTTCCTCCTGAATTTGGGAATTCCCCATTTCAACGAGATTGTGTAATAATGTCCATGGCAATTACACATTATTATTTTTCTGTTAGCTGGATTTGTGAAAAGGAACCTTATCTGGGAGGAATAGAAAGTTTTCCTTAACGTTTTGCAAATGAATGGAGGAAGAATATCTGGAAATTTTGGCCCAAGTTTGAACCTTAAGTTTCAAAAATTGAGAAGATATTAGTTTTGAAGTCCAAACACAACGAAATAAGTTATCATTCATGAAATTGTTAAAAAGTGTAATGGTCCCTTCCGACTTAAAATTTAAATTCATTATAAATTTATACTTAAATTTAGATTAAATCAGATTAATATATTTATCCTAGATCTAGGATCTCCTTCTGATATTTCTTATTTTTGAAATTTTGGTTCTTTATTGGGGTTGATAATATTAATCCAGTTTAGAGCAGGATTATTTTTAACTTTTCATTTTGCTGCTAATGTGAGAGTCGCATTCAGTGGAGTAATTCATATCATGCATAATGTTAACTGTGAATGATTGTTTCATCATAGACAAAAATTCTTAGGTTGTAAAAAAACGTTGTTTCAGTATTGCAGAACTTTGAAGGAATTTTTCTCCCGGAAACTAAGGTCCCTTTTCACAGATATGGTCACATTAATGGTTCCACCTGTACTTCAAGGAGGTTTATTTATTCTC
The DNA here is from genome assembly GCF_001854935.1 of Bemisia tabaci. Taxonomy (NCBI): domain Eukaryota; kingdom Metazoa; phylum Arthropoda; class Insecta; order Hemiptera; family Aleyrodidae; genus Bemisia; species Bemisia tabaci. The sequence goes on along the minus strand of NW_017550873.1, from coordinate 617,223 downwards.
CTTTTCCACTTTTATCATGACACATTTTTCGAGTTCATCTGGTGAAAATATTTACTCCAGGGTGCACCTAAGTGTCTCTAAGTTGAAAATATTTTAGAAAGATCCTATGGTCAAAATATTTTCTTCCTGACAAATTTGATTCACCTGAGAAGGCACGACTAACCTACTTGTATAAAATGTTGTTAATTAATTCAGAATTATTTAAGGCTTTCATAAATCAACCCATGCTAATTTTATATTTAAAATTGGAAAATTCTTATCTTCGCTGTAATTTTTGCATATCCCTCATTAAGTTTAATTCTTACAAATAGTAACTGACCAAAAGATCTTCTCGAATGATTCAGTGAATATTTTATAATAAGTGAAAAACTCACAGAAAATTCAAGAGAAAATTGTGTTTTTTTTTTTTTTTTTTTTTTTTTTTTTTTTAAATTTAATAAGAAAGGAAAAATGCAACTTTACAGTTATTAGACATGCATTTCCATTTTTTTCCCCCTGATTTGCAATCTGTCGGCCAATTCTAAAATTTGCAGATTTGTTGATACAGTAGGTATGATTGTTCTTACACAACTGAGCTCCTTAATAGTTTGCCAACAGAATTGACTATAATCGTAAATTCGTTTTTACAGCACTCATCCTGTTAATTTCTCCTTCTATTGCCAATGTTACTTTTCTTTGGAAAAAGTCTTTCATTTGCAAAACAAATCTAGTTTGTGGGCTTAGTTAACGATTCAACTGAAGCAAGAAGACCCCGATGAAAAGGAATTTGAGTTCTGATTTAAGTGGCCCTGCCAAAGACGAACAAACGAAAAAAGTCGAAATTTTGGTTAAACAGATGAATTTTACACCGATCTTAATCGAAATCAGTGAAAAATTCACTGTTTTGTTGGAATTTTGACAATATTTATTCATCATCGTGTTCAGCTATAAAGTTAATCTGAAAGTAAAGTTGGAGGAGAAACTCATCTAAGGAGATATTAACAGTAAAACTGCAAAAATGCGTATCTCGGTTGCAGTGCTTCAAAACTCGGCTCCTGTATTATTTTTTAAAAAAAGACCAAACCATCATCATGTCTCCAAATTTTCGCAAAATATTCTGCCCATAAAGAAAACAAATCACCGAAGTTTTCAAGAAATGACGTTCAGTAGTTTTCTATGAGGGAAATAAAATATGTCAGGAAGTTTGTAAGGTCAAAAACTGAAATATGTATTTTTGCAGTTTTACCATCGAAATAAGGAAATGCTTCTTACATGAAGATCTTACTTGCAGGAGGAATTTCTGATTAAGTTGTCCATGAATGCATACACTTTTTTGAGAAATTGTGTCTGGAGCTGCTAAAATCAGAGCCCAATCTCAAAAAAAGCTCCTGAAGTTGAAAACATGCTGATAGAGAATAGTATCTCTACACTCTTCCAGTACCAGATTTAGGATAGACCAAACCGTGTAGTCCAACACTGCCGTGCCAAAGAAAAACTCAGTATCAACAACCGAATGTTGTCANACGGGTAAAACATTCATTTTTGAGGAAAGTCATGCATATTTTTCTTTGAAATTTTCAGATGCTTCAGATTAAATTTCGAGCGAAATTCTCTGAAAAATTGAGAAAAAAATATTCACAGGTTTCCTTGAAAATTCGTATTTTATCAAAGGTGATTTGGAAATGCTTGAAGGCTTGTACATCGGTTTCCCTAAGCATGGCAGCACATGCCTTCCTCAGAAGGGGAGTGCCTTTGGTGCCCCTTTCGAAAGCGGGAGACATTGAAGGGTGCCAAAGTCGTTATGGTTTTTTTCAATTTTTTTGAATGCAATGAAATATTTAGCTGAATGCTAACACTTCATCTTTCTACGGTTAAAAAATAGCTTCAGTGAAGCCCTCCGGTTCTCTTTTCCTTAAAGGCTGCTATTTTTTGGAATTATTACGATTAGAGAGGATGTTGTAACAAACTGTGTCATTGGTTGAAGTCCTTTGCTCGGGGTCCAAATTTTATCAGTCTTAAATAGTCCTCCAAAATTTAAGCACTTTGCACAATTTGGCTCTTGGACTCAGCAAGACTCCTCACACATACACTCAAATAAATTCAATCCTCTGGAATCAAAAAATTGAACTGAGGCAACAGTCTCTAACAATTGTTCTATCAGGGCAAAGGTGATAAGTGATCTGCCGTGCTAAGAAAAAACGCTGTATGAACATTCAAGAGTTGCCGAATTTCCTTCGATAAAATGTTTATTTTTGAGGAAAGTTATGAATATTTTTCCTTGAAATTTTCAGGAACTTAAGGTGATTTGCAAACAAAATTATCTGAAAAATTAGAAGGAAAATATTCATAAGTTTACAAGGAAATCCGTGTTTTATCCAAGGATATTTGGCAAAGCCTGAAGGTTCACACGGCGTTTTTCCTTAGCACGGCAGAGATGGACCTTGTCATGCTTGGATTCACTAGGAGACAACAGAATCAGTTGTCTTGAGCAGCAAATTGTAGGGGCGGCCAATTCTGAAAGGGAGAAAAAAGTTTTTTTTTTTAAGTTACAGCTTTGAAATAAGATTTTATGAAAAATAGGTCCAACTCACTCAAAAGAAGATCATTTTTCTACTCATTTTTCAAAATTCTACTTGTTACATGTGATGTAGTTTATCATGAAATCCAACAATATGACTGAAAATCATGATCGAACAAAAGACCAGAGATATCTCAAAGAACAGACTTATTTTTTGGTTGTTATTGTCCGTGAAAAGTTCAACCAAGATATTTATTGGAACACATGAGATAGTTCTTGTATTTATAACTATCATTATCTGTTATCAAGGTGGTTATTTTTGTTATTTATCTGTTTTATAGGTGCTCAAGAGTTCGGTGAGGCAGCAGCATATATCCAAGCACAGTTTGAAGCGAAAAATAAATCAACAACCAAAGAAATTTACTGTCACATGACGTGTGCAACAGATACAAACAACATCCAGTTTGTATTTGACGCTGTCACCGATGTTATCATTGCCAATAACTTGAGAGGTTGTGGACTTTACTAAACTAAAACAAAGAAGAAAGGAACCCAATTTCAATTCTATGCTGTCGCTCTATCGCGCCATCGTTTAGGGGTGGTGGAGGAGCTCAGATTTGCATTTTTTTTCTTTTTTCCAAATTAGTATATCACTTTGTTATGAATTATTTAGTATGATAAATATGTTATTCAAAGAACATTTTTTTATTTATATCTAATCAAACTAGTCTCTGTAAGTTTCTAAGTTTTGCTTAGATACTTAGAATTTGTATCTATAAGCCTACGGGCGCTCTTCTCCCTGTTACCAGTGATCTTCAAACAGTTGATCTTCGATCATTGGTAGACGACGATACTCGATAAAATGATGGAAAACTATCTTACTTGTTTCCCTCTTGTCCATGCTGTAAATTATTGTAAATTTCGAACTTTATAAAATGGTAGCATTATTGATAATTATTATAAACAATAAACTAACAATAAGACTGAACGATTTAAGGAAAAAATTGGATTTAAAGAAAAAAAAAACTTGTTAACTCGTTCACTTCCCAGGCATGCAAAAAGATCACTCACGAACCTCTGGAAATTTTTCTGCGGATACTGATGCAAAAGAAAAAAACAAAAATACTTGTACATAAAATATCTACAGAAAGCTGCACAGTTATTCTAGGTTCCTCTGTGTCCATGGCGGAACGTAAAATTGACGAGTGACTCTCAAGTAAGCTAGAAGCTCCTGTAAGTCCTTTCGTAATCACATCGTGTCTTTTACATTCGATCTTTTTTGTGCTTCAACTGGTGTAGAACTCCTAGTTCCGAGTAATGGAAATGATGTTTTTAGTGTTGTAAATTGTTCAAAAGTGTTGTTATGCCTGTCTTTGATAACATTTGAGGTCCTCTGATCCATTGCAGAGCTGACTTGTCTATTATTTTTTTTAACAATCGTTCTTATCAGCTTTGGAAGTTGAAAATTTCAACTTAGTCGATTCCTATTTCACGGTGTGTGAAGCGCCTGCAAGTTAAATGCATCAATCCCAGTCTTTCTGGGCCCCTGAAGTTTTTCTGTGCGCTTCTAAAATTATGATCCTCTTAATTTGCCTTCTTCTGACACAACACTGTATGGAGGTAGTTTATTTTTTTCTTACCAGACTTTAAGAACTTTTTGTCTGGAAGATTGCGTTTCTAGTCATTTCTCTTAATGTTCACCAGTGTATAAAGTACCTACCTACTTCTTTCATCTATGTACCTATATTGCATTCATGTAACTGTCCATTAATTTCTTATTGTCAGCTGTCTTACAATGAACTGCATTTTGCAATGAGGCTTAACTAATCCTGGATCATCCTTAAAAACCTCCTATCTGCCCAAGGAAACTAATTGCACACCCATTGTTCCTAAAATGAGCTAGATATATTAGTTCCTTATCGCCAAATGTAATCTAAATCATGTGCGAGTCCTATCAAGATCAGTTATGTTCCTGCATTTTGTGTTTTCTAGTCCTTTCTGAATCAGTTATAGAATCTGAATGTGATATCTGTCATCACACTCAGGTGTCCCAAAATTTATCCCCTAGCTGCGTCGAGGCAACATTCTGTCCATACATTGCGTTTATCCCTCTTGTACCCAATTATTTTTTGGGATACATCCTCCTTGTAACCTCTCATCTAAATTCCGGGCAAACTTAAAATTTGCATTAAAAAGTGGTCTGAAGTCCATTGAAATTGCTGCTACTTCATAAAATATTATGCTTCATGAGCAAGAAGAAAAATAAGGTTCTTCTTTTTGACACACTTAATTGCAGACTTTTGCTCCACAATTTTCATGAGGATTTCTTTTAAAGCTTAAAAAAATCGCTAGAAAATAGTATTGAATGCATTTTTTCTAATGAAGTACAGTCTTGTGGGCCTATGTTAAACTATAATTGAATAGTTAATTGTATTTCCATTGTGTGAAAATTGCATTTTTACTGTGAGGAAATGGCTATAATTTCTTAGGTGCAGATTTAGTTTATTTTGCTTTGTCGCTCATTTCTTGTTTGGCGCAGGTTACCTTGATTAGGACGGCAAGAATTACAAATGGTAACTGGTGGAGGGTACAAATTAATATTGCCTCTTATCAAAGTTATCTTACAAAAACGTAAAGGCTATGGATAGGTAGTGTTAGAACTTGCATCAAGTAAATTGGCAATTGTTAACTTTTGACTGTCAAGTGCAGTACCTAGATCTATTTACATAGGTACTCATGCAATAAGGCAGTGTCGTTCATGGTCAATCTTCGATTGCCATTGGACAACAGCAACGCAGTTGCTTCTGAACAGAAAATTAACAACAACTGGACCACGTTTTGCAATAAGGAACTGCAATTTCTGGCTCTTACATAAACACACCTATCTGCATAGGTAAATTAATGGCACACGTGTTGCTTCTATTAAGCACGAGCAACCAGTCGTTGTTCCTAATTATAAAATGTACTCCAATTTATCTGGTGCAAGTTCTAGTACCTTAATTTTCTCCCTTTCAGGCTGAGAGTAACTGCGGAAATATGTAGCTATTCAGTATAGCTTAGCTCTAAGAAAGTAAGCAGTGGAGAACTAGAGTGTCCTTTTTCCATGCCTGGAATTTTTATCACGAAACTGATTTGATAGCACTTTTTCTACTTTGTATATACACCTATCATTGAACCAATGTAAGAGGAGATTTTCCTTTATTCACCCGCTTCTTATTTCCTCCTCTAGAGAAAGCCGATTTGAAAAGCACAATAATTGTTATACCTGTGACTCTTTTAAAGGGGTAAGTTTCTGTAAAAATGTAACAGAGCATGAATCACAGAATCTCACGTGGAATGATTTTATCCATTGTATAAACCGCCCTTATAGGTATTCCACAAATGAACTGGGAAAACATCCAACACCCAAGGCGCACAATGAAGTATAGTTGGAATTTAAATAGAGTCTTGTAAATTTCAATTTCCTGTATAATAATAATTGATCAGTATTTGAAGGTGCGTTTAATTTGATTTATCAGTTACAGTCACCTTTTGTATTGTTTCTGTGATCTGTGAAACAGGTAGAAAATTACGTTTTCAAGCATGTCGAGTAAGATTTCTTCTTTTTATTTTCAAATGCATTTATTCGATAAAGTCTTGTCTCAATTTGAAGGCCCAGTTTTTAAGATAGGATGTCAAACGATATCTCCAAATCTTGCTGTAGTGGTAGTTCAGAGTGAATCTATGTATTCTTTTTATGGAACCAAGCGAGTTCTGGGAAAAGAACTTCAGTATATTTTTTTGCGTTCATGAATTGTAAGAAGCTCAAATGAAAGCCCCATAGCCAAACAAGTTTAACCCTCTCTTTTCTACGAAGTAATTTTAAAGCACATTTCTGTAGATCCAGGCAAGGTCCAATCCCACAGAACACTAATAGCTCTGTTGCTCTAAATTGACGAAGTAAACAACTAGTTTATGGTCAGATTTCTCTGTGCAAAGGAGGCGTTCAGGGAAACGTCAGCTCAGCACAGAGCAGGGATGAAAATAATTGGATCACATTTTGCAATAAGGAACCACTATCTCTGGCTCTCCCACACAAGCACATATTTGCATTTGGGAAACTAATGGCATGTATGTTGTTTCTAAAATGGGCCAGAAATAGTGATTCCTTATCGAAAAATGTCATCCAATTAGCAGAGTGAATAATTGTGTTAGAATCATTGTGTCAAGTGGCATGATGTGCAAAGCGAGCAAAATGAAGCAACCTCTGAGTAATTAGGCTAGTTAAGCTTTTTGGGATTCCATTTCATACCTGTTGTTTTTTAAAAATTATTTTAAGTTTACCCACATTGAATGTGAATTTCTGGGTACGAGGTATTGAAATTGTGATAATCAAATTTGGGTTTTAGGACAGGCTCAGTTCGTTTAGCTCTCCTGCATTGTTTCGAAATGTTCAAACTTGATAGGATTTAGACTACCTAATGTAAGTAGGTAGGGAGACTTTCTATCTGTATTTATCGGTTCATTTTTATTTCTTAAGTTTCATGACCAATTATTATCTTTATTTTATTACATTATGAAGTGATAACCTTTTATCCTGTAAGATATGGACAATATTGGACTAGTTTTTTTTTTTTTTTCTCTGGACCAAACTCCTCACAGCCTACTCTTTCACTCCTTTGGGTAAATCTGCTTTCGTCCGAAGTGCAAATCGGCGGTGAAATGCAGGAACATGGATTTTGGTTTGCGACATTGCAGCCTTCCTGTCATCCTATTTATTTTAAAACTAAAAATACTCAACATAATATCCTGAAAACTGCCCTGATTTTTCTTCTCTGTGTTGAGAAAATTCTATGATAATTCAAGCAAAAGCATTGGTTTGTTCTCCTTCGATAAAACCATATAGGAGCAGGAATTCTGAAACACTGCAAACAAGATGTGTCTTCCTGCTGTTTCACAGTTGAAATGTGACCGCATTTGTAAAGAGAAGCATTCCAACCTCAGAATAAAAAGCCTCCTAACGAGGAGTCCTAGGATTGGAAAATACTCGGTGAAACTAAGCTTACGATGGATATTACTCTCTTTCTGTTATATAAACTGCGTAAATGCTGTTTTTTGACATTATTATCACCAGAAAATGTCAGAAGACGTTTTCTGAAGCCAGCTTGTATTTAGAAATGATGATTTTTAGGAATGATGAGTTTTCATCCTGTTGCCTTTGTAACATTGTATAAATCTCCTGGCAAGTTAAACTTAGGTACACGTATGTACATTTTTCACCTTTCATCAGACGCACAAATAGCCCAAGACTAAGTGCATTATAAATTTTTAGGAATAATCAGTGAATTTCTAGAAGTTAAAAGCAAGGAAAACACCTTAGAGTAGAAAGAAACTTATCCCAAGTAGCATTGCTCAACGGAAAAATCGCTATGTATTACGATTTTATCGGCGATAAAATCGTCCGGATCATCAACATCTGAGTGATTATCCTCGATCTTATAGCGATAGAATTGCTCGACAATTTATCGCGATATTTTCGAAATAAAAATCGAGATAAATGGCGATTTAATCTCAATTTTATCGACAAAAATTGATCACGATTTTATCGAACCAAAAATTGCGATGTGTAGCGATTTAATTGTTATATATTGCAATATTTATTCCGATATTGCCACCAATACAATCGCGATAACCAACCGATAAAATCGCTATTTACTGCAATCACTGCTACTTGGGATCATACAGTATACAGATAAACCTTTAAAAAAGGACATACTTTGAAAATGTTGAATATTTCAGTGAGACATGAGAATTTTTAGATAATTAGTCTTTAAAACCTTTTTCTTTTCCAAGCAGTCAGTCGCATTATAGTAGATCATATTAATGCTCCTTCAATGGTCAAAGTGGGAAACTACGTATCTTCATTACAGTGTTACAAAATTTCCGCTCTTATTTTATTTTTCAAAGAGGAACAAAGCAAATCAAAGTCTGAAATTTTAGACAGATTATTCTGCAACTGGAGAAGGAAAATCAAGGTAATTTTCAAGAAATTGTGTTGATTAATTCTCTAAACAAAAAACAAAGTACGGCGAGAAGTCTGCAACGTTGCAAATAAAGTGTACGTTGTTTTGCATTATAGCCATCGATTTACTCTCTGCTAAGTAGAAATTGTGAATTCTCATACTTGGTATCAAAAAACCATTGAATCATTTGTCTTTTCGTTGCAGCATTCATATTTTTATGTTCTCACTTTCATCCACTCAAGGCTAGTTTTATGAGAGCCGAAGTACTGCATTCCAAAAGCTAGAAGTTTGAAGAATATTCTATATGAAAATATTTTTTAAAAGAAAATATTCCCATGTAGATACATCATTGCTGCATCTCAAATCCTATAAGTAAAATTAAATACAATTTAAAAATCTAGAATATACGTAAGAGGACGACCAAATAGATGGGAAATTCCTGTAACCATTCTGAATGTGAAGATCAACTCATAAATTTGTCCATTTTGTATAAAGTGTATGTCTCTCACTGTAAGGGTTTAAACTCTGTTAAAATCTCTCATGGAAGTGATTTTGCACCTTGCTTTTCACAGCGAAATATTATGAAGCTTCGCAAATTTTTAAAGCCCTGATTATAAACATAAGATCCTTAGAATTGGTTTATCAACAAACATCATTCTGTTTCAAGGGGCTTTTAAACTTGGGTCGCCAATCCAGAACACACTAGATTTTTCTTATCTTCAAATCTAGTTGTTTTTTTGTGTTTTTTTTTTCAAATGGAGCTAGAGATGAAGTTAAGATTTGCTCTTCACCCTTCTAAACACAGAATTTTTACTTGTAGGACCGATCACTTTGAAACTGAAGGTTGTACATTTTATTGAGTTACCTACCTTTTACTGTAAGTCCAATGAAGCATTTAATTAAATTTGGCATCGTGTGTGTGAATGTGTTTTATTTATATGGTATTGCAGGGTGTGTTTGTCACTGAGAGACTCCTATTTTCACATTTCTTTTTGTTGACTCAAGTTCCCAGTTTTTTCTCTCTTTCTTTTTGTGTTTTAATGAGAGATCTTCTAATTCTACAAAGGGAATAAGAAACAGTCCGATGAGCACAATTTAGGGATATTTTACTGTTTAATCTGTGTTTCAGTTCCTCCAGAAGAGTCAACCACTGTACCCATTTGTTGAGAATATTTTTTTTTTTCTGTACGTTGCTCAAAGAAGTTGATTGCAGTTTTTTGCATATGTTTCAACCAACATCATGAGTTCCCTTTCTTTTTAACCGGCACAAAGATCAAGAAAAAAATTGCCCCGAATTTCTCCCTAAAAATTTAATTTAGTACTGTTGGTCCACCATAATTGTAATTTATTAAATTCAAAGTTTCTGTGAAACAAAAATTAATTATGATCACCCTTCAATGCTGCGCATCAAGGAAAAACGCTGTATCATTACGAAATTTCCTCCAATAATTTGTTTACTTTTAAGGACAGTCATGAATATTTTCTCTCAAAATTTTCAGATAATTTACATCTGTTACTGAAATTCTCCGAAAAATTGGAGAAAAAATATTCACAGATTCCCCTGAAAATTCGTATCTTTAAAGGGAATTTGGCAACTTCTGAAGGTGTATTTCTTCCAAGGAAGTTCTTCCTTAGCAGGGCAAAATGGGTGTCAATCGTTTGCTCAGCAGATCAGTATTTTTCACTCTGGAGTTGTTCTGTGGTTTATTCTTTTACTTTGAAAACGCACAATTTTATCATAATTAATTTTTTATAATTCAATACTGTAAATCTTCAATTTTTCCCCCGCAGTTGATTTGCACAGCAAGATGTCAACGTTAACACCAGAAATAGCGCACAAATATTCCGCACAATATTGACCCCCATCAATTACACATATGCTGCCTTGCCTCAGTCGTGGGAGAATTTTGAGTGAATTTTGTTTATCAAGCAACCACAAATTTTTAATTTGGCACCAAAACCAGTTTGATTCGTTTCTGCTGAAGGTTTTCAAAGTCCACAGTCCATCATATTACAGCATCCAGAGTAGCCAACCAGTTTGATTAACTTTTTTCTTTTGATGCCTCTAAAAGGGTGCCTTCCAAAGTCGAAAACTAATGTGGATTTTTGATGCGCAATATCCTTACTTAAATCATTCAAGTTACAATACTTAAATTTTGCATCACTTGAAGAGTCCACTTTAATTTGTACCCTCCATACTTATTTGAGGAATTGAAAGGGCAGGTTCCCAAGCTGTGATATAGTGGGGGAAAAAAAACTGACAGCGTCCACTGTCTGCTTCCAAAACAGTGAACCTAGATATGCAACTCATATTTTAGGTTTTCTTAAGCTCTGGAAATGAAACACTGTAAACCTCAAATTGTTCAAACAAATTGTTGATTGGTTACGAACAGTAGAGCTCGGATTCCTTTCACGGAATTCCTTAGTAACCATCTATTTTGTATGTTCATGCCAAAAAGAGAATCAGTTTTCTGAAAACTAAGTTTGGATAATCTAGGATCGGCAGTACAAATAATGAAGATCCAAAATGTAATCCGGAACTATTTGAAATCGCGAAAATGTTTCTGTGACCAACTCTGAAAATAGTGGAAGAATGTTGTTTGTATGGGAATAGTTTGAGTGAAAAATGTAAACTATGAGTTAAATGTACCTAAGTATAAGTTACATTTACTGTAGATACTATGATTAATATTGTGTTTATTAAAAATTGATAAAAAAATGTATGATATTAATAATGTAATTGTTTTCACTAAATTGTCTAAAGCTTTTGTTGTTTCTTGGTGCCATAAATTGAAAATAAAATTTCAAACGAAATACAAAGCACCTTTATAAGATTCTTTATCCCCTTGAGTTGCAGAATTGAAGAGCTTGGAGGGTTTGGTGCATAAGTGCAGTTTTTGCTAGGTATTGCAAGATGTACAAGTTAAAAGTTTCGAAATTACATGGATTCTTATGACGGAAAGAAAATTCAAACTGACCTTTTGATGCTTAGAAATTGGAAGTTGGGAGCAAATTTCTCACAGAATATGCATCAAGACTAGTTCTCTTTGAAACCATTAATTATCTCAATTTTTTAAAAATACTGCATTTATGTGCGGTGTCCTCCTAGCCCCTCAATTCATGAAACATTTCATTACGATTGATGGAGAATGAGAGATTTGTATATCTGCGGAGATGAAAATAATGCGAGGAAGCCTGACAGTGATCATAATTTTCCCATTTTATTATATCTATGGCTAGAGTGCGAAACCTTGCACCTCATTTTGCGATGTTGCAGACGCCCTGTCATACTTTATTTTTTCTTTTATTAACTAGTCAACTGAATTTATCGAAGATTTCTTTCGTTTTGTTTCTCCTATAGCAAAGTATTCTGTATCAATTTCAAGCCATGAAATCAGCTTGTTGCTCTCCGAAAAAACAAATTAGGACCAGACTTCGCGATGGAGATAAGTGGTTTTGCACTTTTGCTACTGAATTGTAAAATAATCGATTTTAAGTGTGATAGATTGCCTCCCTTTCCTAGAATATCATGTCAGGAGTTCGTAAGATGCGGGCGAAGTCAAAACGCCTTCAAGTGTTGACGTATGCAACACGCACATCCACAGAGGTCGAATAGTTGTATCCAGGTGTTAATATCCATCAATCCATCTCATGATCTCGTGAATGGGTTTGCATACATTTTTAAATGCCTATCGACCAATAAGATTAACCATTTGAATAAATACTTCTTAGACAAATAAATAAATATTAATAAAGTAAAGTTTACAAATTCTTTTTCTGGCAATTTTAATAGGTGAATTAGGTACAACTTTTCATACTAGCAGGGAAACTATATTTCAATTCTGAAAGGATTGAGTCCTGCCGACTTGTTTTTCTTTTCTTTTGAATTATTTAGTGTGCCTAGCCTCTAGTGAATAGGTACTGTCGCACATTTTTAAAATGTTTTAAAGGATTGTGAAATTATCCAAAATATTTCACAGGAAGATATTGCTGATTCTTTTTGTTTCCCTCTGAGAACCTCTGCTACCACACACTATCCTTAGGTATATTATTGCAAAGAGGATACATAAAAAATGCAAGTCAGGTCTCGATAAAATAAATTTTTATTCATTTCATTGGAGACAAAAAAGTGACATCAATTCACAATTTCTCAAGGTAGGCACATATAAGGGGAATATTTTTAACAAACACTTAAGAAATAATTACATATGTGCTTTGGCACTTAAAAGACTAAATTAAGGCACAGATGAAGAAAACCCATATTTCTTGGTACTTGTAGGTACATTCAAAATGGACTAAATTTTGCAATGAGGAACTAGTTCTGATTCATTTATGACAGCGCCCATCTGCACATGGTGAACATCATGCACATATGTTGTTTCTGAAATGAGTCAGATGTTGTGTTCCTCTTTATCGCAACATGTAGTCCAAATAATGATTTGTTCTGATCTAAGTATAGAGCAATTATTACTTTATTAATTGATGGGAGAGTGTTTAAAACATAGACCCTGAAACAAACAATTTGTATCGTTGAAGAAATTTCCTTTTTTCCAACGACACAAAGCTTTCTAGCCAGTTAGACCTTGGCAATTTTTTTTTTTTTATCCTAGAGGGTTATCTTGCCCACAAATCTTCAAGTTTGTCAAAAAATATTAAATATTTCTGAAAAGGACCTACAACCAGGATGAGATTTGTCTCTGGCAAAACTTTTTGTAGCGTGTTGGAGACAATTTTCTAACTTAACTGGTGTTAATGCATTGTCAGACGCGAATCTAAATGTATTAAAAATAATCGTATTATTGTTCTGGAATTTTTCATTCACATTTTCGCATGAAAGTGCCTACAGATAATTTGGAAGTAGCGTATGAGTATGTTTTTTTAGCTACTGCCACTGTTCACTGAAATTGCATTTTTTAAGAAATATTATACTCTGCTACTGTGAACCTCGTCAGTCTTCATGAGTCCACATGTGCAATAATGCGTTGGAATCCATCGGCCAAAGCAGTCTCAAATACCGCCACTTTTTTGGACGATTTCCGGCAACGTATGTGTTTTCTGGATCTTGAAGAGGATTATAGGCACCCAATGTTAAGACCTGACACAAACGTGCACAGATGCATATCTAAAAAAAAAGAAATTCTCGATAAAAAGGAAAAAGAGGGAAACAGGGGGAAGGGAAAAACAACTTCGATAAATGAAAAAAAAAAAAAAAATCCCGATTTCATTAATTTTTTGGCCATTTTAAACCATATAGTGAGGGTTCAAGAGTCAGAGGGGTTTGACTTCCTTGCAATGTTGCAGAGTTTCATTTGACAACCTTTTTCTTCATTCATTAATGGGTGCATATTCTATAAAAAAATTTCAGGCTCAATATTTTTCAAATATGAAAGAAAATTGACTAAATTGTCAGAGATAGCGGTCCCTCTGGGAAAAAATCGAGGTGTCGAATGAAACTTTGCAACGCTACAATGTGATTCAACCCCTCTGCCTCTGACCTTTTCGTTTACCGCCTCTTTATTGTAAAACATTGTCCTGAGTCCACAAGCGTATTAATGCTTTGGAATCCATGGCCCACAGGAGTTTCAAATAGCGCCAGTTTCTGGGACGATTTCCTGCTACGTATGTATTCTCTGGATCTTGGAGAAGGTTATAGGCGCCCATTGTTAAATTCTGACACAAACGTGCACAAATGCATATCTAAAAAAAAAAAAAAAAATTAAAAAATGCAGAGTTGATTAAAACTTTGTGCGGCATAAAAATTCCCGGTTGCGTGCAACGGTCGCGGTATCTTTTAACTAATGCTAATTTTTATCATAAAGTGATAATTTTTACCCCATGAAAACGATCACTCAATGCTAATTGGCAATGCTCTTTCCATATCGGTCCTTTATTCGACCAGAATTTTTGGATGCTCCCTGATTTGATTGTCAGTCTGTGTTTAGGAATGTCTATGGCCGAATTTGGTCTTATTGCATACTCTAAAAATTGAAGGCGTTTTCGAGGACGAGGATCTACTCCTCCGCTAATTGGCGATGCTGTTTCTATACCGGTACCCTGAATTTTTGGATGCTCCTTGATTTGATTGTCAGTCTGTGTGTAGGAATGTGTAAGACCGAATTCGGCCTGGTTGCATAAACTAAAAATTGAAGGCGTTTTCGAGGACGCGGATCTATTCCTCCGCGATGGTGGATGGGTCAGCCGCAGTCCACAAGTGCAACAAAGCGTCGGAGTCCATCGGCCGGAGCAATTTCAGGTATCGCCAGCCTCTGTAGCTCGTTCGCGCCACGTATGTGTTCTCCGGGTTTTGGAGGAGAGTATAGGCCCCCATCACTAAGCTCTGACACAGACGGGCGCATATGCATGTCTGCAAAACAAAACATAGTGACCGATTCAGGGAGAGGGGGTCTGTAAGTTCAAAATTTTCAATGAACTGAACGATGAAAAATCAAATTTATTTGGTGGCTCGAGACCACACTGAAAAAAAAAAGTAGCTTGGATCAAGCATGATAATTCTTGAATTTGCCGCCAAGAATTTTCTTTATCTTGCTTTAAGCTGACTTTTCCTTGATTCAAGAAAAATAATGCTTGGGTTAAGCAAAAAAGTAGCTTATATTAACCAGCAAAATTCTTGATTTAAGAAGAAATACTCGTACTTCTTGGCGGCAAATTTAAGATTCTTTTTTTTCCAGTGCAAAGTGTTCATGGGAATTTTTTCCCAAGTAGCAGTGATCGCGATAAGTTGCGATTTGATCGGAGAATGTATCGTGATTTTATCGTCGTCAATTTATCGCAATACTATCGGATGAAAATTTGAGATAAATTGCGATCTCATCGCATAAATTTGCAATAAAATAGCGATTTTATCGTTGAGGATTTATTTTATCGAACAAAAGTTGTTATAAATTGACATAAAGTTTCATCGAATACAATTTTATAGAGATAAAATTCCGACAAGCTTGAGGATACTCGCTCAGATGTTGATGATCATATCGATATTTTATGGCCAAAATATCGTCAAAAATTCGCAACTTAATTTCAAAATACCGCAATTTTTCCGTTGAAAATGCTACTTGGGGGAGAGGAGGTCTCAAAGTTCAAACTCCTCAGTGACCTGCACCATGAAAAAATCGAATTTATTTCGAGGCATGGAACCAAAATGTTCATGAGAATCTTCCAGTTGTACGTTGAATCGCGACGACGTTCCAATCCTAGCGAAAAATTGAACGTCCTGGGTATAAAAGGAGATATACGAGCGTCCAAAAATTTAATTAACACCGCTCTGGAGTGTGAAATTTTGAGAGGAGGGGGGGGGAGCTACTTGAGCTTGCCCATAATTTTCCCCCTTAGTCTACATAAAAAATCGGTTCCCACCGATTGGATCGCCCCATTTCTTATTCGTCCATAGTTTTCTGTTTTAATTTCAATTGTCAGCCCGCAGTTCGGTAATTTTACCGAATTTCGGCAGCCGGGAACAAATATATAGCCGCTTTCTGGGGGTACAGATAGTGCCAGAAAAAATATACCATGTGATGCACAATGAATCATGTCAATAGGAGAGGTCGGACATGGATTTTTTTTACTAAAGCTAACTTTTTTAAAAGCTAATTTCCATGTTTATTTCGAGAAACTTTAAATTTAAAGGGGTGCTTCTCAAAGAAAATTTCACAAGGAATTAAACCACTGGAACCACATTTGAGGGTAGTTTCACGATAACTGGAATAGTTTTGTCACCGTAACAGACAACACATTTTTCGGTCATATTTTTCGTAGAAATGATAATCACTCGAATTTTTTCGCACTAATTTTCAATACGTATTACAACGCTTTCTAATGATTTATTGCTCTACTTCTCAATTAATATTATGTAAATTCCGAAAGTGTGCTGTCTGTTACACGGTAAAAAGTCAGCGTAATAGACAGCACACTTTCGGCCATTCATATATTAAAATTGAAAAGTCGAGCGATAAATCTTTGAAAAGCGTTTTAACACGTAACCCTGTGTAGATGAATGCAAAAAAAATTCGAATGATTATCAAAACCACTAAAAATATGACCAAAAAATATGTTACGGCGACGAAACATTCCAGTTATCGTGAAACCACCATTGAAACCTTAACGTTGTATCACCGCAGTTATGGGCTTTTAAGGTTTCCACATTCTGTTCGGCCTCTCCCATTTACACTGAAAAAAAATTCTCGGCATTTTTACCGAGGTCCGTTAATACCTTTACCATCTCACATTTTTTTTTAACAATTATTGGTAATTTTACCAAGACAGACTGGTAAGCTTACCTAAAAACCAATATTTTTACTGTTTTTTTCAGGTAAAAATACCACTTTTATTGGTAATCAATTCCCGGTAACATTGCCATTTTATCTCAGTAATTCTACCACAGTCGATAAAAAATATTGGCGTTTTTACCAAGGTCCAGTAAAATTACTGAGAAAGTTCAACAATTTTACCGAGATTTCTCGGTAAAATTACCAATTCCATAAATGGTAATTTTACCAAGAAAAAACTGGGATCAAATAGAATCCTGAATTCTTGGTAATTTCACCCTTTTCTTAGTAAATACACCGAGATTTTTTTTTCAGGGTACCTGTCTCTCTGTGCGACGGAAGCATTGAAATAACGAACCTTAAGGAACTGGAGTTCGAGCTGAGAGAGGGGGTTGACTTTAGTGTAGCCTTTGAGGACGTGTTTTCCGGCGATGAGATCGTCCGCCTGGAGGATGGCGTAGGTGATCGTGATGGCCAGCTCGAAGAGGTACGTCGAGTAGCAAGTGTCGCCGAAGTCGAGAACTCCCATGACGTGGAGGTCGCCGGCGTCGCAGTTTGAGTGCCGACCCACGATGACGTTCGACTCGTTGAAGTCCCCGTGGATGACCCCTGCAATTCATCAATTCAATCCTTCAGCTCAGAAATAAACCAACTCTGAGAAGAAATTTGATTGCATTTTGCGATGAATCACTAGACAAGGTACGAATTTAAGCATTCTGATACGTGTTTCATAACCAGAATTTCACGTAGAAAACGATTCACACAACGAAAATTACTGAAACCAATTCCTAACGAAGATATTAACCTTTTTATTTCACATTGGTCACGCAGATTTTGAACTGCCCGCTCACAAGAAACTCAATGCTCTACGTGAGTCAAATCGCCCACTACAACGGTTTCAGCAAGCTCCTCAATCGAGCAATGTTCATTTCCCACCATGTGTTGTTCAAACTATTAGCAATTTGCTATAGCTGAGCCACAACGTCAAGATTGAGGTTGCCAGATTTTTATATCGCAGAGACTGCGCCATGATAACGTTTAGCGCGCGATGTGAATCACGCAGGGCATTGAGTTTTCATGAGCGGATGGTTTGAATTCACGCATCAAGAATCATTAAGTATCTTCGTAAAGAGTTGATTTCAGTCATTTTCGTCGTGCGTATCGTATTCTACGTGAAATTTTGGTCAAGACACATGTATCAGAATGCTGAAATTCGTACCTTGTCTGGTGGTCCATTCAATGTACTCCAACGTCGATTCAATGGACTCCATTGAATCGACGTATGCGAAAACGTCCGATGTCCAAGACAGTGTTTCAGAATTTGAGTGGACGATTTCGTTGAAATTTATAGACGCAAGATGGTTTAAGACGTTCGGAATGTAGAACAACTTTATAAACAATCCTTTAAGTATAAATAAACGTTTACAAATGAGATCGATCTTATCCATCCGTGTCGCGGGGCAAAAGAAACCACTGAAATTATAAAACCCTGTATTGGACAACGGACATTTTCGTCGATTCAATTGGGAACTACAATTTACGGCTCATCCGGAAAAATACTAATGTATGTAGGGGCGAACTGATGGTGCATACGTTGTTTCTAAACTGAGCCAAAAATTGTTGTTCCAAATTGCAAAATAAAGTCTAATTCTCGATCGCCCGACATTTTTTGGACTTTATTTTGCGCTTAAGAACTATAAGTCGTCACCTTCCGGCCAAAGTCTCACAAGCGCCAGGCGACGATTCAAAATTTCCGCCGCCATTTTATTTTATTACGAAGAAACTGTCCAACGAAGCTATTCGAAAATTTCACTGACTTTTCCTTGTGCTACCGATAAAATTCAGTGAAATTTTCAAACAGACTCTATTAACAATTTCTCTGTAAAATGGCGGCATTAATTTTGAAACGTCGCTGGACCCTTAGGTCTGTAGAAGTCTCAACACACAAACACATTGTAACCATGTGTAACTCCCTTAGATGCGATGGTCGGTTCGCTTTTTAGACATACGCACCATTAATGGACCTCTTGAGAGACCTTTAAACATATTTCTTCTTTTCAAAATGACTATTGATTTGGATATACCATGGCATATCTCGGGCAAACTTAACCTTAACTTATCTCGAAATTCAAAAATAAGAGACATCTAAAGTGTAAACGCAATACAACTATTAGCGCAAGATGGATGTCCACATTTCATATCGACGGTGAAACTACCAAACCACGTATCTCGGTTTGCGACGTCGCAGACTTCCTGTCATACTTTATTTTTTAAATGAAAAACTACTCAACGTCCAGTCTTGAAAATCTCTGTGATTTTTCCTCTTCGTGCGGAGAAAATTCTGTAAAAATTTCAAGGAATGATATTGATTTGGTCTACTTCAAAAAAATAAAATGCGAGCGTAGATTTTTAAACACCGCAAACGAGATACGTGGTTTGGTAGTTTCACCGTCGATATGAAAAATGTAGGACGCGATGGCGTGAGTCGTGAACTCGCAATGCTCTGCTCTATGCTACTTGTTTGAAGCACCAGCGTTAACGACGGCGCAGAGATACAACTATTCGTACTTGATGGACGTCCGTGCTGCATCTACAAAATTGAAGGCGCGATGACGTGAAGCGTGAGTTCTCAATGCTCTGCTATATGCTGTCAGTGAGGTGTCGCTCAGATTCGGTAGAAAAGTTAAAGAAGAGACCCGAACACATCTCTCCTACCTTCGGCTGTGTTACTCACGTAGTGCTTGAAGCACCATTACGAATAAGACAAACGCAAACAAACACAATGTGGAAATAGAGGGAGGGAAAGGATGCGCTTTAACGACGGCGCAAAGATACAACTATCCGTACTTGATGGACGTCCGTGCTGCATCTGCAAAATTGAAGGCGTGATCACGCGAAGCGTGAGCTCTCAATGCTCTAATATATGCTGCCAATGAGATCTGAGTTTGTTCTCCGTCGATTTGTTTCCCGTTGCAAGTTGCATGCAGTTTTACATGGCTTCCTCTGAAAAAAAAAAATCCCTCAAGATTTCCCAGTTTTGGTTACACCGTGGATTGAGGTATTTTTTTACTTCCGAGTTCTTAAAACTACGTCTAACCTTTCGAGAACTGATCGTAATGTTTCATGACAGTTTGCTGGAAGGTGTCGATGACTTCAGATACCAGGGTGCGGTCACCCTCGTTCTTTACAGCGTACAAAAACGGTTCCAGCGATTCAATGTGATCCAGCATCCACACCGTCTTCGTTTCTTGGTAGCCCTTGTGCCAAAAGCCCTGGAAAACTAAGCAAAGTTAATGGCTAGACATAACTTCTAACATAAAGTTTCGATTCCTCCGGTCAGTTTTTATGCTGAGCATCTGAGACCAGCACTCCCATTAAATGAACGTATTTCTGTCAAACGGAACTATGTGCATTAAGACATGAGCCCTCAGAGCCATAAGAATATATGCATAACAGGGCTCACGTAATAATGCACATAGTTCCGTTTCGCAGAAATACGTGTGTCCATATTGTCCATCAGAAGTTCCGGGATTCGGAACATTTTTGTTTCAATTTCTCCCACTCAATGACCATCAAAAGTTCCGGAATTCCTTTCAGATTTTTTTAAAATAATTCGTAAAAGTTCCGAAAAATTCAGAAGATTTGGATAGTTTCGAGAATTTCAAAAGTTCCGAGAAAAATTCAGGATAATCTCAAAAGTTCCGGAATTCGGAACTAGTTCCGGGAAATGGGAGCACTGTCTGAGACAGTCATAACTCTAATCGAGTATTTTTGGTGGAAATGGACCACTAGACAAGGAGGAAGTTAAGGGTTCTGATACATGTTTCTTAACTAAAATTCCATGTACAACACGACTCGGGCAGTGAAAATTACTGAAATCAACTCCTAACCAACATATTGCATGTTTCTTGACGCGAGAATTCAAACCTCCCGCTCATGAAAACGCAAAGACCTACGTGAGTCAAATCCTGCACCAAACGTTATCCTAATAGTCAGTCCGGCATGAAAATATGACAACCTCAATCTTAGCACTTCGACTCAAGCTTTCCAGGTTGTTTACACTTTTAACATCACAGGGTAGAGCAAGAAAACTGCTCGATTAAAAAGACGGTCACTATTGTTGTAGTGCACTATTTGACTCACGTAGACTGTTGCGTTTCTTGTGAGCGGGAAATGCAAATTTCCTGTAATCAGTGTAAAATAAAAACATTATTAACTTAGTTAGGGGTTGATTTCAGCAATTCTCGATGCGGGAATCGGGTTCTACTTGAAATTCTGGTACAGGAATATGTGCCGGAATGCTTAAATTCGTATCTTGTCTAGTGGTCCATTCTGCAAAGATGGATCAAAGATAAATTATTTAAACTTTGGTAAAAAAAAAAAAAATCTACAAATATCAGTAGCTTGGAAATGAAGCCAATGGTTGAGGTTGACATTTTCAGTGATTGTTCATGTTCATGTGTCTTAATGCTCAGTTACGGTGCTTATTATGTTTCGTAAATAACGTTCTCCAAAGATGTTTAAGAATGTGCCTTAATTTGCTGGAGTTCAATTCTGCAAAAAAAAAGTTTTTTACTCCAGAAAGGGATCCTTCATAAGATCCCTCGCAGCGTCTTTCAAAAATGTCCTCATATCGGTATTACTCAAGAGCATTCCAATTTTTAATCAACTTAAATTATTTTTGGGTCCGTGCGGCACCATGTAATCGTTCAACTTCAAACCCAGGTTGTTATGAACTGCTTGCGGTTTGGCGCACGCGTTGTTTAGATAGAGTTGGTGATTTTGGCATCTACGTGAAATTCTCATTATAGAGGGAAAAAGCTCATTTGAGATGGTATTCTCCCATAGAGCAGCTGAGAATGAACTTTTTCCCTCTGTAATGGGAATTTCACGCACATGGCAAGATCACCAACTCAGTTTACATAGTTATCTTAAAACTACTAATTGGACATATCGCAGACCACGTTAATATTCTAAATCCTCTTGTGAAAATCAGTCAACTAATCGGCACAAGTCGTGATGTAACAATTTTTAAGACGAAGCTCAAAGGATACGTCAAAGGGCCTCCTCACCTTCAACACTAAGTCTATCCTGCCTACTGTAGAGCCTATCTCTTCGAATAAAGTTAAGGGTATACTGGACACGCCATGCAGTATATTTCCAGGAATGTATTCAAACAGCCGCACCGCATACTTTTTCCCGGGTTCGCCTGGGGAGAAAAAATCACTTTGCTTATTTATACAAATACTCATTGAAAAGTGCACATGACGTTTGTGTCGAACTTTTCTGTATTCTTGATTTATTTAATTAAACATTTACAAAGATAGTCAGGCTCTGACCTCTTCACAAATTCGAACTCTTTGGTATTTTCACCAAAGCAATTAAAATTCTTATTGAAATTCTTCTTTATGAAAATTTAAACCACTAAATTTAATTATAATTTTGAAAATTATTAGTTTAACTTAACTTAAAATTTCAATAAAATATAAATAGATTAAATATATAAATTTTGCTGATCCAAATTTAATAAAATTACTAGTGTATCACTAGAATGCTAGGATACAAGTATTGCCAGTATATCAGCAAAGTTTGACGGAATTTCAAATCTTGGTGAATTATTTTCACGACTCTGAGACCCATAAAAAATGGCTCGGAGATCCATAACTTCTGACCAAAGTGATTTGCCGTTTACAGTATGGCTTTCTGAGCCATACTTCATTGGTCGTGAACCTATAAGCATGGCTCCACGAACTACATTTTATGGCTCCATGATCCATAAGTCGGCCGGTAAGTCACTCTTCCCATACTTGTTTTTTGAGTGAGGCGTAGCTCTGCACGGATAAAAAAAGCACGTGGTTGTTGGAGGATGTGGACATTTCCAATTAATTGTGGTAGAACCCCTATTCCTTGCGGTAGTACCCCAACGAAATGTGGTAGTACTCCAATAAATTAGGTTACTAACCCAAATATTTCGGAACAACCTCAACTTGAGTTGCGGTACTACTACAATTAATTGGAAATGTCCACATCATCCATCAAATTGGGATAGTAGCACAATTTTAGGGGATAACCCTTTACACTTTTTTCCGTGAGTCCTCACATGAAGTAACAGGAACTGAGCAAAAACCGCCGTTTGCATGTGAGTAAAACTATAACGGTGCTGGATTTGACTTCTTTTTAGAACGCAACCCACCTAATTCTTGAAGAATGTATTCCTTTCCGCATCGAGTTTTTACCAACTTCGGAAAGAGGATGTGCTTGAATGTCTTTTGATTATCTCCTGAAACATGACACCAATAAATTAATTTTATGGTAATGATCTATGCAAAACAATGCATGTTTCTCGGGAGCTCTATGTTCGCCATGCTATTGAATCCGGTTCCACCATAGGTTCCATGAAGACCAATAGTTTTTTTTTGTGTTTTTTTTTTTTTTGGCTGATTTATTGGCTTTTGTTCCGAAAGGAACCTGCAGCCATCTACAGAGTAGATTTTTTGTCCATAGACATCAAGGAGATAGGGACACCTATGCTCCAGGCTTTTCAAATTTTCAGGGATTAAGGCCGAGGAAAATCTGAAGAACACATTTAAGATCTCCCGTGCTAAGGAGCGGTAATGCAGGATTGTGCGCAAAGTCTAAGAAAATATTAAGATTACGCGAAAAAGGCACAAAGATTGCGTGAATAGGTAGCTTAACATCTGCAACAGGAATGCGCGGATTTAAAATGAAGTTTTTTTAAAGTAGAAGTTTGGCAAAACAGGAAACAGTTGGAAAATAAACGCATTTTTATGTTGACGCTAGTTTATTTAGGTTAGTTTGTTGACAAGTCATCGATGCCTCACCTTCTGATGATATAAATGGAGTGAGAAGATTGAATAATGGTCGTTGGTATAAAGAATTTTCCTAACTTTTCTCGGAAAAAATATTCAATCGGGAGAAACGAGGCGACGCTGGAATGCTCATAACGGTGTCGCAACACATCATGGGCCTTTTATAAGCTCTATTATCCGATGTCATGATTATTCGTAACGCGAGTTCGAATAATCTCGCTGAGTACAATGCGGCCGGCGTTGAACGCATATTAGCGCCTGCAAGACTATAGAAATACTTCACGCATTGCGCCAAACGGTGCGGTCGGCGTCAAGCCCATATTAGCGCCTACAAGACTGTATGAATACTTCTCGCATTGCGCCGAGCGCAGTCCAATCGGTCAAGTGGCGTGTTCGCATATTAGGGCTTACAAGACTCTAGGAATGCTGTAGGACTGCGCGTAGTGCGCGTCGTCATTCTTAACTTTCTGCTCCAGTTTTTACGATCAGCAAAGGGAAAATATGTATGCTCATTGAAACGATTCAGAAACTCGAATGATATTTAATTATTTTTTTTTCATTACATTACAAGGAAATAGGTAGAACTAACGAAAATATAGCTTCAAAATGTTCGATACCTATATTTGAGACCTTTTATATAAATTTACGGAAACTTTTCAGAAAAACTGAGTGTAGCTTTTTAAAATCATTTATTAAAATAAAGCATAAAAGCTGTGTCTAACGTTGCAATCAGAGATATATATACGCTTTCTACCGGGTTTTTAGAGATAAAATAGAAAAGAGGAGATGAAAAGTATGCTGCACAAGCGAAATGGAGAGCGGAAATAGTGAGAACACTTACTTATTCTTTGTATGACTGCGTTTTGAGCCTCGATGAGATCGATATTGGCAGAGCTCATTGAATTTAGGATCTTCAAAACAAACCCGGACTCTGGTAATTCGGATATGTAGTTATTAGAATACGTCTCCGAAACCTAGAAAGAAGTTTTTCGAATAATTACGATTGTTTTTCAGAATGACACTAAGTCACTAAACTGCATTATCGACATGCCTTGACAAAAAAAATGCCAGAAGACCATTTTTCATCGCGTTCTCAAGCTCGTGACGTCGAAAAATTGGACTACATTTTGCAATTTGGAACTATAAATTCTAGCCCGGTTTAAAAACAACGTATGTGCCATTAGTTTCCCTATGCACATAAGTGTTTTTCTAGAAGAGCCAGAATTTATAGTTCCAAATTGCAAAATGCAGTCCAACTATTACTATGCTTAATTTTACCTATGCACAGTGCGGGAGCTATCCAGTCAATACGAACTCTTCAAATTTAAACAAGTTTATTACAAATTGAAAGTTACATGTACCGCATACTTAATATTACCTATACTAATTTAACTTAACCATTCAGCGTGAAGCCTTGGAACCGATCGCGACCCCCCCCCCCCCCNCCCCTTTGAACAATTTTCTATGGAAATGTCAAATCAAATGCAAATTTTGATGTTTATTTCGTCACATTTTAAATTTCAAGGGGTGCTTCTAGTAGAAAATTTTACGAGGAAACCAATGGAACAACTTTTAGAACGTCAAAATTTTGTGTAAACAAAGTTATAAGCATTTAAAATTTCCAAATTTTGTCCGACCTCTCCTATTGACTCGATCCACTGTGCGGCGTTCTTACTTAGCACGTCATTGTTACCGTCGGATAATCGGGGGTGGTCACTGTATTTATTTTCAATACTTAGTCATCTACTAAGCATTGCGATGGTGTTTACTTTCTTGTGAAAACATTTCGAGATTCCGCAGAAGCTAAAAATCTAATTTGGTTGTAGCTCACTGTTTACTTTTTAGCGATAAAACATTATGTATTAAGGCAGGTCGGAACTCTATACCTGTATATGGTAATTTTTATCATCATAGCTGACCAGTTCCTTGCACTCCGTAATTTTTAGTCCGTAAAGGGACTCGACTAAATCCGGAAGCTCATCATCCGTCACGGGAGGTTTTATCTCTTCTCCCGGTTTCAGCGCCTCTGCCATTTTACCTGTCGTGACAAAAAATTAAAAGAACACGATGAGAATCATATAAGAGCTTTATACATATCGACGGTGAAACTACCAAACCACGTATCTCGGTTTGCGACGTCGCAGACTTCCTGTCATACTTTATTTTTTAAATGAAAAACTACTTAACGTCCAGTCTTGAAAATTTCTGTGATTTTT
>NW_017550873.1:546366-582880 GCF_001854935.1 Bemisia tabaci | reverse complement strand
AAACACGATGGTGCCACTGGTTTTCTCTGAAATCATCTCCCAAGCTCAAAAAAAGCTCTCAAAGTGAGGCCAAAATGGAGGGGATATCCCGCCCTACCCTGAGAGTCCACATCTACATCAAAACAAACTCTCCATGCTAAGATATAGGGACCAAATACATCGACAGGGCTGCCACTTTATTTGGGGACCCTAAAACTGAAAACACGGCAACCCAGCTAATTTACTTGCTCCCTATCTTTGCATGGAGAGTTTGTTTTGATGTAGAGGTGGACTCTCAGGGTACGGCGGGATATCCCCTCCATTTTGGTCTCAACTTGAGAGCTGTTTTTGAGCTTGGGAGTTGATTTCAGAAAAAACCAGTAGCACCACCGTGTTTCTCGCGAACTTTTACAAATGAATCAACAGTCAAATCGCAAATTCCTCACACATGTAACATCTCCATTGAATTGACGTATGCGAAAATGTTCGATGTCCAAGACGGTGTTTCAGAATTTGAGTGGACGACTTCGTTGTAACTTAACGACGCAAGATGGTTTAAGACGTTAGGAATGTAATTTTATAAATAATCCCTTCAGTATGAATAAACGTTCACAAATGAGATCGATCTTATCCATCAGTGTCGCGGGGCAAAAGAAACCGCTGAGATGATAAAACCCTGTATTGGACAACGGACATTTTCACGTACGTCGATTCAATTGGGAATTACAATTTATGGGGCATCCGGAAAAATACTAATGTATAGAGGGGTGAACTAATGGTGCATACGTTGTTTCTAAACTGAGTCAGAAATTGTTGTTCCAAATTGCAAAATAAAGTCTAATTCTCGATCGCCCGACATTTGGACTTCATTTTGCGTTTAGTAACTACAAGTCGTCACCTTCCGGCGAAAGTCTCAAAGAAACTGTTCAACGAAGCTATTCGAAAATTTCACTGAACTTTCCTTGTGCTGCCGATAAAATTCTGTGAAATTTTCAAACAGACTCTACTAACAATATCTCTGTAAAATAATAAAATGGCGGGCGGCATTAATTTTGAAACGTCGCAGGACCCTTAGATCTGTAGAAGTTTCAACACACAAACACATTAACTCCCTTAGATGCGATGGTCGGTTCGCTTTTTACATATACGCACCTTTTATAGACCTCTTGAGAGACCTGCAAACATATTTCTTCCTTTTCAAAATGACCATTGATTTGGATATACCATGGCATATCTCGGGCAAACTTAGCCTTAATTTATCTCGAAATTCAAAAATAAGAAACATCTAAAGCGTAAACGCGATACAACTATTAGCGCAAGATGGATGTCCACATTGCATATGAAAAATGTAAGACGCGATGGCGTGAGTCGTGAACTCGCAATGCTCTGCTCTATGCTACTAGTTTGAAGCACCAGCGTTAACGACGGCGCAGAGATACAACTATTCGTACTTGATGGTCATCCGTGCTGCATCTAAAAAATTGAAGGCGCGATCACGCGAAGCGTGAGCTCTTTATGCTCTGCTAATAAGCTGTCAATGAGGTGTCGCTCAGATTCGGTAGAAAAGTTAAAGAAGAGACCCGAACACATCTCTCCCACCTTCGGCAGTTCGGCTGTGTAACTCACGTAGTGCTTGAAGTAACATTACGAATAAGACAAACGGAAACAAACACAATATGGAAATAGAGGGAGGGAAAGGATGCGCGTTTACGACGGCGCAGAGATACAACTATTCGTACTTGATGGACGTCCGTGCTGCATCTGAAAAATTGAAGGCGCGATGACGCGAAGCGTGAGCGCTCAATGAATAAATTGCTCTAAAAAAATAATAGAGAGGCGGAGATTTTCAATAACTAATTCTACGGTTGCGGACTTACGCCGTCGATATGTTTCCCGTTACAAGTTACGTACAGTTTTACACGGTTTCCTCAGAAAAAAAGAAAAATCCTTCAAGATTTCCCAGTTTTGGTTACACCGAGGATTGAGGTATTTTTTACTTTCGAGTTCTTAAAATTACGTCTAACCTTTCGAGAACTGATCGTAATGTTTCATGACAGTTTGCTGGAAGGTGTCGATAACTTCAGATACCAGGGTGCGGTCACTCTCGTTTTTCACAGCGTACAAAAACGGTTCCAGCGATTCAATGTGATCCAGCATCCACACCGTCTTCGTCTCTTGGTAGCCCTTGTGCCAAAAGCCCTGGAAAACTAAGCAAAGTTAATGGCTAGACATAACTTCTAACATAGAGTTTCGATTCCTCCTCCGGTCAGTTTTTAAGCTGAGCATCTGATTTAAGACCAGCGCTCCCATTCCATGTACATCAGAAGTTCCGGGATTCGGAACATTTTTGTTTCAATTTCTCCCACTCAATGACCGTCAAAAGTTCCGGAATTCCTTTTAGATTTTTTTAAAAAAAAATCGTGAAAGTTACGGAAAATTCTGAAGATTTGGAAAATTTCGAGAATTTCAAAAGTTCCGAGAAAAATTCAGGAAAATCTCAAAAGTTCCGGGAAATGGGAGCACTGTTTGAGACAGTAATACACTGAAAAAAAATTATCGGCGTTTTTACCAAGGTCCGTTGGTACCTTTACCATCTCACTTTTTTTTTTTATCAATTATTGGTAATTTTACCAAGACAGACTGGTAAGCTTACCTAAAAACCGGTATTTTTACTGTTTTTTTTTCAGGTAAGAATAACACTTTTATTGGTAATCAATTCCCGGTAACTTTGCCATTTTATCTCGGTAATTTTACCACAGTCGATATAAAATATTGGCGTTTTTACCAAGGTCCAGTAAAATTGCCGAGAAAGTTCAATAACTTTACCGAGATTTCTCGGTAAAATTACCAATTCCATAAATGGTAATTTTACCAAGAAAAAACTGGGATCAAATAGAACCCTGAATTCTTGGTAATTTTACCCTTTTCTTAGTAAACACACCGAGATTTTTTTTTTCAGTGTAACTTTAATCGAGTATTTTTGGTGAAAATCGACCATTAGACAAGGTAGGAAGTTAAGCGTTCTGATACATGTTTCTTAACAAAAATTCCATGTACAACACGACTCGGGCAGTGAAAATTACTGAAATTAACTCCTAATCAACATATTTCATGTTTCTTGACGCGAGAATTCAAACCTCCCGCTCATGAAAACGCAAAGACCTACGTGAGTCGAATCCCGCACTAAATGTTACCCTGCCTAATAGTCTATCTGGCATAAAAATATGGCAACCTCAATCTTAGCACTTCGACTCAAGCTTTCCACGTTGTTTACACTTTAAACATCACAGGGTAGAGCAAGAAAACTGCTCGATCAAAAAGACGGTCACTATTGTTGTAGTGCACTATTTGACTCACGTAGACTACTGCGTTTCTTGTGAGCGGGCAATGCAATTGATTCCCGTAAGAAATGTAAAATAAAAACTTTAATATCTTAGTAAGGGGTTGATTTCAGCAATTCTCGATGCGGGAATCGGGTTCTACTTGAAATTCTGGTACAAGAACATGTGCCGGAATGCTTACATTCGTATCTTGTCTAGTGGTCCATTCTGCAAAGATGGATCAAAGAAAAATTATTTGAACTTTGGTAAAAAAAAAATCTACAAATATCAGTAGCTTGGAAAGCAAGCCAATGGTTGAGGTTGGCATTTGCAGTGATTGCTCATCAGTCTTCACGTTCAGCTATGATGACTAGGTATTATGTTTCGTAAATAACGTCCTCCGAAGATTTTTAAGAATTTGCCTCAATTCGTTGGAGTTCAATTCTACAGTTTTTTGTTTTACTTCAGAAAGAGATCCTCCATAAGATCCCTCGCAGCGTCTTTCAAAAATGTCCTCATATCGGTAATACTCAAGAGCACTCCAATTTTTAATCAACTTAAATTATTTTTGGGTCCGTGCGGCACCATGTAATCGTTCAACTTCAAACCCAGGTTGTTATGAACTGCTTGCGGTTTGGCGCATGCGGTGTTCAAATAGAGTTGGTGGGTTTGGTATTTACGTGAAATTCTCATTACAGAGGGAAAAAGCTCATATGAGATGATATTCTCCGATAGAGAAGCTGAGAATGAGCTTTTTCCCTCTGTAATGGGAATTTCACGCACATGGCAAGATCACCAACTCAGTCTACATATTTATCTTGAAATTACTAATTGTAAGTATCGCAGAATATATTAGTGTTTTAAATCCTGTCGTGAAAATCAGTCAACTCATCGGCACAAGTCGTGATGTAACAATAATTTCAAAGACGAAGTTCAAAGGTTACGTCATCGGGCCTCCTTACCTTCAACACCAAGTCTATCCTGCCTACCGTGGAGCCTATTTCTTCGAATAAAGTTAAGGGTATACTGGACACGCCATGCAGTATATTTCCAGGGATGTATTCAAACAGCCGCACCGCATACTTTTTCCCGGGTTCGCCTGAAGAAAAAAAATCACTTTGCTTATTTCTCCTAATACTCATTGAAAAGTGTTGCATGACGTTTATGACGAACTTTTCTTTATTGTTGATCTATTTAATTAAACATTTACAAATATAGTCAGGCTCTGACCTCTTCACAAATTCGAACTCTTTGGTATTTTTACCAAAGAAATTAAAATTTTTATTAAAATTCTTCTTTACTAAAATTTATACCACTAAATTTAATTATAATTTTGAAAATTATTAGTTTGACTTAACTTAAAATTTCAATAATATATAATTAGAATTAAATAAGATATTAAAAATATAAATTTTGATAACCCAAATTTAACAAAATTACTAGTATATCACTAGTATACTAGTATACAAGTATTACCAATATATCAGAAAAGTTTGACGGAATTTCAAATCTTGGTAACCTATGTTTATGGTTGTAGCTCTGTCCTCACACAAAGTAACAGAAACTGAGCAAAAACCGCTCTTTGAATGTGAGTAAAACTATAACGGTGCTGAATTTGACTTCTTTTTAGAACGCAACCCACCTAATTCTTGAAGAATGTATTCCTTTCCGCATCGAGTTTTTACCAACTTCGGAAAAAGGATGTGCTTAAATGTCTTTTGACTATCTCCTGAAACATGACACCAATAAATTAATTTTATGGTAATGTTCTATGTAAAACAATACATGTTCTTCGGGAGCTCTATGTTTGCCATGCTATTGAGTCCGGTCCCACCACAGGTTCCACGAAGACCAATAGTTTTTTTTTTTTTTTTCTTTTTTGGCTGATTTATTGTCTTTTGTACCGATAGGAACCTACAGCCATCTGTAGAGTAGATTTATTGTCCATGGACATCAAGGAGCTAGGGACACCCATGCTCCAGGCTTTTCAAATTTTCAAGGACTAAAGCCGAAGAGAATCTGAGGAACAAAGTTGAGATCTCCCGTGCTAAGGAGCGGTAATCCAGGATTGCGCGCAAAGTCTAAGAAAATATATTAGGATTACGCGAAAAAGGCACAAGGATTGCGCGAATAGGTACAACATCTGCAACAGGAATGCGCGAATTTAAAATGAAGTTAA
The DNA here is from genome assembly GCF_001854935.1 of Bemisia tabaci. Classification (NCBI taxonomy): domain Eukaryota; kingdom Metazoa; phylum Arthropoda; class Insecta; order Hemiptera; family Aleyrodidae; genus Bemisia; species Bemisia tabaci. The sequence continues at coordinate 577,402 of NW_017550873.1, read as the reverse complement.
TTTAAGGTAGAAGTTTGGCAAAACAGGAAACTGTTGGAAAATAAACGCATTTTCATGTTGACGCTAGTTTAGGTTAGTTTGTTGACAAGTCATCGATGCCTTACCTCCTGATGATATAAATGAAGTGAGAAGATTGAATAATGGTCGTGGGTATAAAGAACTTTCCTAACTTTTCTCGGAAAAAATATTCAATCGGGAGAAACGAGGCAACGCTGGAATACTCATAACGGTGTCGCAACACATCATGGGCCTTTTATAAGCTCTACTATCCGATGTCGTGATTATTCTAACGCGAGTTCGAATAATCGCGCCGAACACAATGCGGCCGGCGTTGAACGTATATTAGCGCCTACAAGACTATAGAAATACTTCACGCATAGCGCCAAACGGTGCGGTCGGCGTCGAGCCCATATTAGCGCCTACAAGACTGTATGAATATTTCTCGCATTGCGCCAAACGCAGTCCAATCGGTCAATTGGCGTGAAACGCACATTAGCGCTTAGAAGACTCTAGGAATGCTGTAGTACTGCGCGTCGTCATTCTTAACTTTCTGCTCCAGTTTTTACGATAAGTAAAGGGAAAATATGTATGCTCATTGAAACGATTCAGAAACTCGAATGATATTTAATTTTCTTTTTCACTACATTAAAAGGAAATAGGTAGAACTAACGAAAATAGAGCTTCAAAATTTTCAGTTTTGAGTGTTTTCTTGGATTGGTTTTCTTGGATTCTCACTTTCTTCAAATTTTATTGGATCTAGAGTCCAGACTCTAAAAAATTTGACAAGAAAACTACTCTTGAATCAATCGAACTTTTGCTCGAGTCAAGAGGAATCCGCTCTAGTTAAGAGGCTAGAACAGTATGCTGCACAAGCAAAATGGAAGGCGGAAATAGTGAAGACACTTACTTATTCTTTGTATGACTGTGTTTTGAGCCTCGATGAGATCGATATTGGCAGAGCTCATTGAATTCAGGATCTTCAAAACAAACCCGGACTCTGGTAATTCGGATATGTAGTTATTAGAATACGTCTCCGAAACCTGGAAAGAAGTTTTTCGGATAATTACGATTGTTTTTCAGAATGACACTAATTCACTAAACGACTTAGACTGCATTATCAACAAGACTTGACAAAAAAATGCCAGAAGACCATTTGGACCGCGTTAAACAGAAAGGAACCAAGCCACATCAGCTATTGCCAAATTTAATCGGGCGATTTAATTTTTTACATGAAAACGGTTGTGCGGATTTCTGTGCAAATCTCAGTGAATTTTTTCCATAATACAAAGCAAATTCCTTAAAATTTGCAAAGGAATCTGCACAGGCGTTTTTGCGTAAAAAATGTAATTTCCCTGTTAAATTTGGCAATAGCTGATGTGGCTTGGTTCCTTTCTGTTTAACGCGGTCCATTTTTCATCGCTCTCTCAAGCTCGTGACGTCGATAAATTGGACTACATTTTGCAATTGGGAACTATAAATTCTAGCCCGGTTTAAAAACAACGTATGTGCCATCAGTTTCCTTATGTACATAAGTGTTTTTCCAGAAGAGCCAGAATTTATAGTTCCAAATTTCAAAATGCAGTCCAATTATTACTATACTTAATTTTACCTAAAATGCAGTTTTTTACGAGGTATCAATAAACCAGTAAAATAAACTCAAAAGCGATCACTGAGCTGCGGGCGCGGCGCCTCAAAACTGGCTACGCCGTGGCCCCCCTGCCCCCACTCATGGGTCAAACGTTTGATTTTCTCGTTTCGAATGGGCCCCTAGATGCCTCTCTGAGAGCTGGATAGGTTTTCTTCATTAAAGCGCATTTTAGATCCAAAAAACGCATTTCTCGCAGATCAGACGTTTTCCCGCCCATTTAAACCAATGTAATTTTGCCTCGTAGTTTTGATCCCTTTGAGCATCAGCTTAAAAAGCTTTAAATTGGCTTAAATTTTATACAGCCTATTATTTTCATAGATAGCATCGATTGCCACCCGGACCTCGTCGATTTTCCGACATGACGAAAATAAGCCGTACCCTAGGGGTCCACTGTATTTATTTTCAATACTTATCATCTGTTAAGCAGTGCGATGGTGTTTACTCTCTTGAAAAAACATTTCAAGGTTCCGCAGAAGCTAAAAATTTAATCTGGTTGTAGCTCAGTGTTAAGTTTTTGGGGATAAAACATTTTGTATTAAGGCAGGTCGGAACTCTATACCTGTATATGGTAATTTTTATCATCATAGCTGACCAGTTCCTTGCATTCCGCAATTTTTAGTCCGTAAAGGGACTCGACTAAGTCCGGAAGTTCATCATCCGTCACGGGAGGTTTTATCTCTTCTCCCGGTTTCAGCGCCTCTGCCATTTTACCTGTCGTGATAAAAAGTAAAAACAACACGATGAGAACCCTATCAGAGCTTTATACATATCGACGGTGAAACTACCAAACCACGTATCTCGTTTGCAGTGTTTAAAAATCTACGCTCACATTTTATTTTCTTGAAGAAGACCAAATCNACTTATCATCTGTTAAGCAGTGCGATGGTGTTTACTCTCTTGAAAAAACGCATTTCAAGGTTCTGCAGAAGCTAAAAATTTAATCTGGCTGTAGCCCAGTGTTTAGTTTTTAGCGATAAAACATTTTGTATTAAGGCGGGTCGGAACTCTATACCTGTATATGGTAATTTTTATCATCATAGCTGACCAGTTCCTTGCACTCCGTAATTTTTAGTCCGTAAAGGGACTCGACTAAGTCTGGAAGTTCATCATCCGTCACGGGAGGTTTTATCTCTTCTCCCGGTTTCAGCACCTCCGCCATTTTACCTGTCGTGACAGAAAATGAAGAGAACACGATTAGAACCCTATCAGAGCTTTATACATATATATGAATACTTATTACACGGTGTAAGCATCAGAGTCGCACAGCATTTGGACCGTATCTTGTAATAAGGAACTATAAATTCTGGTTCAGTTTAGAAACACCGTATGCACCATTAGTTTTCCTATTCACATACGCTTTTTCACGGATGAACCAGAAATGGTAGTTCCCAATTGCAAAATGAAGTCTAATTAAAGTTCATTTGCTTTGATTTCATCAGTGAACGATGCCCGTGCATCGGGGAACGTGCTAAACGCCAAAGTTCAAAATTCCATGCTATGCACCCCCTATGAGTCTAGTCTAGTCTTCATTTGTCCTGACCCAAACTGTTGAAAAGGTTGTAGGTATCTTGGCAATGACGAAGATTATGCACAGGTGATGAATGGAGGGCATGTTCTATCATTTGCCATCAGTGAAATGTTCATCCCCCTTTTTGGAAAATTTCGGTCTTATATATAAGAATGTATACATACATTCTTTCAAAATTTTAATACAATTTTAGGACTTTTTTAAACTGAAGAAATCCGAATAACTGGCCCTAAGAACAAGGAAACTTCAGGAATAAATGGAATGAGGGACGGCAAAAGCAAAGAAATAAGGTAATGAGTCACACTAAAACTACGCGAGGGAACTTTGTAACTTACCAAATTGAGGACTTTTTTGGTAAAAAGGGCATATGACGCTTAAAATGCTGTTAAGATAGTGCAATTTTTTACGGCGCTTGTGCCAGATGGAATTCCTTCACCGTCGACTTACCCCCTTACAATAGAGAGGAAAAACTCAGATCTAGGGAAAAATGCATTGCAGAACTGTCGGATGAGTTATTTACATTACAACTGGAGAATACTACGTTGCACAATCCTAGCAGCATTGGAGGTCACATACGCCTCTTTGCCAAAAAATGCCTTATGAGTATGTTATTTTTGCTGATTGACATTTTTAGTGTTAATGGGTGGGATCATGCAAACCACAAATCTTCCGTGCTAAGAAAAAACGCCGTAAATCCATTGAGATTTTCCTGCATTTTTTGAAACTGAACACTTTATAAAATAAAAACTGTTTTACCNTGGTATGGTCATGTCAATAGGATGACGGAAGAGAGGCTGCCAAAAAAGATGCTTGATTGGGTTCCTCCTGGGAGGAGACGTAGGGGACGCCCAGTGAGAGGTTGGCGACAGGGGGTGTTAAATGAGATAAGAGATTGTCAACTCCCTGATGACCTGTGGGAAGACCGAGCTTTGTGGCGATTAGGCGTCGCACAGCGCCAAAGAGCGCTATAAAAGCGACTCATATATATATATATATTTTTGCTGATTGACATTTTTAGTGTAAATGGGTGGGATTATGCAAACCACAAATCTTCCGTGCTAAGCAAAAACGCCGTAAATCCATTGAGATTTCCCTGCATTTTTTGAAACTGAACACTTTATAAAATAAAAACTGGTTTACCCATGCACTTGAGGTGCATGGGTAATGGTGCTTGGGTGCATTTTCATGTTAAATTCTTAATAGTATTCAAGAAAGAATTCTGTAAAAACATTGAACCAAAGTACACAAGTTTTTCTGCTATGATACATTGTTTCCAAATAATTCAAAATGGCGTTTACCGCGTTTTTGCGTTGCACGGCAGAAATATACGCATTTACACATGAGCTTTGCGGGTGGGTGAAACATATGCGCAACAGGACATATCCCGGAATATCCCTCGCTCTAAAAATAAAGATTCCCCATTACCAAAGTGAAGACGCAACACCGCCGCGCCGGTTTTTGATGGAGTTCTTCTGGCCGATCTGATGTCGCAATCACACACTGAATGTGGGAGCTGAATGCGGCTTGAATGTGGAAGTCATCGGCCTGATGCCTGAATTTTGCGCGTGTCACACTAAATTCAGCAACGATTCTCAGCGACCATCGGATAATGTCGGATTTGTGTGAACTATTCGAATAGATTTGATACACAACTGGATGAAAATAACTCGATTTTGCAAAATTTCAACTGTTGAGCGATGACTGTTAACTTCCATATTTTTTTTTGGGGGGGGGGGAGTTTTGTGGCTTCTATTCTTTTGTTCAAATTTCTTGGGAATCTACAGCCACAACTTCCATATTCAGCAGCCTAATTCAGAGTGTGATTCCGGCAATAGGTGGGACTCTCGATCAGAGTTGGAGCTCAAATCGGAATTAATGCCAGCAGATCGAATTTTCAACAAGATTCTAACAAAGTAAAATGCTCTCTGGAGACGAACTCGGCTTTTAAATAATGCATCGAGCGTAAAATAATGTAAGAATACGAGAAGTTTGGTTTAGACATAACACGCAACTATTGTAACTCCGCGGTGGGCAGGGTTGCATACTCTCGAGGAAAACACTCATCGCACTAGTACATTATCGCGAGACTTTTCTTCACATTTTCGAACAATTTTGTCCGAAATTTAATCTCAAATATCTAAAAATTCCATTAAAAAACATGCATAACTCTTCTCAAGAATAAACAATTTATCGAGGGAAATCTGGCAACTCTTGAATGTTCATACGGCGTTCTTCCTTGGCACGATAGGTGAGCTGTACATACGACGCGAGCGGCAGATCTCAGATTTCGCCCACAAAATCTAGCGTATGCAACCCGGTCCACCGCGGAGTTAAAATAGTTGCATGTTAGGTCTGAACCCAACTTCACACAATTTTTTATTCTTCTACGCGTTGTTTAGAATTGAACGAGCGTTTTGCTAGCTGTACGATATTATGAAATAAAGGCTGAAAAATCGGATAAAAATTTGCAAGAGGATTAATTTCGACTTTTTGATCACAGTCTGTTATTTCCGTCACAATAAAACGAAATTGCCGAGCGACGGCGGTGCGCTTTCCATTGCAGAATTTCGTTCATGAAATTTAGTGGGTGTTTTCCGTTCTCAGTTGATAATTTTGTAAATGACGTTCACAAGTGAACCAACTTCTTCCGCGGAAATCCGCTTCAGGGGTCACTCTTCGTTGTTTTTCTCACGAATGAACGTAACTAAATTTCAATGTTGCCAAATTCTTCGGCGCAAACTGCATTATTACTGGGAGAATTCTGAAAATTTCTAACTAAAGATCCCGCCAATTTTCCTTCTGATCTCACGCAAAAATCAGACAAATTTTTCACGAAAATTAAGCAGGGTTATTCCCGTAAAAAATGAAATCGATTGAGACAATTTTGCAACATTGGAATGGAGTTGGGTTCCTTCGAGCGGAAAAAGGTCTCGATACACGATCAAATTCCCGAACCAATTACCATCAAAGTGTCGGGAGTCATCAGTCTTAAAATGATACTTTGCTTAATTTTAAAATGAAAACTTGGCAGAAATGCCTCGTGCGGCAGGGAACGATGAATGATGCCACTCCATTCTGATCAAAATTTGACGGCCCGTCCAATCTTGATCAAAAAGGACTGTTGCATGGTGACCATCAGTCATCAACTGGTCTACTTTGATCAGAATTGGTTCGGAATTTGATCGTGTATCCAGACCTAAACGATGTTTCATGTTTCCGATACAAGCATCGATGAATTCCAACGGTGAAACCACGATACCGTACGCGAATCATCCAACACTTGATCAAACGCGTGCTTAACAGGTAAATAAAATTCGCTCAATCCGAACTACTTATCTCGAACTTACTTTTTTCTAGCACTTCCGAGAGACGAACAAAGCCCGCTTACTTATCGCGAGGGCGCGAACCAAAACACTAACACTTTCTCGCAGGTCGTCGCGCGCGGGAAGTGAAACCGCCCGAATACGAAAACGTTATTCCACAGCGGATCTCCGCGTGATGGGGGGAGGGGACGTTGCGTTGNGGGGGGGGGGGGGCGTTGATCGATATCAAAAGTTGTATAGCGGCTGTGGCCGGGGCTACGACAACTCAATTCCCGCTCGTGTGGGGCACTGTTGCGGCCGTCTCCCCGGCGATAGGCCCCCCTTCGCGGCGCCGCTTATCAGCACTTATCGGTGCCGCTCAAGAGGTCCCGATAAGATCGCCTCACCGTTGACAACCTCTTATCAATGCTCTTGAGATCGCCGACGACTGACTCCTCGGCGCGGAGTATCGTGTCTGCTCCTAACCGAAAACTACGATCAGAGGCGGATCCAGCAATTTGGCAACATCAGATTTCTTCCATTTAAACCTATGCTAAATAATCGATTCTTGTCGGAGCACCTGGCCCCTCCAAGAATCGATACATTTCCATAGGTTTAAATGGAGGAAATCCGGTGTTGCCAAATCGCTGGATCCGCCAATGACTAGGATTCCAGTGGTCTCGCGTGCTTTGTGATATATCGATTGATCTGCCATTGAAACCTATGGGAGAGGATCGATAAACAGGGTGTTCGCAAGGAACGTCTTAATAAACGATTCTTTACCATAGCTTCAAGTGGGTAAGTATCGATAGTCGATCATTCACGCCTCGCCTCTGTAGGATTCTCATATCGTCGTTTTCCTCACGAAAGGACGCAACTCCGTTTCAATGTTGCCAGATATCCCCTCGCAAATCACGTTTTTTACCGGGGCTTCTCGAGCTGAAAAGTTCACAAAATTTTCTTCTAAGATCATGCAAAAATCAGGAACATTTTGGAAAAAGATTGAACAGATGTACGTTCTTGTAAAAATTGAATTTTTTTAGGGAAATTTTGCAACCTTGGAATAGAGATACGCTCCCTCGCCCGGGAGACGACGATATGCGGTCCGATACTTGAGACTATGTCGGTATATCTTGACACACGGGGGTATGGATTCGATACCCGTGAATCGATCTAAAAATAAAAATGTGAATCGATTGTCGTGAGTTGATCGACGTGAGCCGATGGATACGGATTCGATCGACAAATTATTAAAAAACCGGTGTCGATTCGAACGACGTGGAACGATTGGAAAACAAAAACGTGACCGATCAACGTGATTCGATTGACAAACCTGAATCGATCGACAACCCTGAATCGACCGAAAAACCGTAAATTGACCGACATATCCGTGAATCGATCGACGATTATGTGAATCGGTGGATAACTCCGTGAATCAATCAACGATTATGTGAATCGGTGGATAACTCCGGGAATCGATCGACACAGCCATAAATCGATCAACAAACCCATAAGTCGATCGGTAAACCTGTGAATCAAAAAGCGATGTGGTCTTAAAGGTAATTTTACAATGAGCGCACCCGTGAATTGATTGACAAACCCATGAATGATCGATAAACATGTGAATCGATCGATAAACCTGTGAATCGAGCGATAAACCTGTGAATCGATCGATAAACCTGTGCATCAATCAACAATTCCGTAAATGTATACAAGTTTTTAAAACGTGCGAAGAGATAAAGAATTCGAAAACTTTTTAATACATTTTATTTGATTATGACATTGTTAAAGTCTCACTAATTACGAGGAAAAATGAAGGGATGCGATTTAAGCAGAAATATTTTTGAATTTGTCGTCAAAAAGGTTTTCCCCAAGTAGGTTCCTGCTGAATTCGAACGACCTTCTTAATGATATAGCATCTTATCTTCTGAATTTTAATCTTTTAGCGGCAAAGACACGAATATTTATGCTTGAATCAAGTCAATTTTTCCAGTGCATTAGGCGTTTCTCCGCAGCAAGGTAGCAACTAATTGTAACAGCGGGGCGATTGTCGAATCGTTATGGAAAGACCTTGATCGATAACTCCCTATCTTTACAATGCTATATATCGATCAAGGTCATTCGATAACAGTGGCGTGGCGTGAATTGCGATGTATCGATTGTAATGCTCTTTAAACCTATGGTAAAGAATCGATTATTAAGGTGTTCGCGGCGAACACCCTATTTATCGATCATTTTCCATAGATTTAAATGGCATACCAATCGATAGATCGCAAAGCACTCCACGCCACTGTTCGATAACGATTCAACAATTGAGCCGCAGGTCGACTGTGTTAAGAACGTTGAGGACTCTCCCAAAGGAAGGAGCCGGCAGCAGTGGGTAAAACAGCAAGTGAATTTGTAAGCTGTGTCCAGACCAGCGCGTTGCATGCTTTCCTTGAAAATTCTCAGATATATTCATGAGAGGGTTTGTAAAATATGCGACTCTTATCTTTGCAACACAAGTTTAAACGATCGAGTTGGGATCAGTTGCGATTGTTGAGATATTAAATGGCGTTCAGAGGAGTGGCTTGCGTATTTAAGCGCGTCATCTTTATCTATAGATGAAGTGTCTTTTCTCGTATTCACACATCGAGATGTTAGAATAATACTCTGAAAAAAGTTTGCTCCCGTGATGGTCCCTGAGGTCCTCTCATCCATCGACAGTCACACATGATGGGCTACGCTTTGTAATTAAGAACCAAAAATTCTGGCTTATTTTAGAAACTACACATGGCCCATTAGTTTTCCTGTGCAGATCGGTGCTTTGACGGATGAACCAGAAATAGTGGTTCCTTAACCCTAGTCTGCCAAACAGGGGTTGAGACAATGGATCAAATGGACTGCATTTTGCAATTTGGACCTATAAATTCCGGCCCGGTTTAAAAACAACGTATGTGCCATTAGTTTCCCTATGCACATAAGTGTTTTTTCAGATGAGCCAGAATTTATAGGTCCAAATTGCAAAATGCAGTCCAAATGGTCAGTTGCCATACGGCCAGACGACGGACGCGACGGTGGCCGTTTGCGGTTCTCATGAATATGTTGAATGTTGGCTAATCTAAACTTTGGAATGAAAAAAAAATATTAGGCCTAGAGGTCTAATTTTAGGTTTCCCTCATGTAAAACATCATTTAAGATACGTGCATGCCTAAAAAAAAGTAATAAAAAAGAAGATCCAATTTATTTTAAATACGGGTCTAAATTGACCCAGATTGGCAAACTAGTGGAAAAAACTTGTTTTGCAGACTAGGGATAATGTAAAATTTAGTCTACACTGGGAAAAAAACACATTCTAGACTCTGAAAAACATGGACAGTAAAAAATACTCTTAATTCAATCAGAATTAAGCTTAAATCAAGAACCAAGCCTCTTAATTTGAGCGGATTTCCTTTTGATTTAAGCTTAAATCTGATTGAATCAAGAGTCCTTTTTCCTGGCAATGTTTCCAAGAGTCTGGACTCTAGACTCAATGTGTTTTTTTTCCAGTGTACATGTATATTTTCTGCGCTTAATTCTTCAATTTTCATGAACTTTTTTGAGCATGTCACGATTTTTTGGTCCTCCGAGACTGCGTAGATCCTGACTAAATCCATCGCAATGGCTTAAATCAACGCAAGGTCAAGACTCGGTCCTTCATCCACCTCGTTGCCACTTCTCTTGAAAAATCCGCCAATCAACGCTCGCAAAGGCAAGCTCACGAAATATTTAATTCGTTGGTTGGATGTCGCAATGCTGCATCACCTCCTATCTCGTCTTCCCGCTCAACACAAATTGGTCAGCTTGCGACTAAACTTGACCTTTGACATCGAGAATGCCTGTTGCCGAATCGTATCTTCGAGAGGTGCCCAAAAAGTTCGGTGGGCCGCGCATGCTCTTGTTGGTCAAGGCAAATTTATGGACTAATTTTCGCGACTGCGAAACTGCCACCATCGCAGGGGTTGTGTTTTGGTTTATTCGATGAATCAAGATTGTCACTTGCTCGGTCCAGACTGAAACGGGTAATCGGCTGTTGTAAAATGTCTTGATATTTGTTCTGTAGGATTAATATTTCAGCATGAGGAACCTTCCTCGCCTTTCGAGGTCTGAAAGGAACGTGAAAAAGAAATTTCGGTCTGATGACAAGTAGAAGGTTCGGAAAGAAGAAACAAGTTTTTTTTTGGAAAACAAAGTGTCTGTTTGTTGTAGATTTTTTTCTCATTTCATGAGGAAAAATCTTCTTTGTAAAATTTTAATTTTGATAAACCGCTTTTCTTAATAAGAAAAAACTCCTCTTTTCGGTCTAGAGCATGCTTGTTACAAGCCCATAAAAATTATAAAAACAATAAAATAAACCCTAGGTATTACTTGTTTCTAACGTAAAATGTGGTATCTATCGAGATTTAGGAAATGATTCCGCATGTAGTAACAAGCAACAACATTTACTGTAAAGATACAGTAAATGTACTTGGTAACAGCGAAAGCGGCGATGAGACTGAAGGAGCGCCTTCAAAACCGGAGAGTAGGCAATTTCATGACACCGGATGACACGTTGCTTTACCTCATATTTTGCAGTAAATTTTTCACATTTCTTTCATCTCGAACGCGTTCATCAAGCTACACATTGATACAAGTCGGCAGTGAAAAGCTGGAAATACTAGTTAAGAGTTCAATTTTTATGCCGGAGCACACTTTTTACTTTCTGGATTGATTGGTTAAAACTTGCATTAATGTAACCGCATTATAGTAAATTTTGCAACCGATATCTTATTTCTACACGATGGCTGAAGTCAAAAAATCGCACCTTTATTGCAGCATTTAAAAACTGATAATGTTTTATTTTTTGAAAACGAACTAACCAAAATAACTTCAAATAATTAAAAGAAAATTCCTAGAAAAACTGTCGATTGGTTCCTTTTTTATTCTTTGTTTACTGAAAATAATGACAGCCATACGCGTCGTTGCAAGCGATGATACGGATTTTCCAATTTTAGCTGTTGATACGCAAACTATACCTCATTTTATATTAACCGAAATCGATACACCTCACCGCGACGGTGTCAATGGCCCCAATTGATACCAACAATAGACTCAAATCAAGAACCAAGCCTCTTAATTTGAGCGGATTTCCTTTTGATTTAAGCTTAAATCTGATTGAATCAAGAGTTATTTTTCTTGTCAATATTTTCAAGAGTCTGGACTCTAGATCCAATGTGTTTTTTTTCCCAGTGCAGTCCATTTGATTTAACTGAGTTTCGCATCTGGAAACTGAAATACGTCAGAGCGGTCTTGAATCAGACTACTTCCTTTGAATTCTCAGTTCAGTTAGACACCGTGAAGAAGTAAAGTAATCTCGGAGGAATGAAAATGAATAAGCAACTTCACGTGTATTATAGGTGCGTGCTTGCCTACCCGAAATTTTGAAGGCGTTCGCCATAACCAGCCGTTATTATTAGTTCTTAGCACAAGAGGCAATTAATCGGATCCTGAATGAGATTGAGTCAGTGTTGTCTCGTGGCTCAGCATCATCAGAATTGCATTATTTCTAATTTTTGCTCAATAATTTACTTTTTTAATTTTAAAATTTTCCGAAAGGAATGAAGTATATAAAATCGTAATGTTGCCGTCCTAGACGTTCTACTGACAAACTTGCGGAAATTAATTAGACTGCATTCCTTTTACACCAATTTATATCCGTCGCAGGCAAATAGTCAAATCAGGCGTTTTGTTGAATGCCTAGGCAAATAAGTTAAATATTCTTATTTAGGCTAAAATTCTGATTATTTTGCTGACTGTGGATGAAATAATTTTCTGATCATGTGGAGAAGAATTCCCTGTAAAAAATTGCTCCGTACGATCATAAATACGTTTTTCCTAGTCCTTTAATGCGAATTTATTTCAAAATATGTAGTATTTCGTAAAGTAAAAAGTTTTCACAATTTGGAAGGATGAAGAATTATGAGGAGCATTTTTGAACTGGAAATAAAATGACAGTTTGTACTTTAACGGATTTTTTGCCACAAAATATTGAAAATTAGAAAGGTCTTTGTGAAAACGTAACAAATCTCGTAAACTCTGAAAATTTAAGTATGTACCTAGGCATTTGATAAAACTCCTGATCTGCCTGCAACATATCCAAAATTGGTCGTAAGCAAGCTTTGAGACGAGTCACCTCAATTCGTTGGAAGTAAGAAACAACAAATGAAGAGAACGCGGTGATTCACCACAAGTGCTGCAGTCTACTGGAGCGAGTCTAAGCTAGTCTGAACTGCCTGAAACGAGTTCAAGCGATTGAATCTAGATGGCACTACACTTACCTCGTAGTCAATGCAGGATTATGCTCCGCAGTCCAGAAATGCAGGGTGACAGAGATTATAGTACATATCGATCGATTTACTACAGAGTTAATCGCTGCAAGACCTTTTTCATGTTTGTTTTACGTGACCTCTAGACATAAAAATATTCCTTCATTTTTCTTTCATCGAGATTCTGTGATGGTATTACATTGATATCAAAGGATTTCCTATACACGGAGAAAAAACTTCGTTCGTGGGACCCGAAGTTGAGGTCATATGGATCTCTGAAGTTTTCAGATCACGTATCTAAAAACTTTAGGTCCAGCTGCCGAAGTTCGGGTCAGACATCTGAAGTATTTCGATCTATACCGAAGGGTTCGGGTCACACATCTGAAGTACTCCGGTACATACCGAAGTGCCTCGATGTCTGACCCGAACTTCGGCAGCTGGACCTCAAATTTTCGGATGCGCGATCAGAAAACTTCAGAGATCCATTTAACCTCAACTTCGACTCCCATGCACGAAGCTTTTTTCTCCGTGCACGGTTATATGAGAGACATCCCGCTTTTAAATCAGGGTTTTAGTCAAGAAAATTAACCGAGCATTGACTTTAGATACGATTTAATCAGTGAAACTACGAAATTTAATCGGTTTATTGCATGAGCATTTTAAATGATATTTGCAGAGAATAAAATGTAGCGCATGTTGACAACAGTCTAATTTTGAACATTAGCTGGGCAATGATTCTCTTAACGAAAGGGAGGGAGCATTTGATAAGACCAACATAAGAGTATAATGTAACATTGTAAAACGTAAACGAAGATGGCGACGAACGACACTTCATTGGCAACAAAGAGCGGAGCATTGCAAGCTCACACCTCGCGCTATCGCGCCTTCGATTTTGCAAAATGCAACATGGACATTCATGGTGTATGAATAGTTGTATCTCTGCGCCATCATCAATACTCGCTGAGGTGTCTGTTATTTTTGATATTTGAGAAGAGTTAATATTAAGATTGCTCAAAATATATTGCCTAAATCACTAATCATGGGGAGGGGGGTGTTCAGAGGTCCTTTAAGCGCTCTGCAGGGCGCTCTCAAAAATTTGTTATTTTGATCTAAAATGAAAAAAAAAAAAACTTATTTTGCATTTAATTTTGAAATTCATTTCTATCCAGAGGTCTTCAAAATTTTTCACTCTCATGGCGAATTAAGCTTGCTTTTTCCATTTTTCAATTTGATTGCTTATTCCTACTTTTACGGAAAGAGGAATATTTATCCCTATTATTTTAAGTCGAGGGATTTCCGTTTCACAGTTTTCAAAGAATGCTAGTTTGGGAACTACATTTTCTATTTCATTGCAAGAACTCAGTATTTGCACACAAGAAAAAAAATTGAGGTCAACCAAATTCAAATTTATTTAGAAAACAGTTTAAGGTAATTTTTAGAAAGTTAAGAACCCAATAAAAAGAGTTCACTGCAACATCTAAGTACATACACGGGCGATGGAAATAATAAGCCTCCATCAGTTAGCCTAACACTAATAAATTTGACAAGGCTAAAAATGAAAAAAAAAAAATTATAAATCAATACTTATTTCACTCAATTGTATATAGCTGGGTAAATATTTATGATATGACGTTGAATTTTTGTTCAATGTTGATTTTTCTTCATACTTAAAGGGAGGCCTCTCAGAAAATTATCAATTAAATCGAGCAAACTACAAAATAGAGCCGAACATCGACACTAAACTCGAGCATGTTTCTGAAAACTTTCACAAATCGTCGCTCTCCAGACATGTAGGCGTAACTACACTGTCGTGCTAAGGAACAACGCCGTATGAGCCTTCAGGCGTTGCCAAATTTCCTCTGATAAATCGCGGATTTTCGGGAATCTCTGCAGCATTTTTCCTCCGAGTTTTCAGAGAATTTCGTTCGTAATTTGATCTAAATCGTCCAAAAATTTGAAATGAAAAATTTTGATAACTTCCCTGAAAAATACACATTTATCGGAGGAAATTTGGAAACTCTCAAATGTTCATGCGGCGTTTTTCCTTAGCACAGCAGTACACTCTGCAATGGACCATGTCGTCCATACAATTCAATGCTTCTCCGGGCTCATCTCAAAGTGTCAGAGGCGGATCCAGCAGTTTGGTAACACCGGATCCTCCTCATTTAAATCTATGCTAAATATTCGATTCTTGTCGGAGCACCTGACCCCTCCAAGAATCGATTCATTTCCATAGGTTCAAATGGAGAAAATACAGTGTTGCCAATTTTCTGGATCCGCCAATGCAAAAGTGTAGCCCTTTTTGTGAGCCGGGCGACGGAACGGACGTATTTATGCTAAAAGGAACTATTTCACACGCAATCCCTATGCACATACTTCCTTTCAGCATAAATACGTCCAAATGTTGAATTCGCTACAGTTCATAATGCCACGCATCGCTCTCACTAAAAACAGGTCCCTCTTCCCTCGGCCATTCGTCGAGATAGCACACCCCCTCGTCATCATCAACGGGATCTGGAGCGATGTCGACGTCATCCTGTCTAGCGATGACGTCATCCGTTCCACCGGTCTCCGCGCCCGTCGACTCGTCCTCGTCCCGCGGGAACCGTTCCGGAGTTTCCCCGGCCGTGAAGTCGGTTCGCAGTGTCGTCTGGGAGTCCAGGTACTTCTGGAACTGGTTCTTGAAGAGCTGGTCCGTCGCTTTCCACACGCCGATCGTGTACCACCCGACGAAGAACAGGATCACGAGGCCTTGCAAAGTCCCCGTCAGAGCCATGTTCGGGCGGTTTCCGGCGTGACGGTGCTCGATTCAAGTTCTCGGCTGAGAGTTTACACAGGTTAAATTGCAGTGGTGCGCACCGCGTGGGTTCACACAGTCTGAAATTAATGAGGAAGTCTTGGTGTTAGATATGAGAAATAATAGCTGCTCCGCAGCCCATGACAAGATATACAATAAAAATCAATTTGAAAGGGGGTAACAAGGCTCAAAGTTCACAAACAAGACCCAAGCGTTTCGCCTGAAAATTCAGCCATCCTCAGTTGAATAAATATAACATTGGCGGATCCAGCAAATTGGCAACGTTGCTTTTCTCCATTTAAACCTATGGAAATGTATTGATTGGGGGCAAGGTGGGGGAAAGTGCTCCGAAAAGAATCGATTATTTAACATAACTTCAAATGGAGAAAATCCGGTGTTACCAAATTGTTGGATCCGCCTCTGAAATAAAAAGAGTGTCAGACGTAGTGTTAGAGTGTTTTTTTATTGTATTTTATTTTATTGTAGAGTACTAGACTTAGTGTTAAACGTAACCTAACGTCACGTAGTCACTTTACATATCGACGGTGTAAGTTGGCAATCACATAACTCGGCTTGAAATGTCGCAGACTTCCCGTCATACTTTATTTTTTATACGGAAAACTACTCAACGGCAATTCTTTAAAACTGCCCTGACTATTCTTCTCTGTGCGAAGAAAATCCTGCATAAACTTCAAGGAATAATGTCACTTTGTTCTCCTTTCAAAAAATAACACAGAGGCGGAGATTTTCAGACACCGCAAACGAGTTATGTGATTGCCGATTTACTCCGTCGATTTGTAAAATGCTGTCAACCTTCTCTTCAATTTTGATTATTCACAGTCAATCAACGAAAGCTCATTTTATCCGTGCGAAACTTTTTTAATTCACAACAGCTTTTGAGTAAATTGAGTTCATATAAACGGCAACTCTTTCAGTTTCGCTTTAGAATACGATGGCCGAACCAAGGAACTTTAAATACACAATCTGATCCAGCAGCCGGCTCTCTTCCCTTTGAAATAAGACGTAGAGACCAAAAACAATCTTATTATTTTTTCAAAATAATATTCCTCGGAAAGTAATTATGCGGCTCGATTTAAAACACAAAATTATGAAACTTTTTGGTCAACATCGTTCCACAAGGCCACTCACAATGAAAACGTACTAAACAGCGCCTTCAAATCAATCCGTAAACTTAATGCAAAATTCTGATACCACTATACGTGCGTCAAGGTAGTCATTTTGCATACCCGACCATTTGGAGGCGATTCATTGACTGCAGGCAACGGGGTACGAATTACCCCGGAGCCAAAGCCGGGGGCCACCCCCCTGGCAACTAAGGAGCCAAAGCCGGGGGCCGCCCATTAAGAGGCTTGGTTCTTGATTTAAGGTAGATTCTGATTGAAACAAGAGTCATTTTTCTTGTCGATGTTTTTAAGAGTCTGGACTCTAGATTCAATGTCGTTTTTTTCCAGAGTATGATTCTTGAGGTTCACTAGAGATCCGAGTGTTGACTTACTAGGAGCAGGTGGGACGTCTACTTGTCCGTGGGGAGGAACATGATCTTGAGCATCTGACTGATCTGCGGCCAGAGCATGGTGAGGAAAACGAAGAAGGAGTTGGTGAGGACGAAGATGTGCATGTAGGTGACGCCCTCGCCGGATCGCAGCCAAGCGCCGAACCCCCCGTTGTCATCCTCCTCCTCCTCCAAGTTGGCGCCCGCCCCCGCTTTCGCCTTCGCCGCCGCCTCCGACTTGAGCTTCTCCTTCCCGGCGTCCACCCTACCCCTCTTGGTCATATCCACACCGGCCACGACTAGGGTGTGCTGTCCTCATTCAGGCCGACCGCACGCAAGATCAACTGCAACAAAATCAGAAGATCTGTGACGATCATGATATTTCACCGACTAAGCCAGTAGGAGTACGTTCAAGCGAGAAGGATCAATGGATCAAAGGATCAATGGAGATGTTGCATGTGGGAGGAATTTGCGATTTGACTATTGCTTCTTAGGTAAAAGTTTGCGAGAATCACGATGGTGCCACTGGTTTTCTCTGAAATTAACTCCCAAGCTTAAAAAAAGCTCTCAAGTTGAGGCCAAAATGGAGGGGATATCCCACGCTATTCTGAGAGTCTACCTCTACATCAAGACAAACTCTCCATGCAAAGATAGGGAGAAAATACATTAACAGGGCTGCCAGCTTATTTGGGGACTCTAAAAATGAAATCACGGCAACCCTGCTTATGTATTTGCTCCCTATCTTTGCATGGAGAGTTTGTCTTGATGTAGAGGTGGACTCTCAGGATAACGTGGGATATCCCCTCCATTTTTCCTCAACTTTGAGAGCTTTTTTTGAGCTTGGGAGTTGATTTCAGGGAAAACCAGTGGCACCATCGTGTTTCTCGCGAACTTTTATAAAAGAATCAATAGTCAAATTGCAAATTCCTCACGCATGCAACATCTCCATTGGGGGAGAGGCATCAAGCCAGGAGCCAGGTTACGTAACTCAAAACGAGGGGATAAGATGTTTAGTTTATACNGGGGGGGGGGGGGGGGGGGGGGGGGGGGTGCGATCAAAGAATCAGCTAAAATATTGCACTTGCGCCGAGTTTATCAGAAAGGCACCAACCCACATCAAAATGAAACTTAGAAAAAGAGGTTTGAAGTTTTATTCCTCCGTAAGACTCAATGTAGAAAGTAAACTTTATGAAAGTTTTTCACAAACTAATAAATTTTTTTAATTTGAATTTTTGGCAGGAGAATATATACAACTAGAGGAACTTAAAAACATTCTAAACTCAATTTTTTCGAAAATGTAGGTTGGTTCCTTCCTGATGAACTCGGCCCCGTTTGATACTGTCTTCAAGAGGAAAGGACTTCAATCACGATAGCTGGAGGGTTTTTAGTCAAAGGAGCTTAGGACGGATCCTCAATTTTTTAATTTAGTGTAAAAAAAATTGACAAATAAGGATACACATTGAAAAAAAAAACAAAACAAAAAAAAACATACAGTTTTGAGCTGCCACTAATTTTAAGCTAAAAATACCGTGAATGTCCTACCCGAGTTGATATAGAGGTACGTAAAGATAACTTGGGTCAGGTTGCCATTCTATATTTATTTTTGCAGCTGCTCAAGAAAAAATCCTGTGACGGATGAAACCCCCTGTCTTTCAGTTTTTTTTAAAAGTAATTTTTCACCTTATTTTATGACTTCTTCTTTTCTTCTGATCTTAGTCACTAACTAACTAACCTAAGGGTGTATGTGAATACTTCGCCTGAAAAAGAAGAGTGCCAAATGAAACAGGAACTTTGGCACTGGCGTTGTACAGTCCGCTGTTTGAAGAACGTAGTTCTGATAATGGGTTATAGGACATTTCGTCAACGATTTTTGTCCGCGCACCTGTTTTTTCCAGTACTTTACGTCCACGCGTTTTTTCGGCACGAGAGTTTTGGTACGTCCACGTGCCAGTTGAGACCCAAAGTTAATTGGCCCACTTGTAAATACAAACGACAATTGCTCACGACGTTTTTGGATGAAAATATATAATGTTTTGGAAGAATGAGAGTTTGCTTGTTTTTTTTTTTTTTTTTTTTTTTTTTTTTTTTTTTTTTTTTTGTCTGTTTGGTCCAACTGAGAATAATATATAGTTGAGAGTTTTGATAAAAAATGGGGGAGCGTCAATTCCATGAGACAAAATTCACTAAAACTCTCTACACCTCTTTGGTGTAACAGGACTTAATTATTTTTTAAGAAATTCCCACCTTATTATACCTGAACCGGTTGGACCTCTATATTTGCCTCAGCTAAAGGCTCTTATATTTTTCCTGTGTACGATAAGTATCTTGATTTATTTTACGAGGAAAGATCTGTATTTTTAAAGGAAGCCTGTCATTCTTAATACGTTCAATTACGTATAATACTGTGCAACACCTCTGTTGTGAAATAGTTGCTTCAGGCGCAACGCGCATGTGCGCCTTCAAACCCAAGTGGATACTTCAAGCATTGTGCAATGCGTGAAGTATCTACTTAGGTTTGTAGGCGCCAGTGAGCCTCTCGCGCTGGCAGCACGCCGCGGCTCCGCTCTGTTAGGCTGTATATTTTTATATTTATACTCGCATAGTCAGCGTTTTTTAACTCATGATTTTGAAATCTTTGCATACTCTGTATTGATTATTCTCGTTTAAATTGATGGGGAGAAAATATGTATCAATTTATCAAAGGAGAATAATAATATAATGTGTGTGTTTTAAATATTGGTGGTTCCGTGTCAAATTTAATGATTTCCAAAGCACTTTAATTTTTTATTTTATATTTTGTGCTTTTATTGTTCTGCAGCGAGGTGTACGCGCAACCAAACGCTCAAAATTTGACGTATTTGACTCTAAAAAGGTCGATGTACAAATGGGTTAAAACTAAAGATTGCGGGCTCCTTGGTTTTTTCCCCTCTTTTATTCTTTTTTGCAGTTTCTGACGGCACAACTGTGGCTCATTGAGATTAATGTCGCTTGGAAAAGGTTTTAAAATATTTGTCATGTTTTAAAAATATAAATGTTTTCAAAATGAAGTAATAATTTCGTAAAGAAAAAATTAAAAAGAAAAAACAAAAAAGTACCTATACATATATAAGGTATATTGTACATCGAAGATTTTAAGGATAGAAATAAAACCAAACATTCACTAATGACAATTTAAAAAGTAACAACACTTCCTTCTCTCTCAATTTCTCATTTCCATATTGTTAGTATAATTTTATATACGCATTAAAATATAACGCTTGGACCAAGAAACTGTTGCTTATTTTACGTGTGGGCGTAAACTACTGGACAAAAAATCGTTGACGAAATGTTCTGAAACCCTGATAATGAACTTCATGAACGTTAGATCTGTCATGTTCAGGGCTCAAAAGCCTCAAGAATTCACCACTCTTGTATTTTACCACTTAGTTGTTTTCCACATAATTTTAGAATAAGGAACTACTATTTTCGGCTCATTTCAGAAATAGTGTATGTACCACTAGTTTCCCTACACACATAAGTGATTTTATGAATGAGCCAGAAAGACTAGTTCCCTCTTGTAAAATGTGGTCCAATTCTCTCTGAGGAAGGTACATGCGACTATTGTATAAATACGCGTCATTAATTTTACAATCGAATCATTCATTTCAGGCCTCACTAAAGTGGGAAATTTTCCATCGGAAGAAAAGCGTCTATCTAGGAACCTGGGAAGACTGCTGAATTTTCCGGAGGCTAATACGGTCCATAAAAATATTTTATGTGCAAAATAATTAAAGCGCCTCAAAGAAACTTGGATTGCGGTGCACGCAAAGAAAAGAAAAAGAAATGAATGCGAAACCTCAATATTTTAAAACCCAGCCCTTCATATCTAATTAATTTCGCCGAAGAGACCAAAAAGGGCTGAGCGCTGGACACAAACCCTTTAATTTCAGTGGTCTAACCGCTGCACCGATTCCATTTGGACGTATTTATGCTAAAAGGAACCGTGTGCATAGGGTTTGAGTGAGACATAGTTCCTTTTGGCAAGAATACGTTCATTTCTAGGTTGCGCTCCTTCGCCAATTGCCGCTTGTGCTGTGGTTTGTGGGTGTTGACCACTAGGTAGAGCGGATTGCCTGCTTGCCCCTCGCACAAATTAATCCACTCCTCTCGGCACTCAGTCGTCCGCTCATCGAATTCATTCATCTCACCAGTAGCGTGGCATGATTCGATATAAATCGATATTTTCCTATTTGAAGCTATGGTAAGAATCAATTATTAAGGTGTTCGCCCCGAACGCCCTGTTTATCGATCCTTTTCCATAGGTTTAAACGGCATATCAATCGATATATCGTCACCTTCCAGGCAAAGTATCACAAGCGCCATGCGACGTTTAAAAATTTCCGCCGCCATTTTATTTTTTTACAGAGAAATTGTTCAACGCAGCTGTCCGAAAATTTCACTGAATTTTCTTTGTGCTGCCGATAAAATTTAGTGAAATTTCCAAACAGATTCAACCAACAATTTCTCAGTAAAAAAATAAAATGGCGGTGGAAATTTTTAAACGTCGCATGGCGCTTGTGATACTTTGCCTGGAAGGTGACGATATCGCAATTCACGCCACGCCACCGCATTTCACCCGGTGTTTCATACCCTACTTCTGTCTACGTTGCTTCTCAGGGCACTACTTTTTAATGCCTTTCTGGAAAACCTGCGGGCCGATTATTGAATTGATAGACAAAGCTATAGACAAATAATACAAAAGAGATACGAAGGGATACTATTGGTGGAAGCAGGTGGTTGCAATGGACAAAGGCGGCAGGTAATAGATGAAGTAACGGCAACCCACGAGGGACCCGATAGTTATTCCATCACTTTCTCCCTTAATCTACAGGAACCACCCATTTCAACCAAGAGGATCGCTCCATACTTTATGTGCCTTCTTTGTCTATCGCCTTGTCCATGAATTTCAATAATCAGCCCGCAGGGTTTGATGTTGGAATTTGTCGTTTCCTGGACGAGGGAACGTAACTCCATTCAAAGGTTGTAAAATTGACTTAGGAAATTCATGTTTTTCACATGAGGGCACACGTGCGATTTTTGTCCAAAATTCGTCCGGTTTTCGCATGAGATCGGAGGGAAAATAATTGGAATTTTCAGTTAGAAATGCTCAATATTCTCCTGGTAAAAATGAAATTTTCTAGAGTCAATTTGGCAACATTGAAATGTAGTTCCGTTCTTTCGTGGGAGGAACGATGAATTACAGTAAAGTTTCCATTATCCGCAGTTGTTGGGATTGGAGGCATCGCGGATAATTGGACGTATTTCTGTCAAACGAAACAGATGTGCGTTACGACGTGCGCCCTGTTATGCATATATTCTTATGGGTCTCAGGGATCATGTCTTGTTGCAGATAGTTCCGTTTGGCAGAAATTGAAAGCAGAAATACGTGAAATTGAGAATCGTGGACACAATCTGAAAACACGAAACGCAATTGGAAACAAGTATAAACTCAGAAAGACCATTTTAGAACTAATCATGTAAACACGTATCGGAAAAGAATTATCGATGGCTAAAGTGCGAAACCACGCATCTCTATTGCCGTGTTACCACGTTTCTGCTCTTATTTTATTTTTTTGGAGAGAAAAAAAAATAATCTTTATAACTCGAAATTTATGTAGAAAATTCTGTTACAAGAGCAGGAAAATCGAGGCAATTTTCAGGGGAATGGAGATGTTGCATGTGTGAGGAATTTGCGATTTGACCATTGATTCTTATGTAAAAGTTCGTGAAAAATACGACGATCTCACTGGTTTTCTCTGAAATCAACTCCCAAGCTCAAAAAAAGCTCTCAAGTTGAGGCCAAAATAGAGGGGATATCCCACCCTACTGAGAGTCCACCTCTACATCAAAGCAAACTTTCCATGCAAAGATAGGGAGCAAATACATTAGCAGGGTTGCCGTGTTTTCAGTTCTGGAGTCCCCAAATAAAGTGGCAGCCCTGTCAATGTATTTGCGCCCTATTTTGCATGGAGAGTTTGTTTTGATGTAGAGGAGAGGTGGACTCTCAAGGTAAGGTGGGATATCCCCTCCATTTTGACCTCAAATTGAGAGCTTTTTTTAAGCTTGGGAGTTAATTTCAAAGAAAACCAGTGGCACCATCGTGTTTCTCACGAACTTTTACATTAGAATCAACAGTCAAATCGCAAATTCCTCACACATGCAACATCTCCATTGCACCGACTAGTTTTCAATAAAATCGATATGGAATGACAGGAAGTCTGTCACGTCGCAAACGGAGATATGTGGTTTTACTGCAATTGCTTGAAAACTTCCTTAATTTTACTTCATTGCCGGAAAAAAATTCTGTACAGATTTTAATCCGTAAAGCAGGCCCTCTTCTAAAAGCTAAATCAGGAACGGAAATTTTGAAACTCTGCAATGGAGATTCGTGATTCTGCACCGTAGCCATCTAAATGCAGTCAGGCTGATTCTAGGTAAATTTGTCTATTCTATTCTATTCGAGCTAGTGAGAAATTTGAAACGTACCTTTGCTACAAACTTAAAGCAATTGGATGACGAGTTGCTGGAACAAGAAAAAGCTGACGGGAGCCTCGCAAGACGATCTCTTCTGCGCCAAAAACTTCCCACAAGAAAGACGGGAGGGGGTGAAAATACAGCAACGAAACGAAAAAATTTCACCTTGAAACAGCGACCGGCAAAAAAACTTGCCAGAAGGACGCACGGAAAAAGTCTGGACTAGGATGTTGTCCACGAAACTGCCGCACTGATATGGAGTGTTTCCTACCATACAGCCGTTCAATCATCGATCCGCGAGGGTGCGAACAACTCATGAACCATCAAGTTCAAGCGGAGGCTACGCTCGACATTTCAAGAGTTTTTGGTGTTTGGTGTGATCGAAAAAAGTGTGATCCAATTGGATTAACGATGACATGTAGGGTTTCTCTTTTTCCTCCGGTGCCAACTTGTCGTGGAATATGAATGGAGATGTTGCATGTGTGAGAAATTTGCGATTTGACAATTGATTCTTATGTAAAAGTTTGGGAGAAAGACGATGGTGCCACTGGTTTTTTCTGATATCAACTTCCAAGCTCACAAATAGCTCTCAAGTAGAGGCCAAAATGGAGGGGATATCCCACGCTATCCTAAGAGTCCACCTCTACATCAAGACAAACTCTCCATGGAAAGATAGGGAGCAAATACATTGACAGGGCTGCCGTGTTTTCAGTTTCAGAGTCCCCAAATAAAGTGGCAGCCCTGTCAAGGTATTTGCTGCCGTGTTTTCAGTTTTAGAGTCCCCAATTAAAGTGTCAGCCCTGTCAATATATTTGCTCCCTATCTTTGCATGGAGAGTTTGTCTTGATGGAGAGGTGGACTCTCAGAATAGCGTGGGATATCCCCTCTATTTTGGCCTCAACTTGAGAGCTTTTTTTGAGCTCGGGGGTTGATTTTAGATAAAACCAGTGGCACCATCGTGTTTCTCGCGAGCTTTTACATAAGAATCAATGGTCAGATCGTAAATTCCTCACACGTGCAACATCTCCATTATCTCTATAAATAGATCCGTTCTGCTTAGTGACGTCCCATTGCTCCAAATTTCCAAATCTGCATTCTATTGCACTGCCATGCTAAGGAAAAATGCCCGATGAAAATTCTCACGTTGCCATATTTCACCTCTTGATATATTCATTTTTGAGAAAAATAATGAATTGTTCTCCTTGAAATTTTCCGATTCTTTAGATCACATGAGGGAGGCAATTCTCCGAAAAATTGGACGGAAAATATTCTCGAGTTCTCCTGGAAAATCCGTGAGTTATCACATAGGAAACTTGGCACTGAACAGAGTTTCATACGATGTTCTTCCTTAGCACGACGCTGCGCACCACCGCGCCGCACACGGATCGAGTCATAAGATGTACTGAGAAAAAATTATGGTTATAATTACCATATTAGTGGTGTTCAGTATGAACTCTTAATTAGTAGTTGCCATAACCAATAATAGAGATATTTTTACCATTAAATGGTAATTTTACTACCGCACACTTGTAAAATTACGATTGCTCCGGTAAAAATATCACTATGGCCACTACTAATTAAGAGTGCCTATTGAACACCACTAATATGGTAATTATAACCATAGTTTTTTCTCCTCTATTGTCGGCCTCTATAGAGGCCGTACAAAACGTGGGAACTTTAAAAGCTTGAAACTCTGTTTATACAAGATGATTACAGGTGGTTATATTGGTTTAATCATAAAATTTTCTTTCCAAAGCACCGCTTAAAATTTTAAATTTGACGAAATAAATATCAAAATTGGCAGGTTTAGTTAAAAATTCAATGTCCGACCTCTTCTATCGACTGGATCTACTGTGCGCCGGGGTGAGCGTGGCTGGATAGAGGCGGGGTGGATTAAGAAAGTATCAGGTGTCCCCGTGTTCGGTCGTCAGGCCGCTCGGTGAAAAAAAGTCTCCATTATGTTTTTGAGGATTGATCATTTTTCCAATCCAAGTTTACCTAGACGCCGGCCGGGCTAGCCGCGGGGTCGGAGAACGCCATCAATCAAGCATATCGACAAAGTTTCTTAGGTATCGGTGAGCAAAATTGATAAGGGTGTGTATGGTTGCCGGATGCCTTTCGGTTCAATTAGTCCAGGGAGGACATGCAAGATGTAGAGAAACCCCTCTATTTTCCTACGAAAGCAGTCCGATAACGAGACACTGAGATGATATGAACTTTTTTGGAAATTACTCTATTTTGGGAATTTATAACATTCCAGTCAAAATTATTCTTACATAGAGATGCGAAGTTCGGCAACTGCCTCACACGGAAAGAAATTAAATGTTGATTTAGCATTTATACTGTTAAAAAGATGCCCGATAAGTTTCAAATGCTGATTTTACATTTTAACAAATGCTAACGTAACTACGCCCACTGCAAAACGTACAAATTAAAATGTTAAATTAGCATTTTTGTATTGTAAAATCAGCATTTGAAACTTGTCGGACATCTTTCTAACAGTATAAATGCTAAATCAACATTTAATTTTTTTTCCGTGCACTCGTGATACTTCTCTAATCATCCATGATCATTTTCTCCGATTGGGGAAATAGAGATAGCAGAATTGACCGAAAGGGATACCTTGTCAAAAAATGTATTTCTTCATTGCAGTGGATCGAAATCCCTGCTTTTGTTTGATTTTTTTAAAAAATGGAACCAACCAAAATACCACCCCTGACTTTTCTGTGAATATTTTTGCACAAATAAGGTTAAGTGTCGAAAAAATGTGTTTTTGATAAAAAGGTGAGTTGATTTGTCTTTTGGAAAAAAGAACCAAACGTGTGTGAAGTCACAACTTTTCGGGAATTACTCTATTTTGAGAATGTACAACATTGTAGTCAAAAGTATTCTTACGTATGGATGCGAAGTTTGGTAACTGCCTCAATTATGATACCTCTCTAATCATCCATGATCATCTGCTCTGACTGGGAAAATAGAGATAGCAAAATTGACCAAAAGGGACACATTGTCAAAAAAAGTACCTATTTCTACACTGCAGTGGATCGCAATTCCTGCTTTTGTTTGATTTTTCTAAAAAAATGCCTCGATGGTTGTTCACTCCCAATACGGATTCACTTTAATGATCAATTTCGTTAATTTTATTTATTTTGGCGAGTGGGAAGTTTGACTCGACGACGCGACGGATTTAATAGAAAACAATCTCTCCATGTAATGATCGATCGTTAATATCTCCCGAAACTAGTCGTTCCTGCAGTGATACTTTCCCCCAGCGGGAAACCGCTTCGCAAGCTGGTGAGATTAGAAACTTAACCGGGGATAAATGTTCCCGAGTTTTTACATCCCTCCCCCCGTCACCCCTATTCAACCCCCCAGCGGCGACTTACCACGAAAAACCGGGTCCCAAAGGTAGACGGATTGCTTCTCGCTCGGTCTCTGTTGAGTAGATTTCCTTGTCTGAAGCTGAGAAGTGAGATCCGTCAGAAATTTGCCCGAGAGGATTCTGAGTAGATAGGAAACGGAAGTTTGACCTGCTCCAAGGTTTCCTGCATTCGCAGGGGTATATTTTGCATATGCATGCTAGGAGAGTGTACTCTCCTTTATGAAAAAATTTAAGAGCGAATTCTTACACGGAAAACATATCTAATGTTGCTTTAGCATTTACGCTGTTGAAAAAATGTGCGACAAGTATAAATGCTGATTTTACAAAGAAAATATGCTATGTTAACTACGACCACGGTTGAATGAACAAATTCAATGTTTAGTGAGGATAATTTTAAATGTAAAATCAGCATCTGATACTTGTCGCACATTTTTTTGACAATGTAAATGATAAATCAACATCCAATTTTTTTCCGTGCATTTAACTATTAAATATCGATCGGTAGGGTCGAGGAATACCTCCGTACCTCCAATTGTGACTTCACACATGTTTTGTTATTTTTTCCACAAAAAAAATCAACCAACTTTTTTTTTCAAAAAAATTTTTTTTTCGATAGTTTTCCTTATTTATTCAAAAATATTCGCAGAAAAGTGAAAGTTGATAATTTTGTCAGTTTTATTTTTTAAAAAATCAAACAAAATTAGGTGATTCGAGTCATTACAATGGAGAAACACATGTTTCAACAATGTGTCCTTTTTGGTCCATTCTGCTTTCTCTAAATTTTCAGTCAGAGAAGGTGATCATGGATGACTAGAGAGTTAATAATAAGTAAGGAAAGGGCACTTATACTTTCTTGAAGATTCCTTACATCCCCGGTGGTGTATGTTCCCCCGCATATAGTAGGAAAGTACTGCAGAAATTCAAACGAGAATCCTTATTTTAATATTATTTGGATCGGATTTTGCAAATAGGAACCAGCGCGATTACAGTGTTTTCAAAGTCGTGCAACTTTTTTTTTCTTTTGACAATACATAATATATGAACAGTATTCACATTTACACAGTTATTTTTCTTTAAAATTGAAAATTTTTTATTGGGAAGAAAAAACTATTTGCTCTTCCGAATTTTTTAGATAATTATGAAGAAGCAATATTTTTAAAACACTGTAATTACGCTGGTTCATTTTTGCTACATGCGATCCATTTACCAAACACATGGAAAAAAATAGTGGTTTTATTAAAACCGCCAGGTGGAGTATAACGTAGGTACTTCGAGGCAAGGCTTTTAACATTCGTAATCGTAACATAGAACGCAGATCAATGATAAAATTGGTCCTAAAATTTTCCAACTTCAATTATCGGTAATCTTCGGGGATCTCTCACCTCCTAATATGAAAGCTTGATGAATTTTGGCTGTCAAAGGGATCCTCATCCCTCTCAAAGGAGTGCAAGTCTGTGTAGTTTGCATCTCTTCAACGAAGCAACCATTTTAATCCCTGATACAACTATTTCAACATGACGGAGCGGATATTGTCTACTTACTCAATTGAAGGAAAACTGATCGCGGTGCTTCATTATCCTGGGATATGTCTCTTTGGTTTATGGTTCTCTATGGTTAAACCAAACAAAAGGAACCAAGAGCATTTCAGTGTTTCTAGGATTGTGCAACTTACTTTCTTCGCAACAAAATTACTGAAATCATGCAAATAATAAAATTTACCAAAAGTAATTTTCGTCTTGAATTTTTAGTTTATCGGGAATAGAGATGACAATCGTTTAGATGATCAGTTTATATTTGCATGGTAAATAAAAATTCACCATCTTAGCACCATTAGAATGCTTTTGGGTCCTTTTCGCAAGATGCAATCCATTTATTAAACGCTCTCGTCACGTATTATGACTGCATTTGGCAATGAGAAACCACTATTCCTGCCTTGTCCGTGAAAATATACCTATCATCAATTCTCTCATGAAAGAACGTATCTACAAACTAACCGTGCCAAATTGCCCCTCGCAAACTGCATTTTTACGGAGAGAATTCAGGTAGTTCTAACTGAAAATTTCACTGATTTTTCTTCTGATCGACAAGAAATCAGACAAATTTCGGACGAAAATAACTCACGTACATTCCTTCAAAACTAGGGGGTCCGGTCCGTCCCCTGGCCACTATGCGGCCCAACCCCCGGGGCGCTGCTCGCCTCCAAAGGCCCGCCTTACGGCCAGCGAAATCTCAAACGGAAAAACCACAGTATTATTAAGAATTTTAAAAAAAGAAACCTTACTCAAACCACTTACGGACGGGATTTCACTTACGGGAATTTTGTACTTACGGAATTTGAACTCCCCTTCCTCACTATAGCCTATCGACCGTCTTAAACATGATTTTATTAGAATAGAGAGGAAATTAAGCGAGTCGATTTTTCAACCTTGGAAATGCAGTTCCTGGAATCGACAATACCTATCCGCGAAATGTAAACCGATGGCACATATGTTGTTTTTGTGATAAGCCAGGCAAAGTGGTTCCTAATCAAGCGAAATGTATGGTGCAATTATCCAAACAGCTCTTCAGACAGATTCTCAGTGAAGCATGGATATGCTTGCGCCTTTTAAGCAAAGCAGGTATGCATTGAAATCGAGGCGAGTTTTAATTATCTCGTCGTGAGCCCAAAAGGGTCTCATTTCAGCATGTTCAGGACAGTCCGTGCATCATGTATCAAAGCAAAGCATTCCGCCACTTTCTCAGACGTTATAAGGCAGGCCTCTGAACAAGCTCTTTTTCAGATGAATTGGAGGTATTTATGCTAAAAGGAACTATGTCCATAGGGTTTGTGTTTAACATAGTTCCTTTCAGCATAGATACGCCAAATTATATACTGCCGTGCAAAGGAAAATCATCGCACGAATCTTCATAAGTTATCAAATTCCCCGAATTAATTATGAGATTCCTTAGAAATATCTATTATATATGTATGCATATATGTACAGTGTGGGAGCCATCCAGTCAAGATAAACTTTTCAACTTTCCACAAGTTTATTACCATTTAAGTTAGACACCATTGGCGCCTGCGAAACAGTAAGAATACTTCAACCATTGCGCCAAACAGTGCGGTCGGCGTCAGGGCATATTAGCGCCTACAAGACTGCATGAACACTTCTCGCATTGCACAAAATGCAATGCGAAGTGCAAAATGCACTGTGAAGATGACTCGACACTCGACCGCGCTCCCCTCGCTGGCTTGGTAACGGTGCGATCGCTCCACGGTGCGTGGACCCCACGCACTCACCCCCTTCCAAAACTGATGCATCGGATCCACGGGTCGTGGAGTCCACGCACCAAATCAGAAGGAAGTGGTGTGTGGAGCCCACGCCCTGTGGATCGATTGCACGTGTGCATCGGCTCCACGGTGCATTCCCCCCACAGGCCCGTTCCCCAAAAAACTGGACCCGGTAATTTCCGGTAATTTTTCGCAGCGTGCCTTTGGACGATTTTCCACCTCGATTTGAACTGTCTGGAATATAGTAATGCAGTATTTTTACTGGTGACCTCATAATATTTCCGAAGAAAGGTTTCATCGCCTTTCCACCCCAGGAAAGTTACAAGGTTTTTGGCAAATGTTCCTTCCCTAAGTAGCAGTGGTCGCGATAAATAGCGATTTTATCAGTTGGCTATCGCGATTAAATCGCAATTTTTGGTTGGATAAAATCGAGATTAAATCGCCATTTATTGCGATTTTCATTTCGAAAATAGCGCGATTTTATCGAGGATAATCGCTCAGATGTTGATGATCCTGGCGATTTTATCGCCGATAAAACCGCAGTACATAGCGATTTTTCCGTTGAGAGATGCTACTTGGATTTTAGTTATGCGAATTATTTTGTATTTGGGGGGGGGTGGGGTCCCCATTACGTATGGCCTTGTCTCCACGGTACGTTTCATGGGATTTGTCTCAGGGAAAAATCTCACTTCCCGAGTTGGGAAAAATATTAAATTAGTCAATCACAGTGCCAACTAAGAGTCATTGTGGAATCCC
>NW_017550873.1:523955-546222 GCF_001854935.1 Bemisia tabaci | reverse complement strand
ATTTTTTCCCCCATTCGTATTTTTTTCACGTTATTTTCTCTTTAAATTGAACCATTAGAGGGTGCCGCACTTTAAACTTCCGAAAACTCAAAATTAAGGGCCACCCTAATATCGACTGTAACACGTAAAATTGCTGGAAGGCGCGATTAGATGACTATGAAATGCGGGCATTGATCAACTTTCCATCCTACAAAAATGAGACTTCACTGTTATCATTCTGTTTTTTTTTCTTCCTCCGCGATAAATAATACTTATTTTTCTGGTTTCGGAAGATCCCGCCGTTGAATGTTTTGCAATAACGTAATGAAAGGCGTCCTCCTTTACCTTGCTCTATACTATGGGTCTGTGGAGGGAATGCACTGTGGAGCCGATGCACACGTGCAATCGATCCACAGGGCGTGGGCTCCACGCACCACTTTTTTTCTGTCTCTCTCTAATTTGGTGCGTGGGCTCCACGACCTGTGGATCCGATGCATCAGTTTTGGATGGGGGTGAGTGTGTGGAGTCCACGCACCGTGGAGGAATCACACCGTAATCGCTGGCTTGCGCGACGCTAAAATCGCCTCAAAACTAGGACCACGCGTCATTTCTTTTGACGGTCCCTGCCCGAGTGCCCGATTTTTACCATTTTACCACAATAGAGGTGTAAATAAGTATCATAATCGGCAACTCAGACGATGTTTAAACGATACAGCGATTCCGAAACTTGATTCGCGTAAAATTAATTTTGGTTATATAAAAAAAAAAAAAACCCAGAACGAACGGACGAAAATATCGCGTCAAAATTGTTTGTGATTTTATTTTAAATCAATCCGGGAATTTCTCGGAAACTTCTATAAATTGATTAAAAATAAATTTTCATAGGTGATGTTGAAAAATGGTCATCATTCAAACATCTGTTTGATTCATTGGTTCATAAAAATACATCCATGCAGCCAATAGTAAAATTCCATTATTTGAGAGCGTCTTCGGAAAAAAATGCTTCCTCTGTGATTAAAAACATTGAATTTCAAGAGCAAAATTATGCGATCGCTCTGCAAACCTTGACAGAAAAGTATGAAAATAAAAGGTACTTCATCCACAAACTTATGCAAACATTAATTGACATGGATTCATTTTGTTCTCGTAAAGTTGTAAAGCATATAATTTGAAGTCAAAATTAATTGATAATTTGTAATATTCATCAACCAATGCAGTCAATATCAGCATTACACATTGACACCTCTAATTGGGGTCCCGGTATTCGTTAACGCAGCTGTGTCACAATTTGACGGATTCACACTCGCACAATGGGAAATAATCGCACCAAGAAAAGACGCAGCAACAATCAGAACTGTTGAATAACTAATTAACTTCATAATAACAATTACCTTCACAGTAATAATGTGGATAGGACTTTATTTACATAGGTTTACAGGTTGACAATGCGTTTTTCTTTATTAAGTTTGTTACGACGGAGACTTGGGTGGAAGGTTAGTTAGCTTTAACAAGCCCTGTCCACAGCGCTCTTTTTCGATGCTCATGGCTCATTGAGTGCCGCATTCAGTTTCGTTTGACAGAATGTAAAATCCCGCTTTTCCATTTTTCTAAAGGGAATCACGCCCACTTTAGCATTGTTTCTCATGCATCTTTTTACAGCAAACCCCATCATTCCCACTCGTCTATCAGTGGCGTGGCGCGAATTGCGATGTATCGATTGTTATGCCATTTAAACCTTGGTAAAGAATCGATTGTTAAGGTGTTCGCTGCAAACACCCTATTAATGGAGCCTTTTCCATAGGTTTAAATGGCATAACCTTCGATATATCGCAAAGCACGCCACGCCACTGTCGTCTATAGTTCCGTTTGACAAAAATACGTCCAATCATACGTATTCCGTAGTGTACGTTTTGAAACGGGAAGTTTGGCAATCCGAAATTTAGAATCTTCATGTAGACTGTAAAATTAGGAGAGAATTTGGGATTTTCCTAGTGACTTTTGAGCTACTTTCTACGTGAAAAAGACTGCTCTTTCCGCTCTAGCAAAATTTTGCATATTGCACATGACCCATTCCATCTATAAAGTATTTGAAAATTTAAAGAAAAAGCATTAAATAGCTGCTAAAAAAATATTTTATTACAAGAGATTTAGCAACATATATTTAGATAATCCTACGGCGTTCTCTCTCGCAGCAAAATATGCCTTAGCGCGGCACAAGGGAGAGCAAAAAAGCCTTGATAAAGTCTTAAGACTGACGCAGGTCCTTTAATGGACGTATTCAAATCAAAAGGGACTATATCCATTGTGACATGAACCTTGTCAGGTGTATATTCTTATGGATTATAGGGCTCACGTCAGAATGAATATAGTTCCTTTTGATTTAAACGCTTCGTAATTACTCTCGGAAGGAGCGCAGCAGAATGTGCATGTTTTCAACTTCGAAAAAGAGTTCAGCCGTACTAAGGAAAAACGCTGTATGAACATTTGAGAGTTGCCGAACTTCCTCGGATAAATCATGTATTTTTGAGGAAAGTTAATAAGTAATATTTTTCCTTGAAATTTTCAGATATATTAGATTAAATTGTGTATACAATGGGCCTGTTGCAAAATTTTGCTAGAGCAAAAATAAGAGTTGTTTCTTATAGATAATGCCTCAAAAATCACGATGAGCGCATCGGCAAAGTCTGAAATGCACTCATAACTTCACAATCTGCGTAAGAAATTTGCGTTTTTTTAAGCTTCCCGCTTCAAAAACGATACTACGGCACAGGTGAACATTTTGTTAGAGGAGTCGCAGTCGCTCCATCGTCGGCGATATTCATCATGGCCGACGCTTGCGCGCAGTTCCGCGCGTAATTCGAGGAGAGTTCAAGGTCAATCAATTCGGGCGTGGAAAATATGAACGTTAACACACCGATTGTTATCTGGTCTAATCCAGCTCAGGTGTTATCTCGTCCCATCAAACATGTTTTGGCGGATTGGCGTCGGCCATGATGATTATTGCCGACGATGGAACGACTCCTCTTACAAAATGTTCACCTGTGCCGTAGTATCGTTTTTGAAGCGGGAAGCTCAAAAAACCGCAAATTTCTTACGCAGACTGTGAAGTTATGAGTGCATTTCAGACTTTGCCGATGCGCTCATCGTGATTTTTGAGGCATTATCTATAAGAAACAACTCTTCTTTTTGCTCTAGCAAAAGTTTGCAACAGGCCCATTGTCTGAAAAATTTGAGGAAAAATATTCAACAGCTTCTTTGAATATTCTTGTTTTATCGGAGGATATTTGGCAACGCCTGGACGGCTCATACGGCGTTTTTCTTCAGCACGGCAGAGTTGACTTCGAATTTTTGGAGATACGGGAGCTGGAAACTAAAACGGCTCAATTAAACGTGACAAAGGTAATTGAATGTTCGTAATTTACTGCATGATGCGAGGAAGTATAGCGCTGGAGTCAAAATGACCGATGAAAAGAACCCTCGTCAGCTTGAGGAATTTAATTTTATCAACGAACAGTTTCCCTATCTCTTAAGTTACGGGGAGTCATGAGTCTCTATTCTCACAATGTGAAATTTACTGATGCTGAGGTACACTTTTTTCAAGTTCTCCAGGTGAGAATTTCACAAACTTTCTTTTGTTTGATTCCGTAGACATTCCTCTGGATCTAGATATGAGGATTTTTGAAATTATAAAAAATTGGAATTTCCTTGAGCTTTGAAAAAACATGTTTCAAACCAAATTCAACCAAAAGGCCCTTTGGAGTCATTTTCTTTTCTTGAAGAGTGATTAGAGAAAACTCTCTCATTTGAAGTCAAAACAAATGGCCAGGAAAAAAACAAAACAGAAAAGTTTCTAAAAATCCACCCAGGAGATCTTTAAAAAAATGTGCCTGAAGGTCAAAGAACGTTGTTTTGAGAAAAACCTTTCAAAGGTTTGAATATGCATTAAAGTGTTATTAGGGTGCCGGAATGCATTACTCTACGTGTCACAAAACATTCTGATGAAACAATGATTAATATTTTTTTTGTTTAAAAAAAAGAAACTTTGTCTTGAGTTTCGGCTGAAGATATGTAAAATTTGGTAAGAATAAAGCTGAAAAAAATTATTTTTGACCCAAAATAGCTCATCAGTTATGATTCCACGCAGGCACTGGTACAGCGCTGCAGAATTCTAATTCTTCGTTTTTCAGACCTAATTCACTGCTATCAAATGAAGGTTACGAAACAGTAGGAAGATATCCGCAGTGAACATATTAACACAAAGCCTAACGCAAGATGACCTTACTTTAAGTTCAGTCGTTAAAAGCGGACTCTCTTTTTTTATTTTAATATTTTTTAAATACCATTATTCAATTTTTCTTTAAATTCAAAATCTGATATGAGACATCAGGTTACTAAGAAATCTAGTGGCATTAAAATAAAAAATTCTTGTCGTTGAAAAATTATATATCTCCCTAAGCTCTACTTCCAGATCGATATTTTCGGCGGAGCTTTTTAAACGTTTGAAGTGAGATTCGCATTTTCCGCATTTGCATTCCAGTGGCTGGGCTCCTTAGCAGCCAAGGCGGCACCCCTCAGTTCACGATGAAGCTGAAGTAAGATAATTATTGAGAACAGCGCAAGGAGACGCTTGGGGAAGCGTTCTAAATCAGATGCACCGATTTAATCCTTGAGTGAAATTGAATCACTATTTCTTCCTTGCTGCAAAATTCAATTCCAATCTCAACCTCGCTCTTGCGCACACTAGTGACTTAACCTCAGGATATCTAATTATCCGAGTAAAAATAGGACTCCGCTCGTCAGATGCTGTTATTTCATATTTTTCCCCCCTGATTCTCACTTCCTATACATCAGGGTTGCGAGATGCCACCGAGGAGGACGGTGACATAAACAGAATTGGAGTTTGCAGAGATGATTTACTTACGCAAGGAAGGCAAGGATGAAGAATCCTCTTTTCGAGAAATATATATGAGGACTTATCTATAACAGTAGCAGATGTGAAAAATTACCTTTTCGAAACACGCTTAAAAAACTGTTTTATTCAAACAAAAATTTAATATGTTTGGATCTGGCATAATGTACAGATCTCGAAGATCGCATCTCAAGTATTTTCTCAAAATTTTCTCGATGCCAAAACAGTTTTTTGAATGTGTGTCGAAAAGGTAATTTTTCACATCCGCTATTGTTACAGATAAGTCCTCATATGTCGAAGGCAATTAGTGAAATCAGGCATTTTATCAAATGCCTAGGCCGGTAGTCAAATTTTGACAGTTTACAGAATTCTGTAAATTCATGGCGAGGAGTTCACGGGTTTTCAATATTTTGGGAAGAATACATCTTCAAATCCGCGAACTCTTCTTGTTCTTTCCTTTTTATACGCCCTTAGTACATTTAAATGTTAAAATTTTAAAAACTCTATGTTTTATGACGTGCTGAAAATCTCATGATAAATGTACATTTAGGATCTTAAAATCGTTTAAAGTACTACTGTATGCTGCATATTTTTACAGAGAATTCCTTCTTATGGTAGCAACGAGTTATTTTGTCTAAAATTAGGGTAAAATATCAAAATTTCAAGCTAAGTAAGAATATTTGCTTATTTGCCGAGGCATTGGACTATTTGCCTAGGCATTTGACTACTTACCTTTGACATAAATGTATTTTGGGGTGGGGGAGTTTCAAGTCATGAAAGAGGTAGACCACCTCATTCCCTTTCCTCTCCCTTAATTGAACCGACCATTTTCCAAATCATGTAAGCGCCAAAATTGCGAATGCAAGAAAAATAGGAAACCGTTTTATTCGCTTTGTTGACAATTTTCGAATTCCAGAAAATGTATGCTCTTTAAGGGGACTGCTTCGGAATCAGACATGATTGATTATACGGGAAAAACGAGGAAAAAACAAGCCCTCTACCACCAAAATAGAGATTGGCGCTTACTTGGTTTGGGAAATAATCGGTTCGATTATGCGCTCGATGGAGAAGATGGGACTTTTCGATATAAGCTGAGCTTTCGGCACTTAACGAAAGGTAAAGCTGAGCTTTCAGCACTTAACGAAAGGTTAAGCTGAGCTTAAGAAGATAGACATAGATGCGTAACCTAAAGCAAGACTTAAGAGTTATTAGAGAGGCAACTTTGAAAATGGCGATCAGCGACGTAAGGTTTTCTTAGGGATCGTCCATAAATTACATAAGGATCTTAGGGGGGGGGGGCTCTAAGAGCATTACAGTGCCATACGAGAGGGGAAGGGAGGGTAGGGCTGAGCTACCGACTAAAATTCAAGATGAAATAGAGGAAATGAGCACATCAACGATTGCTGAACCGATCGGACCATGCTCCTGTCATTTTTCTTGATTCCCACTTCTCC
Organism: Bemisia tabaci; assembly: GCF_001854935.1. Taxonomy (NCBI): domain Eukaryota; kingdom Metazoa; phylum Arthropoda; class Insecta; order Hemiptera; family Aleyrodidae; genus Bemisia; species Bemisia tabaci. The sequence goes on along the minus strand of NW_017550873.1, from coordinate 539,880 downwards.
GTTCCATGGGATGATGAGTAGTGACTTCATCCTTATGTCAACTTTATACTTTGAACTATTCCGAAGACGAAAAAATGTTTCAATTTTGCTCCACGTTTTTTGTTTAATAAACTAATCGTATCATTAATACTTCCCATGGACTTACTTCAAAAATTTAGTTTCACTTACAAAAATTTTGGCCTAAAAATTTCATTGTTTTTCTGAAAGAGAACGAAATGCTTAGATCTGAGATAATTGAAAGGGGGGGATGAGGTCTGTCGCGCTTTACGTAATCATTCGAGGGGGAAAGGAACGTTTTACGGTTTCCTTTCGAGGGGAGAGGGGGGTCTGAAAATGGGGGAAAATGCCTCACGTAATTTATGGATGGCATCTTAAATTGGATTGCATTTTGCAAAAAGGAACCACTAGCATTGCAATGATGCTAAGATTGTGCAACTTCATCCTTTGCAATAAAATTGCAGAAATCGTGAAAAATTATGAAATTCAGATGGTAATTTTCGTCTTAAATTCACAGTTTTTAGCGAGTAAAATGGAAAATATTAATGGATAATTGGGTTTTTCCTCCAAGACAAGAGAAGTTGCACAATCTTAGCAACATTGCAATGCTAGTGGTTCCTTTTTGAAAAATGCAATCCAAATGCACGTCTATGCAGGCGCTTCGCGTCTCATGTACTCAAACGATGATAAAAATTTTGCTTTAAAATCCGTCTCCCTCTTTTTTTGAGGAGGCAACAGTGCAATTCTCTTTTCCTCCGAGCTAATAAACTGATGACATCAATTTGCGCCCACATCTACGTTCAGCGCTCCACGTTCAGCGTTCAACGTTCAACGTTCATTTCATTATGAATAATTGAATACGCGGTTTTGACAGCGGACAAGCGCAAGCAATAGAGACTATCCAACATGCTTTAATTTTTCACCAGACTTAACTCGCGTTCGTCTCCTCAAGGTGGCGTGGCGTGAATAATCGATTATCGATATCTCGCCATTTGAAGCTATGGTAAAGAATCGATAACTGAGGTGTTCGCTGCGAACACTCTGATAATCGATCTTTTTTCATAGCTTTCAGTGGCGCATCAATCGATATATCGCAAAGCACGCCACGCCACTGGCATCCTCAACACCGGATCTCGGCAAGAAAATATTGATGAGCGTGGGTACGAAAGAAATGAACTTCAATTGAATGAAGAATGTTTACGATTTTCATAGGTGCAACGCTCTGAACTTATTTGACTTTCTCTTAATTTAGACTTTTCGTGAGATGTCCACGATGTAATATATTGTTAAATTGTGTAAAAACTGGTAAAAAAAACCTCTTGGTTCAAGAGTGCAGTTTCTTGTCGCCAGATTTAAGAGTCTGGACTCTTGTTTCAATGCAAAATCCGCTTGAATCAATGCAAAATCCGCTTGAATCAATGCAAAACCCGCTTGAAACAAGAGTTCAAGACTCTTAAATCCGGCGACAAGAAACTGCATTCTTAAGTTAATGCAATGCGGCATTGGTCCAAGAGGTTTTTTTTACCAGTGAAATACAGTGGACTCTCGATAATTCGAACCTCGATAATTTGAAAACCTCGTTAATTCGAAGGAAAGTCTGTTTCCCTTGAAAATCTCTCGATAATTCGAAGAAAATCAATGTATTTTTCTCCCCTCGTTATTTTGAAATTTTTAAGCTGGCGCGGCCCTCTATAATTCGAAATTGCGACGAAAATTCTCACTGTAATTCGAAGTGTGGGAAGTGAATATGGCCCTCCTTCTATAATTCGAAATAAGACGGTATGCTCCAATGCTCCAAAGAATTTGTACTCTGAAGATGGCATAAGTCGAAAGGCACTCCAGTGATTAAAAAATATCGAACACAACACCTTATTCACTTACAAATAAAATGGTGTTGTTCAAATCAACCCTTGTCAAAGGAAATTTGGCAACTCTCGAATGTTCATGTGGCGTTCTTCCTTAGCATGGCAGTACTGTTATTGGACAATTCCTCTGAATTGAGACGCCTCAAGAGGATAAAACCTTGGGAGTCGTCGAGCCCCGAGGTCTGATGAGCCAATAGGTATAAGTTGACATTAAGGTGATTCGATGGACGCCATATTGTGTGTCAGAACGGCATGCGATATATCGCATCAATTGGTTCCATTTTGCAGCTACTCGTCATTTTTCTCCAATTTTGAGATCGCAATTCTGTTGTCAGGAGACTAAAGCACTCACTTACCAATTTTAACAAAGAAATTGGTAAGTGAGTGCTTCAGTCTCCTGACAACAGAATTGCAATCTCAAAATTGGAGAAAAATGACGAGTAGCTGAAAAATTGGAACCAATTGATGCGATATATCGCATGCCGTTCTGCGACACAAAATATGGCGTCCATCGAATCACCTTAAATACTATTGTATAAATGATGTAAACTACCCGGTTGTTTGCAATTTCACCTTTATTTCAATACATTAACAATGTGTACAATTCTGTTTTTCGGAGAAGTTCACAATAAACTCCTAAAAATTAAAAAACCTCAACTTTCAACTTAAACACGGTAAATAATTTATTCCTATCTTCAGAAAATTGTGAAAAATTTTTGTTAAAATTTTCGCAAAAACAACCGAAAACCAGCATAATTTCTCATGTGCTTTCTGATTCTAGTTCTATCACTTCAGTTTCAAGAACATCATTACATCATTGTACTTGCTCCAATCAAGTCTATAATTTGTATAGTTATCCGTTGCAAGGTATCCCTCCCCCTCTTTCTTTTTTCTCATATTTTTCCATAATTTTTTTACTTATGCCCACTTTCCTTTTTTTTATTCCTCATATCTTTTTATCAATCTTATTAATCACCCTTATGAGCGTTCATTCATTTCTTGTCGCGTGATCTCTGTTGCAGGTCGAACGCCCATTAAAATTCCAACATGTAATCATAATGCAATCTCACATAACTCACAGTGCATTTTTATTGTTATACATTCCAACCTGCACACCTTCATGGCATGCCTGTGTAGTCCAGGCAATAGAGCTCAAAATAGGAGTTTTGAGGGAAAGTTTAGTCGAACTAGCAATTATGGGCTAACTTTATGTTTTTTGGGTCGTAGAATCCGAATTCCGACTTGCCTGACAGATCCGACCCTCCCCCCGGCCGCCATTTTGAAAAAACGACTAAAATTTACGGTTTTCCCCCGTTTTTCGCTCATAACTTTTTTTCTGTTCAAAATATCGAAAATCCCGCCACTTTCGTCCAAAGACAATTAAATTTGCAAGAGATTGGTATATACATACGTACACTTAACGTGAAAATCGAGAGAATGGGAGCGCGAAGAAGGCAGCGGGAGATATCGATCTTGCGCCATTAGATACTTAACACCCTGCATCCCTGCAACCCTTTTAGTGCGCTAATGGCATGTCTTTCGGTTTTCTCTTTTTTATTTTTTTTTTTGTTAACAATTGAATCTCGTCGGGAGCCTCGGCCCAATCGGATCGAAGACTTCAAACTCACTCCTGGTCTTGGCCTTGGCTTGTCTCAACTCTTGTTGAATCGTTTCTTGTTTTATTTCATCTGTTCCACAACCCCGCTTCTTTTCCAAATTTAAAATAGAAACTTGCCATTATTTTTCATGGGAAACATTTCAACGAAATAAATTGTAAAAAATGAAAACATATTTGTTAATTTTCTTTATTATCAAATGAACCGCGTTTAACCGAAAGGAACCAAGCCACATCAGTTATTGCCAAATTTAATTGGGCAATTTAATTTTTTATGAGAGAACATTCGTGCGGATTCCTTTGAAAATTTAAGGAATTTGCTTCTTACTATGCAGAAAATTGACTGAAATTTGCACACAAATTCGCACAACCGTTTTCATGTAAAAACTCAAATTGCCCAATTTTTGGCAATAGCTGATGTGGCTTGGTTCCTTTCTGTTTAACGCGGTCCAAATTTAAGACCCTCAGATCAAATCAGTTTCTGAATGTTTAAAGATATTACTTCAGTTTCCTAATTTTCGCTCTCCCACTCTATTTCGACAGGCCATGCAGTTGATCAAATCAGTTTCTGAATGTTTAAAGATATTACTTCAGTTTCCTAATTTTCGCTCTCCCACTCTATTTCGACAGGCCATGCAGTTGCCCGAATACTTGGATTTATACTTTGTGGGTGAATTTCACAGAATTTTGTCAACTATATCTTAGCAACTACTCCTCCAGTGATGCGAATTGATTCCGTGTATGGCCTTCCTTCACTTGCAAGTAAGACTCCTTGACACGTAGACTTCACGTCTCACTACCCTTGACGTCAATTAGTCTACACAGCGTGGCTATCTCAATCCTTCCAACTGAAACCAAAGTCAGCAAAAACCGATTCCAAGTCAGACTCCTTTCGTATGGAACAGCCAGCCAATCACACATAGACTTCTCGTCTCACCTCTTTTGACGTCAACCAGTCTGTATAGCGTGGACTGCCCGTCTCTCCCTGGTCCTTCCAACTGAGACCGAAGTCAGCAAAAACCAATTCCAAGTCAGACTCCTTTCGTATGGAACAGCCAGCCAATCACGCATAGACTTCTCGTCTTACCACCCTCGATGTCAACCAGTCTGTATAGCGTGGGCTAGCCGTCTTTCCTAGTCCTTCCATCTGAGACCAAAGTCACCGTGACCACGCATTCCATTTTAGCCCTTCAAATATCCCATTCCGAAAGATGAACATCCGTCATATTTTTTCCTTCCTGTTTATTTTTCTTCTTCTTCTTGGTTTGGTAGATTAATGTATCTGTATTCTAAACTATATTCCAACCCAATGAAACTTGCAATCTTCAAGGAGTGATGACATTGATGATTGTAACCAGTTGGTAGCTCTGTTTAGTTGACAAATAAACAATCATCATCATCATCATTAATATAAACTTCGAAGGATTCTGCCTTTTTCTATTTCACTCGAGGGGAAGTGTCCCCTCCCGGACTCTCTTCCCCACCCGGTGACTGACGCTGCGCTGTGCTGAACGGTTCAGCCTGAACCTTTCCCCTACGTCTGACCGTTCCCCACTCCTCTGTCAATCGAACCATGCCACCGCTTTTACTTATTGTCGCTCGCCCGCCCAGGTACCTACCGGCCAGCGGTCAGTTGATGATAAATCTCGCTCATGCTCCTACGCAGCTACGCATTGATTACGCCAGCGAATTACTTTCCAAATAATTAGAATTTCTTCGATAATAGTTTTCTTTATTTATTCGACGGTATTTTTTCTCTGTTCTACTGTGATTTCCTTGGTTCTCTACTGTGTTTGACTGTGTTGAAATTTATATTAATACTCACACGGAGAAAAAACTTCGTGCATGGGACCCGACGTTGAGATCATATGAATCTCTTAAAACTTGAGGTCCAGCTGCCGAAATTCGGGTCAGAAATCTGAAACACTTCGGTATGCACCGAGTACTTCAGATGTGTGACCTGAAACCTTCGGTATATACCGAACTACTTCAATTGTCTGACCCGAACTTCGGCAGATGGACCTTAACTTTTCGGATGCGTGATCCGAAAACTTCAGAGATCCATATGATCTCAGCTTCGGGTTCCATGCACAAAATTTTTTTCTCCGTGTTTCCTTTTAGGGGACGCAACTAAAATTTCAGTAAATTTTTTCAGAAAAGTAAAAAAAGTGGCTAACAATGGTTCCTCACCTTCTCGTGGTGTTGGCTGTTTTACTAAGTGGGAACCGTCCATAAGATATAGTCTATTTCTTGCCCTGCCATTATTATTCTACAAGTTAATTGTGGAGTGAGAATTTCATAATGTTTTCTATGAAATCTTCAAAATATAGTGATAAAAAATGTGCAACTACTACAAAATCGGCTCGCAAAGCGAGCCGAATGTCACTCGCGCAGCGAGTGACCGGGGGTCCAGGGGGCGTAGCCCCCGGCTAGGCGTGACGGGCGCGCGAAGCGCGCCCAGAACGGCTAGTAAAAAAAAAATCTTTAAGGAGTAAAATTGATCGAATTCCCACCAATAACCAGGGTAAAAAACGGTAAAAAAAAAAAGTTCCGGGCGGCAAAATGGATTTTGACGTCTTTCCCTGCTTTTTGCGAGATGAACTCGGTGTGCTCCTCACAGGTCAGCCTCTGGGATGCGTGATTTTCCAAGTCTGAAGACACAATCAGATCCCGGCGGGTAGAATGATCAGCTTGGTGGTTCTGGTCATACTCTATCTTTTCAATTTTCTATCTTCACAATTTTTGTCTATCTTTTCTTTCTATTCTGTCAAATGCAGTCTCTCGTTTTTGACGATAGAAGAGTATTTTTCCACTCCCCTTTTTTGAAATTAATTATCAATCCAGAAAATCGAATGTTCCTTGAAGAAAATTTTCAAGCATGTCAACAATTTTGAATTTGTTTCCCTCCCATTACTCCTAAGTAGGCAACATCATGTTTTGTACTTTTACATGTCGCGCGTCACGCAACGTTTCTTCTAAAGCCCCGAGAAAGCCTTTTCGTCCATCCTTTACCCACTCATTTCTTCTTCTCATGTTTTAGCTGTACCCAGGACTGTCTCTCTTCCATCATTGGTCATCTTCTCCGGCCTGCCTGGGACACCTGGAACAACTAAATTTTATACACGGACTCTGTCCCAGGGCTCGAGTAATCCATAGGGCATATCAACCCACCATGGTACGGAATTGAAGTATGGGCTACCTCCTGTAATAAGAAATACAATCTTAAATTACTTACCTCAACCATCCGCCCTGTGAAGAAATATCTCAGCAGTGCGTACAGGACAGTAAGCAATAACTGCCTGGATGTCATTACGGACATCCCGCCAACCGATCTGCTAGTGAAAAGGAAGTTGAGACTTATGAGTAAAACGAAAGACCCCAGAGAAGTGGAAGAAAACATCAACCGAAGATGGAACGAGAGATGGATACAGAAAGATAACGGACAGGACAAATGGCTTCACAAGCTCATGCCCACCCTTCAAAGATGGATACAACGTACTCGTGGTGAAACGGATTACTTCCTGACCCAATTTTTGTCAGGTCATGGAAGTTTCGCCCACTATCTCTTTAAAGTTAAACTCTCCCCGTCCCCGCAATGCCTCCTATATGCCTGTCTGCCCAGGATACTGCCGAACATACTTTTTTCGGCTATGACACTTTCAAAACAGAAAGGACTGAACTCGAAAGTAAACTTAACCATAGTATAACTCCATAGAACATTATAAATATTATGCTGGATACACAGGATAAATGGAACGTAATTCACGAATATATAAAAACTATTTTGGAATCCAAATCAATTAAATTGAATAACCTAATTAAAAGCAGAACACCTGATACGAGTCACCAAAACACCCACCGGACAGAAAGTGTCCCAGCCGATGACTCTCCCTCCAGGGTAGACTTCGGCACTATCCGGTCAGATATGCAGCCGTGAGTTTGGTTTAGTTGGTCGGCTCGACCTCGGTCCCCGATCTCCCTAGCCAGCTCCTGATCAGAGCTTTTTATTTAAATTAGAGCCAAACCAACATATGATAGTTTAACCATCCAGACAATCATCTGGCCGAAACCCACCCCATGTTGGGGTGGTAGCGCGAAACAGATGAGAGTCGAAATCCCTGACTATGTATAACACAGCCAGTGAAGTAGGATGCTTAAATTGTCATATCTTCGAGAAGATTCGCCACTTTTCCTCCCGGTAGAACTACAAAAAAAAAAAAAAAAAAAAAAAAAAAAAAAAAAATCAACTCACCAGTTATTAGTAATATTGTCTAGCTTAAGTCTAATTTTAAAGTGTAAATTACTTAATACTTCTTGTAGGTGTAATTCTCTAATAAATTAAAAAAACCAATTCTTCTGGCATGTCGCAAATTTTCATCGTTTCTCTAGGCCTGGCTGGCGAACGTGTAAAGAACCCAAATGACGTTTACAAAACACCATTCCACCTGATGTTGCTCTTGATATTCTAAAGCGGGCAGCTGATTCGAGGCCTCGGGAGAGTCGCCTCAGATTGAAATTCCAGAAACTTTTTTTGATTGAGTTGCATCCGCACAACAAAAATCCATCGCATCCAGCGTTTCTGCAAAAAACGAAAAACATTCTCTTGTATTGTTTATCGATCTGAGTAAACACGCAAAAATACGGTATAGGTCAAAATGTCCAAAAGTCAAAATGTCCAAACCCTGAATGCCCAAAAATCTAAAAAGGCCAAATATCTGTAATGTCCAGCAGACAAATAAGTCCAAAAGTAGGCAAATGTCCAAATGTGAGATTAGGCATTGGTTGAGTTGTCATTGGATTTTTGGGTGCAGGTTGGCAAGCTGATTGTGAATGCAGCCTTCGAAACAGATGCGTAGGATAATGAAGATGTGCAGGTTAAGAAAAAATGGTGATAAAACTTTTCATGAGAGCAGGCAAATTCTTACTTATAAAAATGCATTAGTGATTTATTTTCCAAAATTTAAGCGATATTGACAAACATAACATACATGACTAATATTACCCCGTTTGTTATGAAAAGCCAAAAAAAAAAAATGTATTTTTGTCCATAACATCTTCCTGTATCAACGTCACTTTGCTCGTAAGGACAAATACTCTTTCCATTAATTTGGACATTTGCCTACTTTTGGACTTATTTGTCTGCTGAACATTACAGATATTTGGCTTTTTTAGATTTTTGGACATCATTTTTTAGATCACCAAAAATACCGTTTCACCTTGGCGTGCGCCACACAGTGGATCAGAGAGGTTGGGCAGGAAATTTTTGACTAAAACTGGAAATTTTGATAATTATTTCGTCACGTTTTTAAAGAAAATTTTAGAAAATTCTACGAGGACACCAACACAAACACTTGTAAAACCTCAAAGTTGTGTATAAACGAAGTTATGCGCGTTCAAAGTTTCGAAATTTTGTCCGACCTCTCCTATTGACTCGATCCACCGTGCGCCGTTGCGCCACGCCAAAAGATACTTATTAAATATGAAGTTATCTTTTTCGAACGGAATAAATACCATTCCTGAGATTTTAAAATATTTCAATGTCAAAACCGTCATTATTTAATATTGATTTATCTGCAGTATAGAATCACGTTGACAACACGACCGTAGCTATATCGACGGCGTACGTCGGTAATCACATAACTCGGTTTAAGACGTCGCAGACTTCCTGTCGTACTTTATTTCTCGAACAGAAAACTACTCAACGGCAGTTCTTTAAAACTGCTGAGATTTTTCTTCTCTGTGCGAAAAAAATTTTGCATAAACTTCAAGGAATGATGTCAATTTGTTCTCCTTTAAGGTGATTCGATGGACACCATATTTTGTGTCAGAACGGCATGCGATATATCGCATAAATTGGTTCCATTTTTTCAGCTACTCGTCATTTTTCTCCAATTTTGAGATCGCAATTCTGTTGTCAGGAGACTAAAGCACTCACTTACCAATTTTAACAAAGAAATTCAACGTAATAAAGGCGTGGTTTTTTCAGAAAGAAAATATCGCATTCGAGTGCAGTTTCGATATCAGTATCGAATGCGATGTTTTCTCTCTGAAAAAACCACGCTTTTATTACGTTGAATTTATTTGTTAAAATTGGTAAGTGAGTGCTTTAGTCTCCTGACAACAGAATTGCGATCTCAAAATTGGAGAAAAATGACGAGTAGCTGAAAAAATGGGACCGATTGATGCGATATATCATATGCCGTTCTGACACAAAATATGGCGTCCATCGAATCACCTTAAGAAAATAACATAGAGGTGGAGATTCTCAGACACCGCAAACGAGAAATGCGATTGCGGACTTGCGCTGTCGATGNGGGGGGGGGGGGGGGGGGGGGCTGAGAGGCGTGTCCTCCAAGATTGGTGGCCTCCTCCTCCCCACGTGCAGATATGTCCTTTTGCAGACGCGTCAGAAATAGTAGGTCCTATTTGCCAAATGGACGTATTTCTATTAAACAGAACTATGGGCAGGCCAGAAATATGGGGTGTGCTCTAGAAAGCTGCATAAGAAACAATGTAAAAGTGGGCGTGATTCCTTTTGAGGAACTGGAAAAGCGGGATTTTAAATTCAGCAAACAGAACTATATGCCAACTGAATGCGGGATATATGAGCGGCATTGCATGAGAGCGTTGTGGACAGGGCTCATAGCTGGACTGCATTTTGCAATTTGGAACTATGAACTTTGGCTCATTTGAAAAAACACTTATGTGCACAGGGAAACTAATGGCAAATACGTTTTTTTTAACCGGGCCAGAATGGACCACTAGACAAGGTACGAATTTCAGCATTCTTATTCATGTTTCTTCACTAAAATTTCACGTAAAATACGATGCGCACAACGAAAATTACCGAAATCAACTCCTTACGAAGATATTAAATGATTCTTGATGCGTAAATTCAAACCACCCACTCATGAAAACTCAATGCTCTACGTGATTCACATCGCACGCTAAACGTTGTCATGACAGTATCTGCGATTTAAAAATCTGGCAGCCTCAATCTTGACGCTTTGGCTCAGCTATAGCAAATTACTTATAGTTTGAACAACACATGGTGGGAAATGAACATTGCTCAATTGAGAAGCTTGCTGAAACCGTTGTAGTGTGCAATTTGACTCAAGTAGAGCTTTGAGTTTCTTGTGAGCGGGCAGTTCAAATTCCTCGTAACCAATGTGAAATAAAAGCGTTAATATCTTCGTTAGGATTTGGTTTCAGTAATTTTAGTCGCACGAATCGTGTTCTACGTGAAATTCTGGTAAAGAAACATATATCGGATTGCTTAAATTCGTACCTTGTCTAGTGGTCCATTTATAGTTCCAAATTGCAAAATGCAGTCCAGTTAAAGCACTCTACGGCGGCATCCATTTCCGTTGACGTCACCGGCGCTTTATTATTCTCATTCAGTCTTACGCTCACGGCCAGAGAGCTGACGAGCACGCCCCATATTTCTCAGCTGCACACAAATCTGTTTGATAGAAATACGTCCAAATGGAGTCCTATTGACGTTGTATTTCAAATCTTCCCTCGTAGATAAATCCTTTTCGCCCAGTGACGACGAATTTAACGTCATCGTCGAAACCCTCCGTCGGAAACACGTCACACGGCCACAGTCACACGTCACACGATGTGCCGGAGGGAGGACGATCGAGCTCGTTCCACCAGGCCCTGACCAACTCCCTTCCTGACAATATGAAAGCTCGTAACTCCATTTCCAATCGAGCCCTGAAAAGTCTGGGATTATACGGACAGCAGAGCTCATCTCAGAGTGCAGTTACGCTCTTTCCGACAAACTTTTGCAAGTGCCCAAGATGAAACTGAACGGTCCCGCTGGGACTCCGTTGAATAATCGAAGAGCCGACTTTTAAACGAATTAAAAACAGCATTCATAATGAAAGTATAACCCGTGCGTCCGCAACCCCCCCCCTCCCCCAACCGTCCCCCTTGCGCCACGCTCTTTCGGATTCGAGGATGGGAGGGGGGAAGGGATAAATAAATCGGTAAAGTAATGAATACCTCGGCAAATCTGGAAAAACATGTTCGGACTGTGTCAGTAAATCGGATTATCTTTTTTTTTTTCTTATACTGCCACTTTTTTTTTACAAAGGCTGAGCCGATTGGAATCCCTCACTTCGCTCTATGACTAGGATGTTAAACAGTAGCGAGGCGTGAATGATCGATTATCGATATTTCCCCATTTGAAGCCATCGGCAAATCCAGCAAATTAGCAATTTGCGTTTTTCTCCATTTAAACCTATGGAAATGTATCGATTATTGAAAGGGCCAGGTGTTCTGACAAGAATCGATTATTTAACATAGGTTTGAATGGAGAGAATCCGGTGTTCGCAAATCGCTGGATCCCCGTGGTAAAAATTGGCAGTAGAATCTGTGTTCCAAAATACCATAGACCTAAAGCCGGCTGTAAGATTTCCAATAGCTTCTGTAGTGTATACCTGAAATACATCTTTGGCTTAATAGAAGACATGGGAATCCCGACTTCTATCTAACACAATTCCTTTCCGGCCACGGTGCTTTCGCAGACTATCTATATCGTTTCAAAAGAAGAGAAGATCCTTTTTGCCCGCTTTGTAAAGACATTGAAAAAGACCCAAAGAATGACTCTCCAGAACATACTTTCTTTTCCTGTAAACAGAACAAACAACAAAAAGAATTATTAGAAAAAACGCTTAGTGAAAAAATAACACCAGATAATATAATGAAGATAGTGCTGGATTCTAGAAAAAACTGGACAGAGGTCTACAAATACATCAAAAACATCCTAATAAACAAACAAACAACACTGAATGACGAACAACAGATTGCCTCAATTACCAACCCCTTCCCCCTCGATGATATACCAATAGGTGATTCCGAGGTAACCAAGAAATCATGAATTAATCCACGTAGAATGAGAGAAACTCCAAGAACCTTATCATGTATCAATTATATCATAATATGTAATAGTAGTAAGTAACTCTATAAAGGGGACATAATTCTAAAGGGGGGAAAATTATCCTTAAAAATGTAAATAAATCATACTAGGGGCTCATGGGGCTGCTTCGCAGCCCCTTATTTTTCCTGTACACTTTTCACTTTCACATGTTTTTTTTTTTTTATTTATTTTCATTTAATTTTCTGTTTTGTCTTTGAATCGGGTCTAATTATTTCTTTGAGAGAATAAATATAACAAATGTTTTCAAAAATTGTAATTTTATTTAGTAAACTTTAAACTAAAATTTTGTTTTAATCTTCATACAAAATTATTTTTCAAATATTTTAAAAAATATTTCAATATTTTCAATATTTTTCAATATTTTTATTTATCAATATTTTATTTTCAATATTTTCAATATTTCAATATTTTACAAAATCTTACACCATTAACTAATCCACCACCCAAATTCATATAATTAAAATTAATAAAAATTATTATTATTTTAACAAAATCATAACTGAAAAGTTCAATTTTTAAATTAAAAAAAATAAATCAGAAGAAAAAGGATGAAATGAAAATGGAAATTAATAATAAACATATTTATACACATTGAAAAGAAACAGCGTGAAAAGTTCTGATCGGAAATGAGAAAAAAAACTTGGAGGTTATTGACTTAATGAGGAAAAATTGGCAATAGGAAAAAGATGGAACCAATCATGAAAAACCGTAAAAAAAAAAAAAAAAAACGCGGGAAAAGAAAAATGTAAGTTGATGGCAGTTGAGTGTTGGAAGTAACCTCACTTAATGATGATTGTTGAATGAAAACAGCTGATAAAAAGACAGCAAACAGTAAAGTAAGTTGCGTAGCAACAAAACTTTTCCGAAAAACAAAAAACAAAAAACCCCCACTTCCCCTCATCCAATTTATGAGTTTTTAGGGATTTAAAAATCGGGGACGAACCCCAGAAAATAATTTATAGTTTTCCCGAAGCATTGAGAACAACACCTTTCAAATGAACCAACGCCCCTCGCAATTAGTACAGTGGTTGATTCACAATTTCATTCTATTTTTCAAATTAAATATTAAGATAGGTTTCTTTCAGATTGTATTGACAGGCCTTCGAGCTATGGCCTGTCCACCATAGTTTCAACTTGTAACTAATCCAATAAAATATTGATTTCTTTCTTAAAAAAAAAAAAAAAAAAAAAAAAAAAAAAAATAGCTTCTGTAGTCGACTGTACAATTTCTTTTAGCCTTTTATAGCCGATGGCGACTAAGCAACAGCCAGGCGATAAAGTGTATGCTAAACGTTATTAAATACGGATACTAGGACTTAGTTAGTTTTTGGACCACCGCTCTCTTTTTGGGCCGTAGTATCTTGATTTATTTTGCGAGGAATGTTCCGTACTTTTGAAGGATGCCTGTCATTCTTATTATGTTGGAGCGCCCTCAATTTCTTGTGATATTGTGCATTACCTCTAGTGTGAAATAGTTGCTTCAGACGCCGTGGCACGCTGCGGCGCGGCGGGTGGGCAGAGAGCGCGAAACGCGCATTGGCGCCTACAAACCTAACAGGGATACTTCACGCATTGCGCAATGCGTGAAGTATCCCTGTTAGGTTTGTAGGCGCCAGTGCGCCGCCGCTCCGCTTTGTGTTAGGCTCTAATATTTAATCTTGCGGAGTCAGCGTTTTCCAACTCATGATTTTGAAATGTTTGCACACTCTGTATGGATAATTCTCATTTTAAATGATGAAAAAAAAATATGTTTTAAGGAAAATATAATGTGTGTTTTGTAAATACTAAGGTAGTTCCGTATCAAACTTAATGATTTCCAAAGCACACGAATTTCTACACAATTTCCTATAGCCTTTTATAGCCAATGGCGATAAAGTGTAAAGCCCGGCGATAGGAACTATAGCCCGACCGTTTACTTTTTTATAGCTTCGTATAGCCCGGCTATATGATTTGCTCCGCTTTCTACAGCCAGCTATATGATTTTCAATAGCCTTCTTTAGTCGGCTATGAGAACTCCTATGGTATTTTGAAACGCAGCTCCTATCGCCAATTTTTACCAGGGCCGCGCCTCTGTTTGAAGCTATGGTAAAGAATATATTATTTAAGCCTTCGTCGCGAACACCTATGTTTATCGATCCTTTTTTAGGTGTAAATGGCAGATCAACTTATGTGTCGCACAGCACGCCACGCCACTGATGTTAAATTAAGATAAGGATGTGGTTTTAGCGAACTTTGCGAGTAGATTACAGGTCCAGTTTTAACTTATTATCAACATGTGCAAAGAATGTCGGAGAAGAAGTTGCTCGAACAAGCTTTGGATTGAATATCACCTTGGAAAAGGCGACGGGGACGAGGGTTGTCCCATAAAGGGGTGGCGGCAAGGCGTTAACTAAAAGATGTTTTTAGTTGCCCGATAACTTTTGGGAAGACAGGCACATGTGGTGTGTAAGTGTCGCAGAACGCCAGAGTGCGTCTTATTAGGAGCGACTTTCTTGTGTTATCTATTATGAACATCTGTGTGGTGACACTATTGACACAAATTTCGTCACAAAATGAGCCAACACTGAAAAAAATGGTATGCTGTTTCAGCACCTAGGATGTCAAAAAAGTGTCTGGTGTTCCTAGGGTGCTACTTTAATTTCCCACGCAGTTGAATTTGCATTCGTAGGATGTTAAGTTAACTGCGAGGGCAGTAAGGGCAGCATTTTGGGATCACCAGACATATTTTTGACATCCTAGGTGCTAAAACAGCATATTATTTTTTTCAGTGAAAAATACCGGTTCGCTTAAAACAAAATTAAGCCAAGTTTATGTCCTGCTTCCAATAGCGCATTGTTTAATTTAAGTACGAGAGCCGGTGAAAAAATAAGAGTTTGCTTAAATCTTTCGATGAGCCCATTACTGAGGAAAGAAATCGAATATCGATGGCCGAAGTCCGAAACCACATATCTCCATTTGTGTCGTTATACACTACCCGTCATACTTTATTTTTTTTCTTTTTAAAAATATGCAACATAATTTTTTGATAACTTCTTTGACGTTCCTTCTCTGTTAGAAGAATATTCTGTGTAGGATTAAATCTATGAAGTTGGTTAGTTTCTCCCTGAGAGAATAAAATAGGAGAGGGAATTTTGAAAAATCACAATAGAGATGCGTGGTTTTGCACGTCAGTCATTGATATCGAAAAAATCTAGCTTCGGCTGACAATGAGTTCAAAGTAGTGAAATATTGAAAATTAGCCTTAAAATTCTTAACGAAACGCACGGGATTTTTCCGTGTACAGAAGGCAATTTTGCAAGTTGGCAACATTGTTTTTCCACCATTTAAATCCATTAAATGTATCGATTTCAGGTGAAAAAAAGCAGGCTCGAGAAGAATCGATTATTTTACATACATTTAAATGGAGATAAAACACTGCAAGGGCGAAGCACGAACTTGGAGGGCCATCGGAAGTGGCACCCGAGACCGGAACCATCCCTTTGCCCCCCCCCCCCCCCCCCC
>NW_017550873.1:479956-515985 GCF_001854935.1 Bemisia tabaci | reverse complement strand
AACATACTGCCGTCCTAAGGAAGAACGCCTTATGAACCTTCAGGCGTTGCCAAATATGCTTCGATTAAGTACGAATTTATTGGGATAGTTGTTCCTATTATTCTTCTAATTTTTAGACAATTTTGTCTGCAATTTCATGTAAATCATGTGAAAATTGAAAGAAAAAATATGCATAACTCTTCTAAGCAAAACGTGTTTCATTCGGGGAAATTTGGCAACTCCCGCACGTTCATACGGCGTTTTTCCTCAGCACGGCAGCACACGAGAGAGAGTCATCACACCGAGCGTTTATTACCCAAAACTCCGGGAAAATTTGCTCTCAAAAATGGTCCTCGTCGAGTTCTTACTCGGTTTGTATTCCACGTTTTATCATGCTTTGTAAGTTTTCATACTAAATGAATACTACAGATCCGTCGCAGGCTAATTATATATAGAGTACTCATATAGAGAATAGTACGGATATGTCGAAATATCTGAAGAACGCCGTTTCTATCATTTACCTCCTTAGTCTATAAGCTCCGCCCTTTTAAACCTCAGTGGCATGGCGTGCTTTGCGATATACCGATTGATCTGCCATTTAATATCTGCCATTTATTTATTTTCTGCCATATGGAAAAATATCGATAAACAGGGTGTTCGCACACCTTTATAATCGATTCTTTACGGCAGTTTCAATAGGGAAATATCGATAATCGATCATATACGCTTCGTCTTTGCAACCAATTCAGCCGTGCTAAAGAAGAACGCCGTATGAGCACACAATTGTTCCTTTGTTTCTTGGTCTATCGATTTGCCTATCAAATTCGATAATCAGCTGTACATCGGCCACGAAAACATTGGCTCCTACTTCGAAAAAAGCACACTCATGCACGGACCTACCGCTATGTTGCTTCTCCCCTTCATACATATTTGCCCTCATGACAATTCTGCGAAAGAGACATTTCTAGAATTTGCTGACTTCGGGAAATTGCAACATATATGAGATTTTGACTCTTTAATCAATTCGGCCGACATTTAAAACCTGAAACAATGATGAGATTCATGCGCAAATCTAGAAATCAATGGAATTTAGCACACAGGTACATCGTAAAAATTTCAACTCTCGATCCTCGAGTCTTCAGCGGAATAATTAATGAGATTTATGGACATAGTGATAGATGAGGAAGACGAAAAGAAAATGGAGCTGTCCTATTGGTGAGAGCGGGTGGTTGCAATGGACCACTAGACAAGGTACGAATTTGAGCATTCTGATACATGTTTCTTAACCAAAATTTTACGTAGAACACGATTCTTACAACAAAAATTACTGAAACCAGCTTTTAACGAAGACATTAACGTTTTTATTTCACATTGTTCACGAGGAATTTGAACTGCCCGCTCACAAAAAACTCAAAGCTCTACCTGAGTCAAATCGCGCACTACAACGGTTTCAGCAAGCTTCTCAATTGAGCAATGTTCATTTCCCACCATGTGTTGTTCAAACTATAAGCAATTTGCTACAGCTGAGCCAAAACGTCAAGATTGAAGTCGCCAGATTTTTACATCGCAGAGACTGTCATGATAACGTTTAGCGCGCGATGTGATTCACGTAGAGCATTGAGTTTTCATAAGCGGGTGATTTGAATTCACACACTAAGAATCATTAAATATCTTCTTAAGGAGTTGATTTCGATAATTTTCGTTGTGCGCATCATGTTTTACGTAAAATTTTGGTTAAGAAACATGTAACAGAGTGCTAAAATTCGTACCTTGTCTAGTGGTCCATTGATGAAAAAGGTAAGTAGAGACTTACTATGACGGTAACCCACGCGAGACCCTATTCTCTAATAACTACCTGTCCCAATCAATAGGTCGCTCTATTTTCCATTTGTCTTCTTTGTCGAGCACTTTGTCTATCAGTTTCAATAATCAGCCCGCAGAACAATCAGAAACGGAGAACCATTAAAACCCTACACCAACGCGGCCTGCAGAGAGGACCGTAAAAATGGGATCATGTCTCTGAAAGCGTGCGGAACACGCGAGCGTCTCTCAAAACGCCTTCAATTAGCCTGCTATGCAATCCGAGCTCCGGGGAGTTAATATAGTTGCTCGGAGAGTTCCTTACTACTACTTGCATGGTCTTCATGGTTGGTGTCTTCTTCGTCTCCAATTTCAATCATGAGTCCGCAGCGGGCCGATTATTGAAATTGATAGACAAAACGATAGACAAAGAAAACATAGGCAGTATGGATCCATCCTATTGGTTGAAATTGGTGGTTCCTATAGGCTAAGGGAGAAAATGATGGACTAACTATCGGGTCCCTCGTGGGTTGCCGTTACTTTGTCTATTACCTGCCTCCTTTGTCTTTTGTAACCACCCGCTTCCACCAATAGGATCCCTCCATATCTCTTTTGTCTCACAAACAGAATGGGCAGCAGCCGATGCTTGCCTCAAAGGAGTCCTGGTTGAGTTTGGTCCTTTGCGCTAGCAAGCGAGCTAGGCCCAATCTTAAAAATTTGAAGGCCTTAATAATTTTAGATGTTCCAGGTCCTTTCCTGATTCGGTCACTTTTCAGCTACCACACTTCGGAGAAAATGACAGTCGCAAAATCTTATTATTGTTTATCTTTCACTTAATTTTTACATTAAGGTGCAAATCAGGTACACCTTATCGCGGGCCTATCGTTGGATTTTTTTAAGTGCTTTTTAGTGTTTTAGTGTTATTTACAATGTCGGCTCCGAAGAAGCCCCGTGTGAGGGACAAAACGCGTCTGCTGTGAACTTGAATAAAAAAAAAAACCAGAATGCTCGCAAGTAATTGTGTGATTATTATACTGGCGAACTCAACGTTTATTCACCTACTTTGTTTATCAACATATCTCCGAAAAAAACCAACTCCTTAAATATTTGATGACTCACTCACTTGCTCGGAATATGACAGATCATCTGGATCAGACCCAGTAAATTAAGAAATATCATGGATAAAACTCACATTTCACATGTAGAACATAGTTTTTACCTTTCTTGCCGTTGTTGATCGTTATATTTACTCCTTTACCTCCCTTGTTTGCCACATTCTTAATTCCACATCTCCACTACACTATGAAAGCAGAAATGAAAGAGTCAGATGAGACGTAGGCTGTGGTCGTTGTTCATTAGAGCTGAGATCCGTTCAAAATAATTTTTTTTGTTGACTATGACATTAAAAATAAATAAACCAGAAATGAGTGTCGATCGTTAGTTATATTTACTCCTTTACCTCCCTTGTTTGCCACATCCTTAATTCCATATCTCCAACTTCTCTATGAATTCAGAACTGGAAGAGTCAGAAGAGACATAGGCTGTTGTTCTGTAAAGCTAAGATCCGTTCAAAATCATTTTTTTTTGGTTGACTATGACGTTAAAAATAAATAAACCAGGAACAAGATCCACAATTTCCCCAAGAAATCTCTGCAAAAAGGATAGCTGCACCACCTGTACGCCACACCACACTGTCCACCAAGTATGTTCTACTCAAACCGACTCATCACAACGTACAAACGAGTGCACTGGAACCGCCTTTTATAGTTGGAGTGGCTCTGTTTAGATTCCTCCCAGTTGGAGGCTCGTGATTGGTCGCAAAAAAATAGTAACATCGTCACTGATGTGACAACACAGTATCAAATTATCGGAGGAGGTCCCTCATAACTCGATTAGAACTTCTGATAAATTATCAAAAAAGAATATTCGATATAATCAAAGCACTATCAATAAATCAGAAAATAATTATGGAGAGATTACTTACATAATATTACCTTATCACAGCCCTCAGCTGCTCACTAGGCTAAAATGAGTTTGATCGGCGGGATGATTATGGGAATTAATTGATAGACATAGAGAGTGGTTATAATGGACAAAGGATATAAATAATAGACTAACGAACGGCAACCGACGAAAGTCCTTAAGGGCCACACGGTAAAAATTTAATGTCACTTAAGCATTTATAATGTTAAAAAAATGTGCGATAAGTATAAACGCTGCTTTTACAATAAAAAAATGCTAGGTTATCTACGTCCATACGATTAAATCAACAAATTCAATTTTTCTAACATTATCAATGCTAAAGCAACATTTAAATTTTTCCGTGCATTATTCCCCCTCAGTCTATGACAACCATCCGTTTACACCTATTTGCCCCAATCATCATTTTTATTCTGTGTCAGTCGCTTTGCCTATCAATTACAATAATTAGCCTGCCGGGTTGAAATGAGCTTTGTTGGCTACGTTACAGTTTCGCACACGTACGGTTTCACACAAATTTTGTCAGTGGACAATCTTGCGACGTCTCAACTCAGATCAGATTTAAAATCTTCTGTCGCAGCATCTTTGATGACGTCTGTATGTTTTAAGTCCAATTATTTTTAGTAGTGGTTTTTAGTACTGGAATGTAACCGGAAATGCTCCTAGTTTTTCAGTAGTTTTAGGTGCTTTAGATGAGTAGTAATTTTACGATTTTTAAAAAATAGCCGCGGCAAAGACAGTGTCTTATATGATGGGTACAAGTATTATAAATTTCGCTTTCAAAGCTCCAGCACTCCCCTCTCATTTATTTTGTGTAGGATCGAAATAATTTTCGAATCTTTTCACCGTGAAAAGTAGAGGTTCTGCAGTATTGCGACATAGTACACTAAAATATAGCAATGCTTGCGTTACAAAACAAAAGTGTGCGAAAGTGATAAACTGCCGCTTTGTTCATTTTTGTATTTTTGAAGAGTTTTATTTCACAAGGGGTTTTCCTGAATTTTGGGAGGATATGAACCCACGGAAATTGAGTACAAAGTTGCGCACTTTGAGCTCCCACATGAACGTGCGTCACCAGGAAAATGAAGATGGCGCCCGAAAATATCCCTCCCGCTGCGACCCCTCTGCCGCGATTCATGCTCCGTGCAGCCGTGCATTGATACCGGCTGCACGGAGTATGGATTTCGGGGGAGGCCCTCCCGGTCCCTTGCGATATATCGATCGTTATGCCATTTAAACCTATAAAAAAAGATCGATTATCAGGGTGTTCGCAGCGAGCACCTTAGTTATCGATTCTTTACCATAGCTTCAAATGGCGAGATATCGATAATCGATTATTCACGCCACGCCACTGGGTCCCCTGTCCGCAAAAGGTATCTTCCCAGACCCCCAGGCACCATCAAATGACGCTCTCATCTCATTGAGCAATCCTTGGATCCACCAATGAGTTGCCAACATTGGCGGATCCGGCAATTTGGCAACATCGGAAACCCCTCCAATTAAACCTATGGAATTGTATCGATTCTTGGAGGGGCCAGGTGCTCCGACAAGAATCGATTATTTAACAGGTTTAAATGGAGGGAACTCCGGGGGGTGGGGGGGTGGGGGAGGGTCGAAGCAAATGTTACGTAGTTATTTTGGGGTTGTTCGGACCAGCGATACTATCGCGTTACAGAAGAAGGATAGGTGTCGAAAATTCGGAAAAACCGCGTTACGTATTTTATGAACAGCCTCATCTAATGGATATCTCTTTCTCAATCTCTTGTAGGAAACAATCGCATTCAAAATTCCAAGTAATGATGACAAGAGAAAAGAAATTAGGCCACAAACACTGGTAAGCGCCCGAAAAAAAAAAAAAAAAAAAAAAAACTGTAGTCGAAATTCCGTGAAGTAATCCGTCTAGCGATCGGTTGAAATTCCGGATTCTTCCTAATTAAAAACAGGACGGTTTGTACTGGCGGCGGTAACGTCATGCGAGCGAAACCGTCGCGCCTCCATTGTAATGGAGTATCTCAATTCTCACGTTGAGCCTTAGAAAGCATGGTTTCACATGGATATTAGGGCTCATCCCAAAATTAGAGTTACGCCCTTATAGCAGTTCGGAGAAACGAAACGAGGCGCAGCGTGAGGGGTTTAGTCTCGACGGCCCGATAAATATAGGAGGGTTGTTTTTTCGCCCAGATCTTGGAGCCCCCGACGAACATTGCGAATTGGCACTGCCTCCCCGTTTTTCAGTTTCCCTCGATATAAACATATTTATTTTAAACGAGCCAGTGGCGTGGCGTGAATGATCGATTATCGATATTCCTCCATTTGGTCACATGGTAAAAGATCGATTGTGAAGGCGTTCGCTGCGAACACCCCGTCTATCGATCCTTTTCCATAGGTTTGAATGGCACATCAATCGATGTATCGCAAAGCACGCCACGCCACTGAAACGAGCTGAATTGATGATTTTTTCGCGTTATTCACTGCGTTTAGCGGCGCGCTGAGCCATAAAAGATTGAAATTTTCGCCGCTCGGCGCTGTTTTGCATTCAGATAGTTTTTTTACGAATAAAGCGTGTTTCTCCATCTTAAAGATGTTTATATCCTTATCGACGATTCATAAGTTGTTACCGAGTGATTCCATTTGCATATTCTGCTATTTTTTATTACGTTATACAGGGCTATTCAAAAGTCACGCACCACTGGCCATGAGGGGGACGGCCATTTGAAATTTTTGAGTTGCCCCCCGCCCCCTTCCCCCGAGGGATTTAAAACCTGGAAAGTACCCGAAAAAGTTTCCCATTCGATATGAGGAAGAACGCCTTAAACCGCAAATCGATATCATAATTAGAACTAAAGTTATGGCCAGTGGTGCGTGACTTTTGAATAACCCTGTATTATAATATCACTTACAATGAAGAAAAAGTTGGTGCTCTGGAACCAGAGACAATATTTTTAGAGACTTTGCTCTGACAATCTATAAGCAGTGAGGCCTCGATTGACGATCAGATTCCGGAGCCAATTTCAGTTCAAATGTCAAGTTAGTTCTAAATTTGTCATTTTACGTTATTTTCAAATGAAAAATTGACAGAAACGCTCTAGGCGGCGAAAAATGATGAATGGTGGTACCCCATTTTGATCAAAGTTGAATGTTGCATGTTAATCAACAGTCATCAAATGGTCTATTTAAATCGGAATTTAAGTCAAGCATTAAGGCCTTTGATAAGCGCCCGTCTACGCACAAACTATTGGTTTCAAAGAGGCTCATCGATGGAATGGACCTGTTGCAAACCGCAGCTGGAGCAAGAAGAAGAAGAGTTCCTCACAAAAAATGGCTCAAAACTCAGAATGAGTGCATCCGAAAAGTCTGAAATGTTCCTCTAGCTTCACAATCTCCGTAAGGAATAAGCTTTTTGTAAGCTCCCCGCTTCTATAACGACACTACGGCACAGGTGAACTTATTGTAAGAAGAGTCGTTCCATCTAACCCTTGCGCGCTAGGATGCTACTTAATATTCAATATGGCTGACGCTTCCGTGCGGTAATCGTGAAGAAGTACAATGGTCTTTATCAACGCAAAGGAAAATGTAAATATAAACACGCCGGTTGATGAAATCCCGTCTTGTTGCGTGTGTTTCGGTGAATGGAGCTGTTGCATGTGTGAGGAATTTGCGATTTGACGGTTGATTCTTATGTAAAAGTTTGCGAGAAACACGACGGTGCCACTGGTTTTCTCTGAAATCAACTCCCAAGCTCAAAAGAGCTCTCAAGTTGAGGCCAAAATGGAGGGGATATCCCACGCTATCCTGAGAGTCCACCTTCTACATCAAGACAAACTCTTCATGCAAAGATGGGGAGCAAATACATTAGCAGTGATGCCGTGTTTTCAGTTTTAGAGTCCCCAAATAAATGCAATGTATTTGCTCCCTATCTTTGCATGGAGAGTTTGTTTTGATGTAGAGGTGGACTCTCAGAATAGCGTGAGATATCCCCTCCATTTCGGCCTCAACTTGAGAGCTCTTTTGAGCTTGGGAGTTAATTTCAGAGAAAACCAGAGGCCACATCGTGTTTCTCGCGAACTTTTACATAAGAATCAATGGTCAAATCGCAAATTCCTCACACATGCAACATCTCCATTGGCGTCGGCCATGTTGAATATTGTGTAACATCCTGGTGTGCAAGAGCTGAATGGAACGAATCTTCTCACGGAATGTTCACCTGTGCTGAAGTATTTTTTGTGAAGCTGAAAGCTCATACGGCGCATATTTTTTACGCAGATTGTGAAGTTAAGAATGTACCTCACACTTTTCCAGTGCGCTTATCGTGATTTTTGAGCCATTTTCTACAAGAAACAACCTATCTCTTTGCTCGAGCTGATAGAAATTAACTGGATGTAGGCTCTTGTCGCCTTGAAAAGGTACACAACGATAGGTCCCGTAGCAATAGAATACATACCAAAAAAAGAAAAAAATGAAATGAAGAACAAGAATAAAATTCTGAAAACATTCAGAATTTAATTTTGCGTTTGTGAAGTTTTGAAGTTTTGACGCTCTCCCCTATGTGCAGGGCTGTGTGCAGGAGGGTTAGTATTAGAATCACTCGGGAAATGCGCTCTACAAGGTATAAAAACTTTTATCGCACTCATCAATTTCAGTTCAATTTGAATAGGGCCGTGTTAAGGAAACAACGTCATAACGTTTCAGACGTTACCAGCTTTCCTTTAATTAATTAAAAACTCACTGGGAAAGTCGCGAATATTTTTATTCAAATTTTTCAAATAATTTCATCCGCAATTAATCGTAAAGTATTTGAAAGTGAGAAGATCTTTCGTAACTTTCGTCGAAAATAAATATTTTATCGGGATAGCTTTGGCAACGTCTGAAGGTTCATACGACGTTCTTTTTTGAAGCGGCAAAGTCAGACTGGCTCAAGGTCAACATTTTGAATAGCACAAGCTAAATTCAGGCATTCACCGCTGACGTTGAAGTTCGTGAGCAGGGAGCTAAGGGCGTCGAATGCACATCCGGTCCAGGCCGGAAACGCAAATATTTGAGTTGCCGTCCTTTCGCGCAACCCGAAACCGCTTAATCTCACTTAAAACCCTCAGAACGTTCGACTTTTTTCATCGGCAAGCAGTATTGGTGCTAGGTTCAAACCGAGTTTTCACAGCCCAACCCGCGGTAGGGTCGAGAAGTTTTCGCCAATAGTATATATCTGCCGAAGCGGTGGGAAATTTTGGCTCCCTCGTTGCCAGTTTTTCCATTCATTTCAATTTTTTTGTGTGCATTTACAACGGTCTAAAGCAGGCTTTCTACTTAGTAAAGCTGTTGTGCTGAGGAAGAACGCTGTAGGAGCCTTTAGACGTTGCCAAATTTCTTTTTTTAAAATATGAATTCTTAGGAAAATCTGGGAATCTTTCTATTCATATCCGCGATCAGATCTAAATTATCTGAAAACTTCAAGAGAAAATATTCATAACTCTTCTATGTCATGAGCATTTTATCGGAAGAAATCTGGCAACCCTTGAATGTTCATTCTACGTTTCTGTATGGTAAGAAAGAATGGACGGACCCTTCAACACTCAATGCTTTTCTAGCATTAACGACAGAGATTATAACATGTCCGACTGTAATTATTCTTCATTTTTTCGAATTTTTGACAAAAATTCAGGAACAACATATTCTGGACTCCGCTCATTAGACTGGCATCCTGATGAAATTTCCACAACACATCATAATCGATTATTTACTTTCCTCTTCGTTTTACCGTCAATATTTTATAAGGCACGACCGCATCCTGTGCGAGGCTTCATCTTTTCGCCGCTGGAAAGAGGTCATCATACTTGGCAAAATCGCGGCGATTGCATACGGTGCGGGAGCACCCTCCCTGAAACACCCCTTCACCCCAGAAAACAAGGGAGGATTTTGAGGGGGAGAGGGTGGGCACAAGGGACCCGCCGGTTCACAACGCTCGACGCATCAGCTAAAGTCCAGCCGGTCAGTGTAGATTGCCGCACACGGTTGCCTATTACGTCACTTTCAGGCGCAGGAGACAATGGCTCGGCTGCACATATGGGTTACAGATAAGTGAATGAAGATAGTGTGGACCCAGCACTATTAACATCCTCCTACTCACAGTGTTTGGGTCATATTTCTAGAACTGAAGAAATAAAATAATGGACAAATCCCACATCAACCTGAATGCGTCATTCATCAGTTGGCCCTGTGATTACTGAATAAATTTATGTTGAATGATGTCATATTTTGTTGTGACATTTATCCATTATTTTCTTTCCCCAGTTCTAATATTTGTTTTCTCTGAGTGTATAATTGGGGATTTTTGTCTTTCACTTTCGGGAGCGGGCAGTTGGGTCGAGATGCGTTTTCATTTCCAACCATCTGATGGATCGATTTCTAATCGAACACTTTATGGCGCCGATTTTTTAGCGCTCAAAATCGAGGAAATGGCATCGAATTTTTTTCCAGTCGATTTAAAATCTGAATTGAATTTTCGAACCATAAGTCGACGAACGATCAAAATCAAACAATTTTTTTGTGTCAAATTTTGAAAAAGTCGATGACAATGACGTATTGTTAGGAAATTATCATTTATTCTCGATCCCGAACATTTAAGAAATCAAGTCAAAGTCAAATCGGTTTCTCGCTGCCGATTTTTAAATCCCTTCGATTTATTGTAAAACGAAAAGACACAAGGAAATCAGTGGGATGGTAAACAAGGCTAAAAATAATAAACACAATAGGCAGGACGTTTCGGCTGGTCGCCCGAGCCTTTATCAACCGCTAAAGACAAATAAAAAAATTAAAACCAAGGCTAAAAAAACCGCTACATTAAAACGCGTGTGATCAGTCCAGACGGAAATCAGGACTGATCCAAATTTACTGTAAAACTTACATTGATTCTTTTTCATCAGCCTGATAATCAATTTCTTCGAGCTTATTTCTTATTTCGTCGCAGGAACTGTTCAGCAATGACTGTAGATGGCGCGAGAGTCGCACTTCGGTCTGTTTCGCGTCATATCCATGATAGTGTTTTAAAACTGACTATGCTTGCGGGATTTTATCCGTGGGATCCTTAAATTTTGGGATTTAGAGAATTCGACAACCCCGCATCGTCGCATATCTCTTTCGGCCAGTTGAGCGAGGATCCGATCTCGGGTGGCGAAAATCTCGGTGAAAATTTCCAGCGATACAAAACTGAATTTATGGACCCGGGCAGCTCCGGAACCTCGGTTTCTCTCGTGGTTCCACTTTCAAAATCTCTCCTCGCCTTGATTCTCCTTTATTTCCGTTATCTTTCCTCCTCTTCCCCCATTCGATTCAAATCGCTGACCCCTCTCTCAAGTTAGTTTTGAGATTTAGATTTAGCTAGCGAGGATTTGGAAAAAGGCTGTAACAGTTTTAAACCATAGGCAAATTCGGGAGGGGGTATACCCCCCTTCCCCCGTTTACCCGAAAAGAAGGACGAAGAAAAAGAGAAGTAAGGATTAAAGGAAAGAGGAATGGAACACGCTCACATTTGGTTATCATTCCTGACGAAATTGACTACAACAGCACAATATGGGTGCTTCAAAAATTTAAAAAAATTCTAGGGGAGTTTACAAAATTTTTCTAGAGCGAAAAGAAAAGTTACTACTGATTGTAGGAGGGCTGAAAAATCGCAATGACTGCATTAAAAAAGTCTGCAATTTAAGCCTGGATCAGTTTCACGATCAAACTGAGGCTAAAAAACTAGGGACTAAAGAGTAGAGAGGTCAGTGCGTAGTAGGTTTTTCTCCGCCAATCGGAAATTTCTATGCCAGGTATGAAACAGTGGCGTGGCGTGCTTTGCGATATATCGATTGTTGTGCCATTTAAACCTACGGTAAAGAATCGATTATTAAGGTGTTCGCTGCGAACACCCTGTTCATCGATACTTTTCCATAGGTTTAAATGGCCGATCAATCGATATATCGCAAAGCACGCCACGCCACTGGTATGAAACAGCTAGTGGCGAGGCGTGAGCGATCATTTATCGATATTTCTTCATTTGAATCTATGGTAAAGATTAAATTAATAAGGTGTTCGTCGCGAGCATCCTGCTCATTAGTTATTTTTCATGGGTTTATATGGCAGATCAATCGATACGTCGCAAAGCAAGCCACACCACCGGAAAGAGCTTCCCGATTAAAAAAGTGTACTTTAGCACGGACATATCGATGCCCTAAATGCGGAAGGACATATCGTCACCTTCCGGGCAAAGTATCACAAGCGCCATGCGACGCTTCAAAATTTCCGCCGCCATTTTATTTTATTACAGAGAAATTGTTGGTTGAATCTGTTTGAAAATTTCACTGAATTTTATCGGCATCGCAAAGAAAATTCAGTGAAATTTTCGGACAGCTTCGTTGAACAATTTCTCTGTAAAAAAATAAAACGGCGGCGGAACTTTTGAAACGTCGCATGGCGCTTGTGATACTTTGCTCGGAAGGTGACGATATCTTCATCGAGAAGTTTCAAAATTCTGGCTCCTAATTTACTTTTTTCGAAGAGGAAAAAAGCCATTTTAAGAGCTTGAAACCGTACAGATTCCCTAGCAGAGGAGAAAAACATAGGAAGTTCATGGAAATTACGTTACCGTTGCGTTAGTTTTCCAAAGAAAAAAATAAAAGTATGGCAAGAAGTTTGCAATGTCGCAAACGGAGATACGTGACCCTTTACTTTGACCATTGATACTTTGTCACAGACGAGTCGCCTCGGGTTGATAATTCCACGCAAAACTCAAAATGGCTGCGTAATTATGTTCCTCATCAATCACCATTGTATTTTTGAACAATCATAATCAAACGACATAACAAACGCCATTTGCTGACATCTACGTTCCCCTTAATTTTTAGTTAAATCTAGAGTACCTGTACACGGGAGATGCCATCTCAATTGGATTGCATTTTGCAATAAGGAACCACTATCTCTGGCTCTTTCATTAAAGCACATATCTGCATAGGGAAACCAATGGCATATATGTTGTTTCTAAAATGGGCCAGAAATAGTGGTTTCTTATTGCAAAATGTAATCCAATTCTGTCACTACAGAAAAAAGTGTGCCGCCCTCTGATTGGTCGGCTATCATGAAGCCCCAAAGTTGGACCAATGTAAACGAACCCCAGTCCTTCCGCTCCTAGTTTGGCCCAATGTAAACAACCAAGATGGCGACAAAGTTCTACAAAGTTCTGGACGTGATTTTCGATGTGATAGAAATTTTTTCATGATCAACTTCTGAATTGAGTTCGGATCGACCTTTAATGGCTATTTTTGCCGGAAACTATAACCTTTGAGTGTGATTATCATTCATTTTTCAGCCGAAAGTACGTATTCCTCTGGGTCGGGTTCGTATACATCCGTCTAACTTTGGAGCTCCATGATAGCCTAAAACTGATGAACCAATCAGAGAGTGGCACAGTGATGGCAATACTCTCCCGTATACAGGTACTCTATAGTTAATTTGACAAGTAGAAGTATGCTTCTGTTCTCCGTTTTGCAATACATGACACGGAATAAATCCAAAGTGAAGCGGAGTATTTCAACATAATTTGTTAAAAATCCCCACGTTCGTTCACCTCTAGTGTGATCTCACACTAACGTAATTTTTCTCGTCCGAATACTCTATCCGAACCATAATCTCAGGCGAATCGACAGTATTTCGCAATTAGGAACTAAGATCCCCACCTCACTTCAGAGACAACGCATGCGCCATTAGTTTCCATATGCAGATAATCGTTTTTACACGGGGGTCGGATACTGTAGTTCCGAATCGCAAAGTGTAGTCCAATTAACGTCGAAAACAACACCAGAGATCACCGCGCCTGCTTCGGCAGCTGTCCCCCGATAATCTTCCTCCGCCCTGCCGGCAAAAACCGCGCAACTCGAGCCGGGAGCCCTGGCACTTACGTCTCTTCAACCGAAAGCTACGGGGGAGTCCTCCTTCCCCGAGTCCGGCGCCCGGCAAGCCGACCATTGTTTCCGGGAGGCCTGGCTCCCTGCGATAGGCCGTCCCTTTGTCCCTTCGGCTTCCGGAAATTCGGCCGCGATCCCTCCCTCGATAATTCGAACTTTCCCGCCTGAACTTTTGCACGTGCTGAATGCGTGACCCGCGCCCCCCACTGGGGGGGAGGGGGAGGGGGATGGGGAGGGGGATGGGGAGGGGGGGGCTCACGAGAGACCATTTCCAGGGGCTTAGCGCCCGGGCCGAATGCTCACCCCGGTATCGGTGATTATGAAAATGTTTCATAAAAGCCACGTGTGGATTAGTACGCGGGAACGCGGGCGAGTCGCCGTTTTCGCGACAAAACCGTCGTTTCCGTGGTGAAACGACGTAACTACATTCCAATGTTGCCAACTTTCCCCTCGCAAATTGAAGCGCTGGGTGCAGATAGAGTCCCTTTATACCCAGAGTGAAGACAACTCACTTTTGGTTGGGCTGAAAGTGGCCTAAAAAAAAATCCAATTCTGATTGATTTTCGCTCATGGAGGCCGAAACGAGTGCACCAAGATGGCGGTACCTCGAATGTGAACAAGAATAAGGAAAATATTACCTAATTGTGGTTTATCAAGAGAAAATTGTTATTTCCATCGGTCTAAAATGAAAATAGATTAAGAAATTATTCACAAACCAATCTCATTTTCGTTTTAATTGATCAATTTGTTGATGTTGTTGTTTTTGTGTGACAGACATCGCAGGATTCCTGATCCTTAATCCCTCAATATCGTTCGTTTGGGTGAACTCGTTTCGGCCTCCATGGCCAGCCAAGGCCGGTTGCCAGTCAGCTGATAATCGAGTTGTCTTAACTCTGGGTATAAAGGGACTCTAGGTGCAGAAAGGACATTTCGTCAACTTCCGGCCCGAGTATCACAAGCGCCGTGCGACGTTTAAAAATGTCCGCTGAAATTTCATTTTTTTACAGAGAAATTGTTGGTTGAATTTGTTTGAAAATTTTACTGAATTTTATCGGCAGCACGAAGAAAATTCAGTGAAATTTTTGGACGGCTTTGTTGAAGAATTTCTCTGTAAAAAATAAAATGGAGGCGGAAATTTTTAAACGTCGCATGGCGCTTGTGATACTTTGGCCGGAAGGTGACGATATCTTGGTCGCGGTGTCTCGGCATCTCCGCAAATGTTTCATCTATTTTAAATGGACGTATTTCTATCAAACGGAACTATGTGCATTTTGACGTGAGCCCCGTTATGGACATATTCTTATGGGTTTCAGGGCTCACATCTTAATGCACATAGTTCCGTTTGACAGAAATACGTCCAATTAAAGCAAACTGTATGAAATTCGCTGAAACTTTTAACGAATTGTCTTCATGATTTTCCAAAAATTTAGGACACAAGAAATGCCCTTTCTAAACCCAACGCCTCAATTGTTTATCAATGGCCCAAGTTCGAAGCAACGTATCTCCGTTTGCGACGTTGCAGACTTCCGAACATTATTCATTTTTTCTTTGAAAAACCAGTCAACGTAATCTCACAAAAACCTCCTTGAATTTTCTTCTATATTAACAGACTATATTTTATATAGATTTCAAGCTCTAAAGTTGCCTTGTTACTCTATGAAAAACTAAAATTGGAGCGAAAATCGTGGAAGACCGTACCGCAATGGAGATTGGTTCAGCGCTTTGGCCATCAATTTGGACCAGGGAAATATTTGGCATTCCACTGACAACAGTAATTTTTCATCTGATCTCATGCCAAAATCAAGAAAATTTTGGATAAAACCTGCACGGTCACATTCTTGTAAAAAAGCGAAGTTTTTGAGTCAATTTTGCAACATGAAGGAACGTTCTTTCGTCCCGGAAACGAGGAAATGTAACTGTTCACGGAAATAAAGACTTTCTACTGAATCAGAAGAGTTTTGAAAGGAGGTCCAAGTGCAATAGCATTAGGTACCATACGTCAGATGGCATTGCGATCGCGCAACCGCTTACTGCATTGCAGTGTTCCAGAATATTTGATCCTACTCTAATTTTTCGAAGAGAAGCAAGACAAATTCATCGATTGAACAAAATAGAATAATCTGCTAGCAGAGAAGAAAAATGAAGGAAGTTTTCAAAAAAACATTACGTTGACTAGTTTTCCAAAAAAAACATGAAGTATGACAGGAAGACATAGTTTTCAGCCTGATGTACACATTGGTCTTGTTAAAGTGACCTTTTTGGCATTTTCCAGGCTACAGAAGGCGACGTGACACGCGAGAACGCGAGAACGCGTGAAGTCCTGGATGCGACTATTAGACCTCTGTGGATGTGCGTGTTGCATAAGCAAATACCTGAAGGCGTTTTGGCTCCGCTCGCGTCTTTCGAGCTCCTGAAATAATGTAAAGAATTGTGAGGCAGCTGTCACACTTAAAATCGATNCAACAGTTCGTTAGACGGGACCGAGACGCATCTTTAGACACCAAAATTTCTGAAATCCGTCGCTCCGTTGCTTTGAAAAGTTTACTGAACCGCAACTAAAAACCCAAATAAGCCAAGTTCGTGTAACTATGGTGTCGTTGCCTCGACCGGGCTGTGCTGTGTTGCCAATTGTTGGAGGATAGGTTACTTGCCCGGTGGTGGCTACCGCCACTCATGAAAATCGATCATTTTACATGTCGATGGCCAAAATGCGAATTCACGTATCTCCATCGCAATGTTTCAAAATTGCCGCTCCTAATTTATTATTTCCAAAAGCAACAGGCCAACTTCGTGGCTTGAATTGTATATACAGAATATTCTGCCAACAGCGAAGGAATATCAAGACATTGTTCTGACTACTTTTCCAAAGACAAAATGAAGCATGATATGAAGTCTGTAACTTCGTATCATACTTTATTTTTTCTGTAGAAAAGTAGTCAACACAATGTCTTGATATTACTTCGATGTTGGCAGAATATTCTGTATATACAATTCAAGCCACGAAGTTGGCTTGTTGCTTTCCGAAATAATAAAATAGGAGCGGCAATTTTCAAACATTGCGATGGAGATACGTGGATTCGCACTTTGGCCATCGATATGTAAAATGATCTAATTTCGGTGTGACAGCTGCCTCACAATTCTTTACATTATTTTAGGAGCTCGAAAGACGCGAGCGAAGCCTAAAACGCCTTAAAGTATTTGCGTATGCAACACGCACATCCACGGTGGTCGAATAGTTGTATCCAGGACTTGACGCGTTCTCGCGCCGCGTCGCGTTGCCTTCTGTAGTCTGGAGAATGCCAAGAAAGTCACTTCGACAAGACAAACACTCGTTCTACATTATAACACGATATTGTACGACCTACACCTTTCGTTTGATCAGATCTAACATTTAGTGGTGTTTTTCAATGATATCACTATACAAACACATAACTATGAAGATACTTTCCGCTGGAAAATGAAAAATTTGCGGAATTGACGCAATATTGCGATGTAAATTTTAGTGAGTTCACAAAACTTCTGGGACGGAGCCCGTATTTGTCTCGCGTACTTTCTCATTTCTTCTTGCGAAATTGGGTAAGAAAAATTGCATTTCTCGCGATACCGAGATGAAAAGCCCGTAATTTTTCAGGATATGATAACTTCGTTGGAAATATCGCTTGCCTCTTGCGATATCTAGATGAAAATCGCGCATTTTTTCACTTTTCTACAATCGGAAAAATCGGGATATAGCAGTAAAAAATCAGGATTTAGCAGTAAAAAACCAGGAAAAATCAGGATTATATCAGGAATCCCTCTATTGAAAAAAACTAGACACCCTGCTTTCCCTTTTCGCGTTACCGCCACTTGACTTTCCCTGGAAACTTCGATCGCCACGCATGTCACGCGGGGAGCGGAATAGCAGTGCGTGGATGAAAATCAAGGAAAACGAGGGAACATTCCCTCACGCTTAGCTTCTAAATTACGCAAACAGTGTCATTAGCCGAGAAACTTCCCGACGCAACGCGACGCAAGCTGAAAAATACTCCGAGTCGTGTAAGCAATTTAGGATACGAGCCCCCCTGCCCCCTACCCCCCTGCCCCACCCCTCGCGCGCTTTCGCAGCGTAATACTATGATACCCTCGCATAAATCCCGGCTTGTATCAGTCTCCCATTCACAAATCGTCCCCTAAACGTTTTTTGTCATTATCATAATTATTTCTGGTTTTTTTGCTTCATCACTATCATCACTCTCGCGGCTCCCTCTCAGCACACTCATTCATTTCTCATAATGAGGGTGCTGAACGCTGCGCCTCTCCTGATAAAAGAAATTGTTCAAAAAATATGAAATACCGCGCCCAAAATACCCGGAAAGCTGTTGCCGCGGTTTTGAAATACGGTCGCTTCCGCTATCCGCGGTAAAATCTGTCGTTCCCCGGACGAAGGAACTTAAGTCCATTCCAAGGTTGTGAAATTGACTTAAAATGTTGAATATTTTGCCTGAATGTACCAGTGCAATTTTTGTCCGAAATTAGTCCGAGTTTTGTTTGAGATCAGTAGGATAATCGGCGAAATTTTTAGTCGAAAATTTCCAAGATTCTCCTGCGATAAGAGCGTGATTTTCCAGGGGAAATTTGGCAACATTGAATTGCAGTTACGTCATTTTATAAGGGTAACGATGAATGACGTGGTCGTCCCTTAGTTGAGATAATAATTTTCAAGCGGTATCAGTATAAAATCTGTTGACGATTTTTGTACCGAACCGCAAGCGCCAAGAGGACAAAATCGATGGTATTTAATGGTGAATGGTTTACATGGTGATGTTTCATCAAATCAGGCGCAAAATCGCGAGACGTCTTAAGTTTGCGGAAAAATTGCGCTTTTTGAACTGCGTCTTTCTTGGTTTCCGAGTTACCTTTTCGCGTTTTCAATGGACGTATCGTGATCTACGCGTCATCACCTTCAGAAAAATGTCAAGTCAAAATACGTTCATGGTTTAGTGACCCCATTCTGCCGTGCTAGGGAAGAACGACGTATGAGCTTTCAGAAGTTTCCAAGTTTCTTCCGATAAAAACCAAATTAACTGAAACAATTGCGAATATTATTTTCCAAAATGTTCCAACAATTCTGTACGCAATCTAATCTTAAATATCTGAGAATGTCGAGGAAAAATATGCATGAATGCTGTTCAAAATACATGTTTTATCGAGGGGAATTTGGCAACTCTCGAATGTTCAAACGGCGTTCTTCCGAAAGGTTCAGTTACACGATCGAATTGAGCCATAAAACTGAAGCTCTGATAGGTGGAAAAAGCCCTGAGGTGAGGATGCGACCAATGAGAGGCCCAATTTGATGGCTCAATTTGATCGTGTAACTGGACCTTTAGCACGGAAGCATTGGCCAACACTATTCGAAGCAAACAATTTAAATGAAGAAATGTATTCTACCGGCGACGCCGACAAAAATTGAAACATTTTGTCATAAACAAGCACAAAATATTTAGGTAACTCACTGGTCCGACAACTATGGCGGGATATTAAACGGGGAGAATGCGCGGACCATTTTGCAGGCGAGCTGTTCCTCCAGTTTTCAATCATTCCTTTTGTTGCGGGAGACAGGGGGCGCCACCGTATACTTCCGGTTTGGGAAGTCAACCAATGAACGGACCCCCTGCCCAAGCCGTCCGGGGGAGGGGGGGGNCCGTCCGGGGGGGGGGGGGGGGGCTCCGTCCTCAATGGGGAAGAATAAAAATACGACTCTCCATTACTTCTCTTCTCCTTCATTTTTCATTTAATATAGCTGTATCCACTCCCGCACCACCCCGCCCTCCGGCCATAGCGATTGCCAAATCGTGCTGGAAAATCAGCTTTTCTTCATTGAGTCCTATGGGAATTATGCTAATTCTCAGCTGAATCTAGCTACTGCGCCGGCAATACTGCACTCAATTTACTTTTTTTTAATATTTCTGAAACCTTTCCTACTTCCTCTTCCCTGCGTCAAAATTTTGTCTCTTTCCTCCTTCTCTCCGCCACGGCGATTCATATTTCTTCGTCTCGATTTAGGTTAAGTCCTCTTAATTATTTGCGAGAGGAGCCTGTAGATTACAAGGTGGATTCCAGCGACATCGGAGGTTGAGTTTATTTGAAGAAATAGGAATGTTATTGCCTGTTTATTTCAAGTGCTGAAGTTCTTCGCGAGTGCTAAGCTTGGAGAGTCTTCTTCCTTGCCAGAACGAATAAAACCTGCCTACTCGACAAGTTGTTGAATAGAGAATACACACACTGACTGAAGAGGAAATACAATAATCAGGATTGAAAGATTTAGGAACCTAAAAAAACGCTTCGACGAAGATTCAAGCGAAAGGAAAAAGGATGGGTCTGATTCATGTTTATTTGATTTATTTGCCGCAGAAAAATAATAAAATCAAGCATTTTGTCGAATGCCTAGGCAAATGGTAAATCATTCTTACGTAGAGTGAAATTCTAATTCTTCACCTAATTTTAGGCAAAATATTGGTGGTAGTGCGAAACGGATGGAAATCGAAATCCCCGACTTTGTTTTAAACACAGCCGGTGGAACAAGATGCTTAAATTGTCATACCTTCGATAAGATTCGCCACTTTTTCTGCCGGAAGAATTACAAAAAAAAAGAAAGAAAAAAATAATTGCTTTGGTAGGAGGATTTTCTGTAAAAACACGGATCATGCAACAATATGTTAATTTATGTTCAGCTCCTGAATGAAAATGTACCTAAAAGTTTATATTAGAAATATTTGAAGTGGGAGAAACATGAAGAGTCTGTTTGTTGGGTTATTCGCCATAAATACAAAAAATGTTGTAAACTTTCAACATTTGACTGTTTGCCGAGGCATTTTGTCAAATGCCTGAGCAAATAGTCAAATATTCTTACTTAGGTTGAAAAGAGCCTCCCAAAATTTCGCCTCTTTTTCGGTATTCGATTCGACCATCAAACCAAGGTTTAATTGAAAACTTATAATAACAGAATACTCAGGAAAAACTTTCAAGATGAGTATAGGAACCGTTTTCGAGTTACGGGGGGGGGGGGGCATAAAGAGTCAAACTTCGGCCTTATCATTCCCTAGAATTTAGATTAGAATTAGATTTTCTTGTTGAATTGATGTGTCTACGGGGTTGTTATCGTTGTTTACACATGTTATACACACCGGTTCCTACGTATTTTTACAGGCAAAATCGAGTTTTAATGTTGACGAGTCGATAAATCGATCGGTTATATCGAATTTTTAAGATTCTTTCCGGAAAATCAACGATTTTTTGAGATTTAAATTGTTCATTTTTTATTCTTGGATGACTAAATGCATCAGAATTTTTTTAAATTCACAACCTCTTTTGAGTAAGTAGCGATCCTGAAAACGGCGACTCTTTCAGTTTCGCTTCAGAATACGATTACCGAGCCAAGGGACTTAAAATACACAATCTGATCCAGCCGCCTGCACTCTCTCCTTTGAAATAAGACGTAGAGACCAAAAACCGTCTTACTATATTTTCAAAATAATATTCCTCGGCATTTTTCGAATATGCGGCTCGATTTAAAACCCAAAATTATGAACTTTTTTGTCAACATCATTGTACAAGGCCACTCACAATGGGTACAGAATAGCGCCTTCATATCGATCCGTAAAAATAATGCAAAATTCTGATACCACTATTCGTGCGTCACGGCAGTCATTTTGCATATCCGGCAATTTGAAGGCGAATCATTGACTTCAGGCAACGGGGTACGAATAACAGCCATGCCATTCGATATTCCGCTCTGAAAAATACGTTTAAAAAATGTCGTAAATTTATATAAGTTTCACCGGTCCGTAAAATATCTAATCTCTCATATCCTTCTTACATTTTATGCCACTTTGACTTAACCACAGAATACTTTTTGGACCAGGACGCTCAAAAAAGCTCTAACTTTTCTCACGTATATGTGAAGTTAAGAGTCAATTCTAGACCCTCCAAATTCGATGCGATCATCATGATTCTTCAGTAAACTTACATTATAAACCGTCTTAATTCGCGCTTTTACGCAATTTTGCAACGGAACATTCTCCACGTTTTCTCCTCAAAACAGTATCCGCTTACCCGACGGAGCCGCCATCGCAGAAAAGTCTGTTAACTGGAGCAGAGACAACATATTTTAGACACCTTGCCTTCCTATATTTTCCACAGCGTAAAAGTTATTCGTCCTTTCCGAAGTTAACACTGAGATTTGCCGAATCATGACATGATTAACACAGAATTGAGACACTCGTTTATCAATCCCTACGCAATTTACGAAAACTCAGCACAAGAAAATGCTCTATTTAATATTTTGACTGCATTTTGGAATGTAGAATCTCCACGCAAACCTTTTAGTGCATCATCTCAAGAGCTGATTTCGCAGTATCTTTCAGAATTTTTTTTGAAATGGGAAAAAGTATAATAACAGATTTAAAAGTAAGAAAATGCACCACCTAGTAACGCCATCTGGCGGCATTTCCCAATTTAACACATACATTCCAGCAGATTTGATCGAATGGCCGAATTTCCTTCGATGAAATGTGTATTTCAGCGGAAAGAAATGCATCATTTTCCTGGAAATTTTCAGATTTATTAGATTAGATTGTGAACGAAATTATCAGGAAAAGTGGAAGACAATTTTTCAGAATTTTGACAGTAAATTCGGTTTTTCATTAAAGGAAATGTGACAACGTGTGAAGGCTCAACGGCGTTTTCCCTTATCGTGCCAGAGATGGTTAGTGCAGGGTCTTCATAATAATATACAGGATTACAGGGTGTCCCAGGATTAAGTACGATTATTGAAGGAGTTTATTCTTCGGGTCAAAAAGGACGTTTCCGTGGTATCACGTTTGTTCCAAGAAAACCTTCCCTGAAGGCCATGGCCTCCCAAAGTTGGAGAAAAAAAAAATCGTCTTTTTAACAGTAAGACAATCTTTATGAACCAATATTAATGAAAATTGGTATCTGGAGCCAATTTGTAGCGCTGTTTTCATTGCTGACCTCCCAAAAAAACGGAAACGGTATTGAGGGGGGTTTGAGGGGGGTACCGAACCTAAAAGTGGCCAAAATTAATGTTCCTAGCGACAAAAATTGATTTTTGACGGCACCACTAGATTCAGCGTTGAAAAGTATCGAGAACACGTCTCCTGCGTTTTTGCGCTATAACTTATCGTTTTCGAGTTAGTAGGGGATGATAGGGAGATATAAGGGGATAATGGGGCCCCCAGGGAAAGTGCTTTTGGTAAAAAAGTTATACCACAAAAACGTCTCCTACTGTCCTAAAGAAATGACTCCTTCAATATTCGTACTTGGATTGTATTTTGCAAAAAGGAACTAAGAGCATTTCAATGTTGCCACGATTGTGCAGTTTTCCTACCTCGCAAATATGAACTCCACTGGAAAAAAAACACATAGGATCTAGAGTCCAGACTCTTAAAAACATCGACAAGAAAAAACTCTTGATTCAATCGGATTTTTGCTTAAATCAAGAACCAAGCCTCTTAATTTGAGCGGATTTCCTTTTGATTTCAGCAAAACTCTGATTGAATCAAGAGTATTTTTCTTGTTAATGTTTTCAAGAGCTAGGACTCTAGATCCAATGAGTTTTTTTTCCAGTGTGATCATCTTAACAAGTTTTATCCTTACTCCCTGTAAATTCAAGACGAAAATTGCCTCTGTAATTTTTTTTTTTGCATGTCAGTAAATTAATTGCAAAGAATGTAAGTTTCACACTCCTGCAACATTTCAATGCTCTTGATTCCTTTTTGCAAAATGCAATCCACTTAATTCTGGGGCATTCTGTATTGCCCGCGGCTGGAAATGCATTTTGCAGGGTAGTTTGGCTCTTCTGCGGGGGTGGTTGGACGCGGTAGTTTGAGGGCGAGCGCGCGAGAGGGCGCGGGCTGCACCCTTGCCGACCACGTGCTTTAAGGGCTGTCACACCCTCCGACTCGGAGCTGCTGCCGTTTTCAGTCAACCCCCGCGACTCACCAGCAACTAGCGTCTCTTCGCGTTTCGTTTCTCCTCGCTTTTCGCGATCGCGCCGCTGACCGTCCTGGTTCGCGGACCATTCCAAATTTCGCCATTTTTTATCATAATTTCCAAGTTTCGTTGTTATTTATTCAGAAAATTTGACCACTCAACGAGACATGATTTTTATGAATAAGTGCATTTTTTGAACCCTCTCAAGTTTCGCTTGTGCATGAAGAATAATCAAGTTTGTACCTGGTAATTTCGCGCGATCGACCTTCAATAAAAATATCGTTTGATTAAGGACAGGTATGAAACCAAACTCATGTCACTTTTTCAAAAGAAGGAACATTAAAAAAAAAATTAACGAATAAATAAAACTATTCTAATAAAACCCGCAGTGAAGGAAGTGTCATCACGAAATTTTTCCTTGTTAGTTCTGTTTTCGCCTAATTTTTGTGTTTTAAAGTTAAATTTTTTGAAAATTTCCTTTTGTTTCTTTGGACAAATTTTCAACATGCAGCCCTAATGGTTTTTTAATATTTTTTCCTGCGATACAGCAAATCGATTTCGGTTTTTTTACTGTGATATAACAGCGTGACTACCTACTGCTTATAGAATCTTGATACAAATAGGTTTTAACGACAGTGAAACTACACCAAGTGCGAAACCATTTATGGAAACTCTCTTGAATGATCCATTCTAGTTTTGATTATGTTTTCGTGTCTAGTTTTACACAGTCATTTGACAATAATTTCTGGTATCAAAAACACGTTTTATGATTGATTTTAATACAATAGAACTTTTCAATGATTTATAGTGGCAGTAGGCATTTATAACATAATTCGTAGGTTATCAACTGATTTTTATCAGATAAATTGATAAAGCTAGTACATATTTGAATCAAATTTTTACTCGTTTTTGCATAAGTGAACATTCTTAAAAGTGATTGTACCCTCGGTTCCAGTTCTAGATATTGGATAACTTTGGTTCATCAGGTATGTTTCATATCTTTATTTCTTTCTCAACATATTTAGTATGCAAATTATTTGACCATGCAATGGCATAATTTCAGAATCACATTCGAAAAAATTATTCCTGCCTGTTCATCTGCAATTAATATTTTATGCATGTAATTGACAGTATATTTAAAGAATTTTCGATTGCGAATCCT
The DNA here is from genome assembly GCF_001854935.1 of Bemisia tabaci. Classification (NCBI taxonomy): domain Eukaryota; kingdom Metazoa; phylum Arthropoda; class Insecta; order Hemiptera; family Aleyrodidae; genus Bemisia; species Bemisia tabaci. The sequence continues at coordinate 491,139 of NW_017550873.1, read as the reverse complement.
TTCGGATCGGGTTAAAATGATATTTTGAAGAATTGTATGAAACAAGTTTTTCTGCAATCGGTACTTGAAAAAAAAAGAAAAGAAGCATTCGATGTTTTTAAAAAAAAGATCTGATCTAATTCTAAAGCTCGATGTTAATAATGAGTCTCATTAAGGTCTTCTATGAACGCCTCATGCCTGAGTTTTGTAAGGCTCTTGCACGTAGGATTGAATACAGATCCTATATTTGAGCGAATTTAACATATGATCCTATATATATGTGAAACATTAATACTATTCAGTGGCGATCATAAGATAATGAACTCCACCAAGAAGTAGCACCTGGTTTCATATTCGCATATTAAAGTAAACGTCAATCTCAAGACCTGGAAATCTTGCATAAACACCAACACTATTGTTCTGTATTCGATCCATTCTTATAAGGTAAGAGGATTACGGGTAGAACCTGGAGGGGACATGTTCGTAATCTCGAGAAAAGCGTATTTCAACTACGAGGATGAAAAACAGTAGGCTATTCTGCCGTGTTAAGGAAGAACGCCGTATGAACATTCGAGAGTTGTCAAATTTCCCTCGATAAAATATGTATTTTTGACAACATTCATGCGTATTTTTCCTTGAAATTCTCAGATATTTTAGATGAAATTGCGTACAAAATTGTCTGAAAATTTTGGAAAATAATATTCGCAATTTTCCCAGCAAAGTCGGTTTTTATCGGAGGAAACGTGGCACGTCTGCAGGCTCATACGTCGTTCTTCCTTAGCACGGCAGTACTCTACAGTGGCGAAGTCCATGCAGTATGTTGGTAACAAGGAACCCTCCAAGCAACTATTTTAACTCCCCGGAGCTCGAATTGCCTAGCAGGCTAATTGAAGGCGTTTTGTGGGACGAACATGCGTCCCGCTCGCTTTCAGAGACGATCTCTCTGAGGGCCGCATTGGTGCGGGGTTTTCATGATATTCCGTGTCTGATTGCTCTGCGGGCTGATTATATAAACTGATAGACAAAGCTATGGACAAAGAAGAAAAAGGGAAAATGAAGCGATTCTATTGCGGTGGAAGTGGGTGGTCGAAATGGATACAGGAGGTAGTTATAGACCAACTAACGGCAACCCATAGTCCACCAGTCTCTCCATTTGTCCTCTTTGTCTATAGCTTTGTCTTTCGATTTCGACAAGCAGCCCGCCAAAGGAGAGAAGAAATGAAGGGCGTGGAGGATAAGGCACATAAATGCAGTTTTTGCTGTTTCAAGAAACACGTTTTCAAAGTATCAAAATTACACGGGCCCTCACGGTGGAGAAAATTTGAACTCGTAATTTTATTTAGAGATCGGATTTTAGTGGCAAATTCTTTACAAAGTATGTTTTAAGACTGGTCTCCGTGGAATTTGTTAATATCGTATTCTTTTCAAAAACTGCACTTATGCTCCATGCCCTCCAAGTCACATAAATGAAAATGAAAGAAAAGACAGATGAACGAAAAAAATTGGTTCGAAGAAGATGATTTTCAACTTAGTATTCAGTATTGTATTTCCAATTTCCACGATCTCAGCTGAATTTGGTTTGAAACAATGCATTTTTTTTTTTAAATTCATATGATTGAAAAAGATAACTTCATTCCTTGTCTGTGGTACCATCTAAATGTATTTATTTCGTACCGAATTGATGAACTAATATGAAGAAGAACGATTTTGATTATTTAATCATCCACTCGGTATTATTGTGTTTCAACCTCTAATTCTTGTAAGAGAGAAGCCACGCCATCCGCTACAGGTTTGAAAACGATTAATCCTTTTTTTTTTTATATTTATTAAAAAAGAGGGGAATAGGAAACGAAAATCATTTCTCTCCCCCCCCCCCCCCCCCCCCATCCGCGATACCCTTTAACTGTATTTATTTCGTGATAAAATGATGGAGAAATATGAAGAAGAACATTCATGAGTATTTGATTTTCCACTCAGTATTATTGTATTCAGTGGCGTGGCGTGCTTTGCGATATATCGATTGCTATGTCATTTAAACGTATGGTAAAGGATCAATAAACAGGGTGTTCGCAGCGAACGCCTTAATAATCGATTCTTTATCATAGGTTTAAATGGCATAACAATCGATACATCGCAAAGCACGCCACGCCACTGTTGTAATCCCAATTCAAATAATTCTAGGAGAGTAGCCACAATTTCGGCTTATCGTTTAAAACAACGAATTCTATTTTTTTATTTTATTTTTATCGATGAAGAGGGGGAAAAATAAACGAAAAGCATTTCTTCCCGTATCCGGGATGCCCTCCAACTGTATTTATTTCGTAGCGAAATGACAGGAAGTGCCCGCGGATGGATTTAGGGTGGCGAAGTGACACGAGGGAGAACTGTATCCCGTGTTATTGGATTTTCGAACAGGAAGGTGTTAAAGCACAAGAAGATTTATGTGCTCCCACTTTTATTCTTCACACGTGCGTGGACAGAGACAATGTTTCGCTCCCGCGGGAGAATAATTAAAAATGCAGGAGGCCGGACAGGCGTGTGCCTTTCAATTGTCTTTTTGATTCATGACGCCATCTCTGCATCCTTTTCACTTGCGCCGCGCCCTTCCCGCGGGTTTTGTTTTCTTTGGATTTTCATTTTTAATGGATCCTTTTTTTTCGTTTTCATGAATTTTTCCGTAAATAGACCATCAGACTGCCTACGTTCATAAATGTCAGTAATTTGAAAAACGTGAAAAAGCTAAGATTATCCTCACTGAAAAAAAAAAATCTCGGTGTATCTACTAAGAAAAGGGTAAAATTACCAAGAATTCAGGGTTCTATTTGATCCCAGTTTTTTCTCGGTAAAATTACCATTTATGGAATTGGTAATTTTACCGAGAAATCTCGGTAAAATTAATGAACTTTCTGAGTAATTTTACTGGACTTTGGTAAAAACGCCAATATTTTTTATCGACTGTGGTAGAATCACCGAGATAAAATGGCAAAGTTACCGGGAATTGATTACCAATAAAAGCGGTATTCTTACCTGAAAAAACAGTAAAAATACCGGTTTTTGGGTAAGCTTACCAGTCTGTCTTTGTAAAATTACCAATAATTGGTAAAAAAGTGAGATGGTAAAGGTACCAACGGACCTCGGTAAAAACGCCGAGAATTTTTTTTCAGTACTTCATTCCCGCGTGATACCACATCACATACCTGGTTCGATCGCGCACTTGATCTCAGCATAGAATGATGCGAGAATAATGTCAACGTTCATAAATAGATAGAGTCCATCAGAAAGGAGCCAATCCACATAAAGTTTAAACTGAGGAGAATAGGTTCGAAGTTTTATTCCTGCGTAAGGCTCAATGTAGAAAATCAACTTCAACCCCTCATTTTACAAATTAATTTTTTTTTTTTCGACTTTCAGTTCCTGGCAGGAGAACATATGCCAGTGGAACTCAAAAATCTTCTTAACTCAGTTTTTTGGAGAATGCGGGGTGGCTCTGATGAACTCGGTCTTAATGTCAGTAATTTGAAAAAAGAAGCTCAGATTATCCTTCATTTTCGCGTGCTACCGCATCATAAACGTATTTCGGAGTTCGAATAGTTGGACGCCTAATTTCCCCGTGGAACGATGCGAGCATGATACCTACGTTCATAAATTTCCGTAATTTGAAACAAGTGAAAAAGCCAAGGTTATCCTTCATTTCCGCGTGATACCACATCACAAACCTAGTTCGGAGTTCGAGTAGTTGTGCGCTTGATTTCTGCAATGCCTACATTCTTCAGCGTCAGTAATTTGAGGGAAGTGAAAAGCGCAGATAATTATCCTTCATTTCCACGTAATACTACATCACATACCCAGCTCGGAGTTCAAATAGTTCCGCGCTTGATTTCCACGTTAGCTATCTAAGGAGAGGGATTTCTTATACTCGTCGTCTCCGCGGAACGTTTCACGAGATATTTCCCAAGTTCAAATCAGAGGATTGAGACTTCTGGGTTTTTCCCTCGTCAAACCACACGAAAAAATGTCCGCAACGTCTGAAGCGCAAAGCACTTGGGGGGGGGGGGGGGGGGTTTGGATTGCGAAGTGGTCAGAGGATGTGCCCCCTAGTAATGAGCACTGGAAATGACAAGTCCCTTAAATCTAGAGTTCAGGCTCCTAAAAAATTTGACACGAAAAAATACACTCGATTTAATCGGATGTTTGCTTGAATCGAGAGCCAAGCCTCTTAATTTAAGTGAATATCCTTTTGATTCAAGCAAACATCCGATTGAGTCAAGAATAGTTTTTCTCGTCATATTTAAGAGTCTGGACTCTGGATCCATGCGACTTTTATTTCTAGTGATTCTCCAGTATTTCCTCAATTTCAGAATTTTCTAAATCGTGCGAATTCTTTTTTCTTTTAAAAAAATAGTGAATATCGATGGCTAAAGTGCAAAATCACGTATCTACATTGCGGCGTTTCACAACCTCTACTCTTATTTCATTTTTTCGAGGAAAAAGCAAGTCAACAATGTAACTTGAAATTTCTGCAGAATATTCTGCTGATATGGGAGGAAAGTCAAGGGAAGTTTTCAGGAAATCGAGATAATTAGGATGAAAAAATGAAGTATGACGTCAGTTCTGCAACGTTGCAAACGAAGATACGTAGTTCCGCACTTTTACCATCGATATATTTACAATAATAAAATATTCACGTTTGCTATCCTTTAAAATTAAACATTACTCGGCAAAAAAAAAGCGAAGACGCTTTTCAGATAAAAAGATGAGGATCTTACAACACTAATCGAGTTGGATCCTTTCCGTTTAATGCAATCCAAATACTGTATAATATGAAGCACGTAGCGGTACTGCCGTGCCAAGGTAGAACGCCGTATGTACATTCGAGAGTTGCCAAATTTCCCTCGATAAAGCATGTATTTGTGACGGCGTTCATGCATATTTTTCCTTGAAATTTTCAGATATTTTAGATTAAATTGCGTACAAAATTGTCCGAACATTTTGAAAAAAAATATTCGAATTATACTAGTAAATTCGGTTTTTAGCGAAGGAAATCTGGCAGCGTCTAAAGGCTCATACGGCGTATTTCCTTGGCACGGTAGCGTAGCCTTGAAGTTTAGCATTTGTTCATTTAAAAATAAAGTGCGACAGGGAGTCTGCAACGTCGCAAACTGTGATTCTTCCTTTCCACCAAGCGTCCTATTAAAAAAATCGCTGAACTCAGGAACAGGAGTTGTGTTTCAAGGGTTTTGATAGTAGATTTGGCAATAGGGGCGGATAGACAAATCTGATCGTGCGTGGATTTGTGTGTGTGTGCGAGTGGGAAGCTTTCTCGCTCGCTCGTTGACAAACGATAATAAGAATTGGCGGGATGAAAATCTGCGAGAGACCGAATCGGGCGACTGGGGACCCACGCGTAGCGTTGGGGGGGGGGGGGGTGGAGAGACCGTGCTGCCTCGAGACATTTACCTGAGGCGAGAGCGCGCCCCACCGGCACCGGCCACTCCGGCCAGTTTGCCGAAAACAGCGATACCGTCAGGTTCACGCGTCGCAAATCTGTTACGTCCGGCCGGCAGCACATTGTTCTGTCTGAACTCGATTACCTTTTACTTGTTTCGGTCATTACTCGTTTAAACAGTGCTCTCGGCTATTAAGCGGCGGTTTTCTCAATATCTGTGCAAGTTTTAATCGTTTCTTCGAAGATTGTGTGAACTTATATGACTAATTCGCACTCGGCAAAGGTGAAGGATTCTGACTTTTCCAATATGGCGGGCGTGAACGTATGGAACGTACCCTTCCTGTCTCTGGTCGCGTCGCATCGGTTGAAGTTATTCGTTTTCGCGTTGTGCAAGTAGCAAGTGAACTTCTCGCGAGAATTCGTTCAAATTTTACGTGGCGTGATTCGAATTCTATGAGGACTATTGTCGGAAATGGAGATACTTTTCCTCCCTCTCATCGGTTGGAAGTGATTTTGACTTAAATGGCCTTCTTTCGATTATCCGTCGGATGTTTTCGTGGACTTGATTTCGAATTCGACAGTTCAGTGCTTTCTCATTCAAAAGAAAACCGCAGAGATCTAAGTATCTTATTTGTTGCGATCCCTATTGTTTTCGGCTGATGTGACGATGACGAGGATCAGCCTGGTGTTCCGTTCGAGTTGGCTCGCGTGGTTTCTCGAACCTCCGAGGTTCTGCGTGTCCTTGCTCTAAGCTCAGACATTTCTATTCGTCTCACATTTTTATTTCATCGGTTTCGGTACTCTCGTAATTAGTGACCCCTTCCCAGGGTCGCGGACAGTTGTGGTTTTCGTGTTTTCTGTGTTCTCGCGTCGTGTGAAACTGCGTGGGACAGTGATCGTGCATTCAGTGCGTTTTGTGTTCTGTGTTTCATCTAGTGGGACGAGCCTCGGGAATTAAATGTCTCTAATTATTCTGGAATATTCTGCCCCAGCTATTTTCGTAAGATTGGTCAAGCTCTCTTGTCAGGTCTGAAAACATCAATTAATTACTCTATTCTGATTTCAATTCTGTCACATCATGTTTAGTCTCTTTACCCTGATTGCCACCTTCATGGTTATGGGGTTGTCCACTCGAAGAGTGCGGTGTTGTCCCTCGAAGATGGAACGAAAAATCAGCTTTAGTCGTTCAGAAATTACTGCCACCTATAGGAGGTGGCTGTAAGGTATTTTTCGAATACTGGGATCAAAAAAATGTACCGTATACCTCGCGATTTTTCTTTAACTGGATACATTTAAAGCAGAAGGAACTCTGACACGCGTGAAGAATGGATGTAGTTCCTTATGATAATGATTTACCTACCTACTTACTTGAATACCCCGGATTATTTGCATGTTTTCAGCTATTAAGTATTTGCTATCTTATCATGTGAGATAATAATTTCTAAACTTTTAGACTGCCGGTGAGTGTTAAGAAAGGGAGGTTTTGGTTTTTTTTTTAAAAAAATTTAACCCACATTTTTTACCGTATTTGTGTTCTGAATATTAGTACACTCTCTTGAAAAATTCGCCCGAAGTCCAGCAACCAACAACAACCGCCAGCAATTATATCGAAATTACCCTCAATGAAGCCATTAATACAGGCTATTATCGTTAGTGTGAGGTGCAATGTCAACATTCATCATATTTTCTCATCCAAAAGTTTCCAAAAGATCTTTTCTATATTTCAGCCCAAATTTTTCCAATACGAGTATTATCAACGGTAGAATACAATTTTTGTTGCCCTTTGCCAAACACGCTGCGGGCTATTAGCTGAGAATGTCTCAATTAAATCATTGGAAATCGACCAATTTTTCTCGCAAGTAATTCATACAGTTTGGTTTTATCAATTCGAGTCTCCTGAGATCTACGTGAGCCCGTCGCTCTTCTGTGAAGTCCAATCCAGGAAAATGCAGTGAAGGTAATGAGACAGAGAATATTTTCAGATACCTAAGCGGGATGGAATTTTATTGAATGTACCTAAAACATACTGCCCCCCCCCCCCTAAAATGACCAGCTGAGATTTCGAAATGATTATGAAACTGATCAATTTTTAAAATCTAGGACCCCTCCCCCTCCCACGTCACGGGTAAGAGTCAGGGGGACTTTTTTTTTTTTAAAGGTAGCTTGAGTGTCATCTCTCACTGCCAAGGTCCCAATTGACAAAATTAAAGAGAGACGGAGGATAGATGAAAGAAATGAGCGAACATCCATGACCCCTCCAAAGGGACAAGACCTGAGACATAATTCCCCCCTTCCTCTTCTTTTTGAAAGTATCAAGTGAGACAAAATTGAAAAGAAGATAAGAAGGAAAGCTGTAAGGAAGAGAGAGAGAGAGAAGAAGAAGGAAAGATGTAAGAAAGAGAGAGAGAAAAAGGAAAGATGTAAGAAGGAGAGAGAGAAAAAGGAAAGATGTAAGAAAGAGAGAGAGAAGAAGGAAAGATGTAAGACAGAGAGAAGAAGAAGGAAAGATGTAAGAAAGAGAGAGTGACCATCCATTGATCTGAGACTTTCTCATTTTTGTGGAACTTGATCGTACAGATTGTACAGATTGATTATGTTGCAAAGTTTCAACTAAAAAGCACTCCTTTAATCAAATAACGGGAGTATCTCGGTTTTTCCTTAAATTTTCGTTTAAATCATAATAGCTATTCTCAACGCATACTAAAATAAATTCAGCAACGTTGAACGTTGCTATGATATGAAGTCCCTCTGACTCTCGCCGTCTCGCCCCTTCGACAGACATTGCCAAATGGACTGCATTTTGCAATTTGGACCTATAAATTCTGGCTCATCTGAAAAAACACTTATGTGCATAGGGAAACTAATGACACATACGTTGTTTTTAAACCGGGCGGGAATTTATAGGTCCAAATTGCAAAATGCAGTCCAAATTGCCATCCGTATCCTCCAATTCGCTCCACGCCTTTTGCAGTACTCCCGTTCCAAGGAAAAACGCCGTATGAACATTCGAATGTTGCCAAATTTCCTCCCTGTAAATACTTATTCTTGAGAAAAGTTGTGAGTATTTTTCTTTGAAATTTTCAGACACTTTAGATCAAATTTGAAACAATAATCTCTAAAAAATTAGGAGGAGACTGTCGAAAATTTTCCCGAAAATTCGTATCTGTAAAAGAAAACAAATTTCCTCCCAATAAATATACTTATTCTTGAGAGAAGTTGTGAGTATTTTTCTTTGAAATTATCAGATACTCAGGATCTTATTTGAAACAAAACTCTCTAGATAATTGGAAGGAGACTGTTCAGAATTCTCCCGAAAATTCGTGATTTGTAAAAGGAAACTTGGCAATGCCTTAAGGCTCATACGGAGTTCTTACTCAGCTCAGCAGAGTAGGTAACACAATTTCTACCTGTCGCCTCACAGTGCCTTTACACTAGAGAACGTAATTATCAGGAATATTGTTTAATAATTCGGTCTAATTTTAGCCATATCTTTCGATTCACTTTTCTTAAGGAAGGAGCACCACCCCGCCAGAGATGAGAGACCAGAGGGGGGAGAGAGTGTGATAGAGACCGGGGAGGGGGGAGGTGCATTGACAGATCGGTGAGGAAAACCAGGGAACGCGCTTTGGGTGGCATCGTTGCGTCCCTTTCAACAGGATGTTGTCTCGCCACTCGACTCTCACTTGCAGGTGGCGACGGCGACTGTCTTATCATCACAGTTTTTTCCAGCGAAATCAGTCCCGAATGATTTCACAGAGCAGATTCTGACAGTGACCCTTCGTTGATTCAAACTTTTTCCTCCTCAGTCGTCTGAAACTGTGATCATTCCACGAATACCCTTTCCCCTCCCGCCCCTCCTCCTTTTTTCGAGCAGTTTCCCTCCAAGAGGCGCGTCTTCACCGCAGGTAGTTTTCACAGGGTTGCCGCAGTCAGTGAATACCAGGAACGGCGGGAAATGTCAGGGAATTTTAAGAAGCCAGGGAAAAACCTGGAAATCAGTGGCGAGGCGTGAATTGCGATGTATCGATTGTTATGCCATTTAAACCTATGGTAAAAAATCGATTATTAAGGTGTTCGCTGCGAGCACCCTATTTATCGATCTTTTTCCATAGATTTAAATGGCAGATCATTCGATACATTTCAAAGCACGCCACGCCACTGATGGAAATGTGAGGGAAAATTATGAAAATGTGAGGGAAAAATCCTCAAATCACCTTCATTTGCTTTCTCGAGTGGGTTTGACGTATCGAATGACAAATGCTTAAAAACTATTTCTAAGTACGTCGTTTTAAAAATCTGGCATTCGTTCAACCGTCTGAGAATTTCACCAAAATGCATCAGGGAAATGACGGAATTAAATTTTCCAAATTCTGTGGCAACCATGTTTTTACTCTTCCCGGGAATGATTTTCATTAAAACTAGCTGCTCCGGACGCCCTACGGGCGCCCTCCACAGCTAGCAATGGTGGTGAGTACCTTAATTGGAATCGGAGCAATTAGTTGAATCTACTTAATAATGATGAATAAAATGTCTGTAACAATACGTGTTGTTAGCAATACGCAATACTGCAGTTAATAAGTCAGGGTCAGTCAAGCCGCAGAGAATAAGATGCCAGGATATCAAGAAGCTGTGAGGCGGAGTAGCCGAGGGATGGCGAAGGAATGTGGGTGGCGAGTGACGAACTGACGAACGACGATGCGACCCAAACTTCCTTCTTTGAGGTTGGTGGAAGGAGAGCTATACGAAAGAAAACGGAGATAGCCGAAAGAACGTGGTGGGAGGGGTGGCTGAGACCCTAGAGGGGGTATCTAGGGACGGGCAAGCAGGTAGCGGCCGGATGACCGCTCAAAACAGCTGAACTTTACTCGTCGATAAAAGTAAGAAAATTTGAGAAAATCGAAAAAACAATTACAGCCTGCAAATCTACAGATCAGAAGCTTTCATTTAAAAAAAACCCCATGCAAATCGGTCCGATGGTTCTCTCAAAGTTAATGCCCCAAAATGCGGACTTTAGTCTGAATAAATGGGAGAAAATTTGAGCCCAGCTAAACTTCACTCGTTGATAAAAGTAAGACAATTTGAGAAAAACGAAAAAACGACCACAGCCTGTAAATCTACAGATCACAGGCTTTCATTTAAAAAAAACCCCATGCAAATCGGTCCGGTGGTTCTCTCAAAGTTAACGTCCAAAGATTCGGACCTCCGTTTTAATGCATCGAAGACAATTTTAGAAAATTATGGGAGAAAATTTGAGAGAATCAAAAAAACGATCACAGCCTGCAAATCTACAGCTCAGGGGCTTTCATTTAAAAAAAATCCCATGCAAATCGGTCCGGTGGTTCTCTCAAAGTTAATGCCCCAAGATTCGGGACTTTGCATTTTAATATATAGGATTCTACGTTTCCCTCTCGTTGCTTTCAGTGGCGTGGCGTGAATTGCAATGTATCGATTGTTATGCCATTTAAACCTATGGTAAAGAATCGATTATTAAGGTGCTCGCTGCGAACAAACACCCTGTTTATCGATTTTTCTCCATAGGTTTCAATGGCATATCAATCGATGTATCGCAAAGCACGCCACGCCACTGGTTGCTTTCCTCTTTGTTATTCAGTTATGGACCGTTCAAGTATAACTTATGCAAGAAATTTTGGCAGACTTTTTGACCCTCTCGCCCCCTAATTTTTGAACTGCACAAAAATGGTCAAGACCCTCTCCTCCCTTTCGAAGGATGTAAGAATGACCAGGCAGCCCCCCCCCC
>NW_017550873.1:463350-473733 GCF_001854935.1 Bemisia tabaci | reverse complement strand
AAAAAAAAAAAAAAAAAAAAAAAACACATTGGATCTAGAGTCCAGACTCTTAAAAACATCGACAAGCAAAAATACTCTTGATTCAATCAGATTTAAGCTTAAATCGAGAACTCAGCCTCTTAATTTGAGCGGATTTCGTTTTGATTTAAGCTGAAATCTGATTGAATCAAGAGTATTTTCTCTTGTCAATGTTTTCAAGAGTCTGGACTCCAGATCCAATGTGTTTCTTTTTTCCAGTGCATCTTAACAGTAACGAGATCCCCTTAGAATTTTGCAATATTTTCTTTTATGTTGGATGAGCCCAATGAATATTGATACAGGTCGTTTACTTACCATACCCTGCGCAGCGACTGGGATTGTTGGAATTGCCTAACCGTCAGGGGCTGTCGGCGGAATTTTTTACCAAGTTTCTCACGTTTCCACGCAGATTTTGGGGTTACTCATTCTCATGCTATGTTTTTAGCGCTGTAAAACCTAGTTATATCCAAGACCCGTTAGGATCTTTATTGAATGCAGACTTGCAAGCCGAGAGTAAACTTCCTCGATGGCTGTCGAGTGTCTGTTGTTTACCAATATTCTTAACTTTTTCCTGACATTGTTAGATTTTTTGGTAAACCGCTGCGAGTAAAACTCTCTCGAAAGTAAAACAGTGCTTTACCAAAAAATAACAAAAAATGACTGGAAAAAGTCAAAAATATTGGTAAAGAATACAGACGTCCTTCGCATACATTGTTGTCCATTATGCTTCGAGTCAGGGACCGGACGGACCTGCCTGTGTTACCTATCTCTAGTTCAAAAATGTTTTGTTTTAGTTGTTTTCCTTTGTTTTTCTTTTTTTTTACAATTTTTTTCTCCTCTTTTTTGTTTTGTTTTATCCTGACGCTCAAGTTCTGTTCATTGTAAAAAGATCGAATTTTGCTCAATAACACGTTTGCGACTTAAATTGTATCTTTTTGCGCATCCATTAAAAAAAAAGGCTTTGGCTCAAGCATGTTTGTTGATCCTCAAATTTACCATCAAGATTTTTTTTCTTCTTGATTTAAGCTGAATTTCTCGAGAGGGAGGGGGGAGGAAGCTTGGAATAAGCATAAAGTTAGCTTTAATGATGAAGCGGCATCACGCTGCGCTGGGTTCAAGGAAAAATATTTCTTCTGCGCTATTGTGTTTCTGTAAATTCTGTAACATACGAACAGTCGCACCTAAATGCGTTTTTTATTTATCGCCAAAGACACCATTATTACTGCCTAACCGCCAGGGGCTGTCGGCGGAACTTATCTCGCGAAATCCAAGTAAATTTTTCAGTGAATTTCAAGACCAACTTGAAAGGTATTTTCACGCGCTACTATTGCAACGTGTTTTGTGACCATTTAAGACACAAATGCTCCACAGTTTCTTTATGGCCTTGTTCTTATTCTGATACTTATTTTAANATTTACTGAAAGATCCCGCACAATAGGGGGGGGGGGGGGGGGGTTTGGATGTAGAATAGCGGGCATTTTGTGCTTGTTGATTTTCATTTGAGTAAAAAAAAGACCCTCTAAGTACTAAATGGAAACTCATACCTTTTTAGTTATCAATTTTTCTATTTTATTTTTCATTTCGTGGGGAGTTTCAACGTCCCGACATTTAGAGTGATTTCGCGGAACGTCAAACTATACAATAAAATGACGTTACAATTTTTTACTGTATTGCTCATTCTTACGATTTTCGCAGTTACACTGATTTTGTTCGTTCTTTGCGACTGTTTAAAGTTAGAAAGTATTGTTTGCGTTTTGTTGTTGTTGGTTTTTTTTCTTTTTTTTAAGTTTGTTCTTTCAGGTACTTTCATCATGAATCCCTTTCTCTCGCCGGGTCGAATTTACAGCTTTTCCTCAAGTTGCTAAGTAAGCTCTAACCGCTGGGCTCCCACAAAATGTTTTCAGCCACTCTAATGGCTGACTAAAATATCGAATAACTCTTCGACGCACTGCGTTTCCCATCCAATGAAACGTTTATCCATCGCAGCAATTTCATCTCTTTCGAATGGTTGAATTAGGATCAAGTCACAAGGATGAAAAAAATTCAAAGTCGCTGCTTTTACTCATCCATGATTGGCTGCATTCACCCTCTAAAATTGAAAATGGAAAAAGTATTTGAACTTAAGTATTCACAGTTCTTTACTAAAGTGCGCAATGTTGATTGCGTCTTGCGTTGTTTACTAACGAAACTCATCATGCCTTTTAAGAAACTTGACTCATTTGACATGTGACTGATACATCATTCAAGATGTCAAGGACAGTAACCCCTTACTTCCACAAACACACGATAGTTAATTCACTTTTAGAATAAAGTTGAACTCTGTGTTCTAATTGCACCACATCATCAGTATTTTGGTGCAATTTTTTTCAAATTGCGAACAGTTCCTAATGAACACTCGATATAAATGACATGATTCTTGTTTTCAAGCAACATTACGCTCATTTGTTCAAAGGCAGAGTGCTTCACACGAACTACGTCACTGATGTTTTGGAGCGACCTTTTATGCTCTTACGGCTCTAAACATTTTGTTTGAGCACTCATCGTGAATCACATTACTGGTATATTTGCCAATATTTGCTGCACCAATGAAAACAAGTTTCGATCTTATGGAATTGCCGACATTCTTCAAAGTTAAGCCTCGCTTGGCTCAAGTTCCGAAATATCGCCACGAACTTCAGACCTCTTATGACCTTTAGTAATAGCGTCAATTTATACGATGGTCTCTACTGCAAGTCGATGGTACGACGGAGAGTCCAGAATTAAAAAACTATCCAACGTCTGCGTTTCACAGCCGGTATACCGGGAATCAACCTGGTAATCGCCGAACGTATCAGACAGGATTGTAACTCCAGCAAGAAAATAAAATCATTCCAGGTATCAAAACCACAAGAGTTGGCACCTGCAGATTTCCAGAACGAAGTGCTTCGAACATCTCAGCATTTAGAAACCTATGGAGTTTCAATTTTAAAGACAAACTTTCAACTGTTCATGAGATCTGCGACGAATTCATCCGCAGTGCCGCAAAATTTACAACATTGAAGTTCAAGAAGCTACCTGTATTCTGCCTAATGAAGTGAGCTTATTGTCTGAAAATGTGCACTCTGCTTCAAGCGCTCAACAGGTATGAGTGCACACCTGAAGAAGTAACTCTGGAAGTATATCTCCATAGTTGAAGGCGTCCCAAGTTATGCATGCCGAGCGCACACCTGAAGAAGTAACTCTGGAAGTATATCTCCGTAGTTGAAGGCGCCCCAAGCTGTGCATGCCGAGCGCACACCTGAAGAAGTAACTCTGGAAGTATATCTCCATAGTCGAAGGCGCCCCAAGTTATGCATACCAAGCGCACGCCTGAAGAAGTAACTCTGGAAGTATATCTCCATAGTTGAAGGCGCCCCAAGCTATGCATGCCAGCGTGATGATATCATGTCCTTCGAGCAATGAATCAAATCTGCGACATCAGCGTTTCCAGCCCGGCTCGATTTTCAGTTTCGAGATTATTGCCGCTCAGCTACCGTGGGACCTTATCTTGAAAATGTTCCACCTACCATCAAATTGCTGAGTACAAACTATTCTCGAGTCTTGACTAATCTGGATTCTGAAAACAACTTTGTCAGCAGTTACTCTTATTGAAGTGATTATGCATTGGACAACAAGTATTGAATGTGTAATCTGTTTTTGAAGATCCTACTGATGCCGACGAAGTACAAGTTGCGATCAAAATTGGTACCTTCACCAAATAGCTGCAAGTTTTGCACAATTTTTTTTTCTCTTCACCGGCAAGGAACTTGTTCAGCGCTCATTGGTGATTTTGGTCTAAATTCAGGAAGGCTGATGATACCGCCATACCGCAGCTTTGCAACTGGTAATACGAATTTACAATGATTGCTACATACCATAGTCCCAGAAAAGGAGACACCAATGGGAAGATGACTCATACGGTCTTACATCGAATTTTTTTTTTTTAATTTTTTTTTTTAAAAAAAAAAAATTATATTTTTTTTCGTCAACGCAGATGGTATTATAATCATCAGACTAACTTATTTTGCTGATTGATCTTCTTTCAAAGCCAAATATGGAAGCAGTTGATCCGCGATTGCAGCTCTGTACTATTTTGCCAAATGAAACTTTTACATCAACCGCTGCTGAACCTGTTAGCAGTGTTAGCAACGCCACAAACTCATTATTGCTGTGGAGCTATTGCACAAAATTATGGCCAGAAAAATGGTACCGAGACGGTGACTTTGCATAGACCAGAAAAACGACAACTATTGGACATGCTTATTTTGGACTTTTCGAAAAATTTCCCCAGATGAAGAGGGGATCCGAAGGACAGTGATATGAAAAATTGCATGCAGTGAAACGTTCGTGGGTAGGAAAAATTGATGCAACTCGCGGACGAAAGGTGACTACGGTGCGACCCGGCGGCGAGAACTCCAGGGATTTTTTCTTCAAGATTAATGATGGTAGAATATATTGATTAACTTGTGTAAAAAGCTTGTGCGTCGTATATTTGCACGGAAGTCATCCACTAGGGCCGCATTGGCCGACTTGGAGGACTTCTGGAGTCAACTTACAATGCACAAGTTTTAATTTGTCTGTTTGTATTGGGATATGAAAAACGAAAAAAACGAAAAAAACGAAAAAAACGAAAAAAACGAAAAAGAAAAAAAAAAAAAAACAAAGAAAAACAAAGAAAAACAAAAAAAAAACAAAAAAAACATAAAAAACATAAAAAACCAAAGTAAACAAAAAAAAACATAAAAAACCAAAGTAAAACAGAAAAACAAAAAAAACATAAAAAAAACATAAAAAACCAAAGTAAACAAAAAAAACAAAAAAAAAACATTAAAAACCAAAGTAAAACATAAAAACAAAAAAACATAAAAAAAACAAAAAAAAAACAAAAAAAAACACAAAAAAACACAAAAAAAACAAAAACAAAAAAACAAAAACAAAAAAACAAAAACAAAAAAAACGAAAAGAAAAGAAAGAAAAATTAACGAAGAAAATTAACAATTTTAAGGTATTAAGACATATTAAGATATATTTAACTATATCGCTATTGATTCATTCTTATTTTGTAAATGGAAGTTTGTAGCTCAGAGCCGAAGGACCGTGCGCATTTATCTTTTCCGTTTCAAGATTTTGTGGAAAATCAGTAATCCTTTATCGTGCTTTAATTGTCAATTTTGTGGCACTGGTAAAACTTTTTACCAGTGAGCCAGTTTGATGTAGCATGCCATTAATACATTTATTTTCTCTCTAAGATATTGGTTACAGTCCTTTGGCTCTAGGCGATTGGGAATTATGTTTCCATCAACATTTTCGATGTGAGCCCTGAGCGTGTCGCTGCCTTTTGTAAAGGCCATCTTTTCCAAGCAATGAACGGAGGAAAAGAAATCGTAGCTCTTACATTGCTATTTCAGTAGAACATACTTTTTGGTATTGAGTATTATTTCCGTCCCAGGAACCATGCAATATTGTTACTAGGACCGAAATAATTAATAACATAGTAGAATTCATAGAAATTGCGACCAGAATTTCAGCATAGGCTTGAATTCGGAAATTAACAATTTAAGAACTACGATTCCCTTTACTTCGTGTGATCCGTTCAAGGGTTGTTTAAGTATTGTGTAAAGCATTTCGACCTCTTTTTTTTACTCCACCTACCCTCCTCGTAATACCTTACAAGCTAAGGACAGACACCTCCCCCTCCCCTTCCTGAAGCGACTTACGTAATACTTCAAAGGTCCTGTATTAATTTTATGATTTAAAAAAGAAAAAATCTTTAAGTTCTAATTGGACTGCATTTTGCAATTTGGAGCTATAAATTCTAACTCATCTGAAAAAATACTTATGTGCATAGGGAAACTAATGGCACATACGTTGTTTTTAAACCGGGCTAGAATTTTTAGTTCCAAATTGCAAAATGCAGTCCAATTAGACCTGTGTGTACGTTGCTTCTCTCTTCTGTGCAACTGCACAATAGATTTTTCAACACTGTAAAAAAAAGTCCCTCGGATCCAGAGCCCAGCCTCTTATTTTGATGATTTAAAAAAAAAAAAAAAAAAAAAAAAAAAAAAAAAAAAAAAAACTTGATTCAGATGGATTTCAGCTGGAATCGAGAGCCAATCCTCTTAATTTAAGCGGATTTCATTTTGATTGCAGAAAAAATCCGATTAAATCAAGAGTATTTTTTCTTGTAAAATTGTTTAAGAGTCTGGGCTCTAGATCCAAGAGTCTTTTCATACCAGTGAGCAACCATGCTTGCGAGCCTATAAATGACCTTGCGAAAATGTTAAGACAATGAATCTCTTTTATATTCAGATTACTCCCTACGTTCATGTACCTACCCTTAGAATTGTATTTAATGTTCTGTTCTGGTCTCTGGGTGTACTTTTAACCGTTAAACAAAGCCTGAATACGTTTTTCTTGTTCATGTAAGTTTTTTTTTTTTTTTTTTTNTTTTTTTTTTTTTTTTTTTTTTTTTTTTTTTTTTTTTTTTTTTTTTTTTTTTTAAAGTATCTTTGATGTAAGGTAGTAGTCAATTCTGCTATTCCAGCGAAGTTTTGATCCTAACGAACATCTGCGAGTGCTAAAATTTTGGGACATCGGAACTACTGAATAATTATTGAATATTAGCTTTGCCATTCCGTACTCATGAATGATTAACGATCGAAGAACGAAACAAATAATTCAGTTAACTGATAAATTAAAAACTGAAATTAAATCTGACTGAATTCAAACTAATGTAAGTAAATGAAGGGAAAGTAAGTACAATTAAATCCGACTGAATTCAAACTAAGTAAACAAAGGGAAAAAATTACGCTTTGCCATTCCGTACTCGTGAATGATCGACGATCGAAGAACGGAGCAAGGAATGAAGTAAAATTAAATCTAACTGAATTCAAACTAAACAATTGAAGGGAAAAAACTTCTCTTGACCGAAATTAAAGGGACCTACTTTGTTCGTCACAACTACATCTTTTTCACGATTCTTTCCTCTTGTCTCTTTTGCAACATCTTTCGTTTTTTCATGAGCTGGTTCGGTGAGCGCTCGTTCGAGAGCGCGATTAGCTCACAGAAATTATTCAGGACTAACTCCACTAAAAAAAAAAAATTAAAGTTTCATAATTTGAGCCGAGTACTTTTCATTGCCGAGAAAGCGAAAGTTCGTGGGTTAATATCGTTACAAAAAGTATATTTATTTATTTAAAGAAAAAATGAATATATTTAAGAAAGTACCTAGGTTTAAAAAAAAAAAAAAAAATCCCGGAAAACTTTTGCACAAGCTCATTTTTCCGTCGATTCTCAACGGTGGGTGTCTACCGAGCACGCCTGAAGAGGTGAGCATAAAAAGGACTGTATTTTCCAATCTGGAGCTATAAATTCTGGCTCTTCTGGAAAAACACTTATGTGCACAGGGAAACGAATGGCACATACGTTGTTTTTAAACCGGGCTAGAATTTATAGTTCCAAATTGCAAAATGTAGTCCAAAAGCGAAGTCGCGTTTCGGAGCGCGGCTACGTGCTGCGCTCCAAAGGGAACGCGACTTGGGCCTTGGGGTGAGTTCTCTTTAAGCGGGCCCCTTGATAGTTCCACTGCCGCAGCAACTTGCTCTCACGGCCGTAGCGTACAACAACGATCAGCCGCCGCCAGATCCGGTAAAAGTGCGCCCTCGTGGTCTGTCCGACGTTCGGGGGGACGTCCCGCCGGACGGCCCTTTGAGCACTCCGTGGGACGGCATTCTACCGACCGAACTTCGCTTCCGGGGGCTAGCAACCTCAGCCTGGAAGTGGAGGTAGGCCGGTGGCAATGCCATCCCACGGAATGCTCGACGGACCTTCCGGCAGGTCGTCTCAACCCGACCGTTGGCAGACCACGTGGTCGCACGAGTAGGGGCCGCGTCTGCGGACCGCCTAGACCCGCCGGCAATGACCCACCGACGGTGGCCATTGAAACACCTTTGGGTCCACTGCTGCTACCTCCGGTAAAAATAGTGACACCGAGTGTCCCGAATTAGCGTGCATTCAGGATGGTCGGGTGGTCATCAAGCGTGGGTGCTCGCTCACGCTTCATGATCATGCAGCCAACCTGAGTGTGTGTGACCGTTCGGCACACTCAGTGTTACTATTTTCATCCGAGCATGGTTACCCGCCTCGGGAAAAAGCGAGTTTGCGTCCATGACACAGGAGGGATGGTGAACGGCGTTCCCGAACCGCTCCTGTGTCTTGTAGCTGCCATTCAGGGCTTCGGCCCTGAGCCGGCAGTAACGAGACAGAGGAATGGCTCGGTAACTCCTTTCACCATTCTTGTGTCGCGGACCCGAACTCGTTTCAGCCCGTGGCCGACTGACAATGACTGACTTGGGTTGGTGGTGGTTTGGTAGTGGGTGCATGTGATTTGATGGTGGTTTAATACTCTGTTTGTTTTCAATTGTAATTGTAATAATCAATTTCTCACTTTTTCTTTCTTTCTTTCTTTCTTTCTTTCTTCCTCTCTTCCTCTCTTCCTCTCTTCCTCTCTTCCTCTCTTCCTCTCTTCCTTCCTCTCTTCCTCTCTTCCTCCCTTCCTCTCTCCCTCTCTTCCTCTCTCCCTCTCTTCCTTTCTTCCTTTCTTCCTCTCTTCCTCTCTTCCTCTTCCTTTCTACCTTCCTTCCGTAACCTTAATTTCCATGTAAATTCATTACTATTACTGCCTTCTTTAGAGGTGTAAATGGCCTTAGATGCTAAAGCACCGCTTTAAAATAAAATTATTTTACTACTACTACTACCTTCCTTCCTTCCTTCCTTCCTTCCTTTTTTTTTTTTTTGCTGTGCTCAACGATACCAGGAGACATGCTCCCTGACCACTTCGCGCGGTCTACCCTCCCGAAGCGCTTCGCGCCTCATGCGTTATGGACGAGTAGGCAATTATTGGTTTTAATTCAGTTAGGATAAAGCAAATTAGTCTTATAGTAAATGCTGTTCACATACTGTAAGATATAATAATTCATTCTAAGTTTTTATTTAATTCTGAATTGATGGTTGTTGTTCGAATCAATCCGTATGATCCTAATTTCAGTAAAATTGATGCTAGGATTATTGATCCCTGAACTGGCGATTCTACGTAAGAGTAGGCAATTATTGTCTTTAAGTCAGTTTGGATAAAGCAAATTAGTCTTATAGTAAATGCTGTTCACATACTGTAAGATATAATAATTCATTCTAAGTTTTTATTTAATTCTGAATTGATGGTTGTTGTTCGAATCAATCCGTATGATCCTAATTTCAGTAAAATTGATGCTAGGATTATTGATCCCTGAACTGGCGATTCTTCATGGCGATAATGAGTAAAGACTCATTATTCTAATGAATTCAAACATCTTACAGGGATAAATATAACGATTAACGATACGTTTTGAACACCTAACATGGACAGAATTGAAATCAGCATAGAAAATCCTTATAATTTGTTCACTTTACAGTGAACCTGTGTCATTCGACATTAATACTATTTTAATCTCTTAAATAATGGGCAAGTTTTTCAGTCAAGTTTCCGTGACAGTGTTGTGAGTGCTTTCAGCCTGGCGTCGGGCAATTGGATAACCTACCGCTGGTACGTATTTTACAATTTTTCTCTCTCTTTTGATAAGATCTAAATATTTAGTGATGTTTTTAATGATACCATTACGAAAACACGTAAATAATATATTTTCTCCAAGGAACAATATCACACCGAACCCAGTGGGACAGTTGCGCTAGTCATAGAATTGAATTCTGATGCTTGACTCGTAGATTAGCTGGAAGCAATAAGATCCGTCCATAAAGCAACTTTCACGTTGAATATTAACCGAGGAGTCACCCTTTAAAAAATACGGTCTATGACGTCATCAATCGCGGTGATGATACCCTTGGGTTTCTTCCGCCTTGCTTTCATCCGAGTCACACGTTGAATATAACCAAAGCAAATATGTGTTTCCCTATATTATGAAAGCGAAGTGGAAAAAACCAAGGGTGTCACTACCGCGGTGAATGACGTCATAAACCGAATTTTTCAAAGCGCGATATCTATGTTAATATTTAACGCTGAAAGTTGTTGTTTGGGCAGATCTTGCTATGTTTAGCTGATCGACAAGTTAAAGCATCAAAATATGATTTCGAGACCAGCGCATCTCATGACCCGTCATGAGGCCCGGGCCTTTAAATTGGTAGGGCCCGAGATGAGATGTGGCGGGCCTGCGGAAAATACGCGATTTGGATATAGCGGAAGTATGATATTCATAAACGTAAGTAATTTGAGATAGGCATTAAACTTTTCCTGCAATTTCGTGTGATACCACATACCTACTCCGAACACTTAGGGTGGGGTTGGGGGGGGGGGGG
>NW_017550873.1:399975-463332 GCF_001854935.1 Bemisia tabaci | reverse complement strand
GGGGGGGGGGGGGGGCATTGGATCTAGAGTCCATACTCTTGAAAACATTGACAAGAAAAAGGACTCTTGATTCAATCAGATTTAAGCTTAAATCGAAAGGAAATCCGCTCAAATTAAGAGGTCTGGTTCTTGATTTAAGCTTAAATCTGATTGAATCAAGAGTATTTTTTCTTGACGATGTTTTTAAGAGTCCGGGCTCTAGATCCAATGTGTGTCCCCCCCCCCCCCNCTTTCCAAGACCAATCCACTCAGGTCAGTCATTGCGCATCTTTTTGAAAGCCACCTCCCCGCCCGGCCCTAACTCGGCGGCACTCAGTGCTGTGCACAATGGGTGCTCCCATAAGAAATACATTGCAGGCACTCAATACTACGTCACTGCGCAGCAGTAGAGTACCAAAACCCGTCCTCGGGAATGGCTGACCTGTGTAGATTGGTCTTGTTTTTTCCAGTGAAGTTTGAAAAGTTGTGCGCTTGATTTCCGCATTTAATGATGGGAGTTTAACGCCGCCCGACATTCATCATTTAAGCAGCGGTTTTGTGAAAAGTAAGAGATTACGCGATTTTTATCACATCTCAGTATCGCGGGAAACAGTCATTTTCTTAGAGATTTTGTAAAGAATGCGGGTGGCCATAAGTCTGTGAAACCGGACTATGTCAGGGAATCTCGATTAAAAGTCAGGGAATTTTTATCCTACTATAGATGTCCGTGTTGCTGACGCGGTTGTGGTGATTCCCTCAAGCGCATTTCAACTCCGTTGTATGTGGTATCACGCGAAATTGAAGGAAAATCGTTGCTTTTCGTACATCTCAAGTTGCTGATGTGTATGAATTGAATAAAATTAGGATTTGGAAAATTATGAAATCAGGAAAAATCAGGATTTTCCAAAATGGAAAAGAACTAGATACCCTGGTGAGATCTTCCTCGGAACAAATCCCATGAAACGTCCCGTGGAGACAAGGCTTTCGGAAAACTTCGAATGAAAGAAAAGTCTTATTTTGATCCGTAAAATCGACCCTGAACATATTCGCGTCCAACTTCCGGAAAACCTGGAAATTGCCTCTGGTTGTTGCCCGTAAGGAAAATAAGAATCCTCGAAGTAGGGGTTTCCAACTTTGTGGAGACGCTTCGTCGCCTCTCCAACGTAAGAGCGTATCTCAATGGAGATGTTGCATGTGTGAGGAATTTGCGTTTTGACCAAAGATTCTTTTGTAAAAGTTTACGAGAAACACGATGGTGCCACTGGTTTTCTCTGAAGTCAACTCCCAAGCTCAAAAAAAGCTCTCAAGTTGAGGCCAAAATGGAGGGGATATCCCACCCTACCCTGAGAGTCCACGTCTACATCAAGATAAACTCTCCATGCGAAGATAGGGAGCAAATACATTAGCAGTGATGTCGTTTTTTCAGTTTTAGAGTCCTAAAATAAAGTGGCAGCCCTGTCAATGTATTTGCTCCCTATCTTTGCATGGAGATTTTGTCTTGATGTAGAGGTGGACTCTCAGGATAGCGTGGGATATCTCCTCCCTTTTGGCCTCACTTTGAGAGCTTTTTTTGAGCTTGGGAGTTGATTTCAGAGAAAACCAGTGGGACCATCGTGTTTCTCGCGAACTTTTACATAAGAATCAACAGTCAAATCGCAAATTCCTCACACATGCAACATCTCCATTTTCACGTGGGACATTTTCTAGGCATACTCCATACTTTCTGGGGCTCGTGTGGAAGTAGAGATGCGCCTTTGCGAAGGATCTCAATTCGTATCCGAGTGTTATAGACAGTCGAACAGCGGACGGTTGCTCTGCGTTGCTGCGCGAGCACGACGCAACCTCAGCCACACGTAACACAAACGTGCGCTTCCTCCCCCGCGCGGAGCAAGTGTTTCGCAAGCGAGGAAATTCAATTTGCACCGTTGATGAAAAAAAGGAGATAATCTGCGCGGCGGCGTTGCCGCTTCTCCGCGCGAAAGTGACGTCATCGAGGGGTGGGAGCGCCGGGATGGCGACCTGTTTGCATACGAGGGAAATAGATTGCGGTCATTAAAAAAGCAGGCGAAACAGAGAACAGAGGCGGAGACACAAGACTTTAATCTCCGCCTTGGCGAGCCGGGCGCTTTTCCGCCCAAGCGACAAGACGCGGCTCGGAAACGACGTCGCTTTTAATGCGGAGTGCGTGAACGCGCCCCGCCTTGTTGCCAGATAGAGCTGTTATATGAAACCCATATGTATTGCATTTTGCAATAAGGAGCCACGAGCATTGCAATGTTTCTAAGATTGTGCAACTTCTTTAGTCTTGGATAACAAACCTGATTATCCAATTGTAGTTTCTATTTTACTCGCTGAAAACTGTGAATCTAAGACAAAAAAGACAATGTAAATTTAATATTTTTTCATGATTTCCGTTATTTTACTGCAAGGAATGAATTTGCGCAATCTTAGCATCATTGCAATGCTTCTGGTTCCTTTTTGCAAAATGCAATCCATATAGCATATTTTTTTCATTAATATAAACTTCGAAGGATTCTGCCTTTTTCTATTTCACTCGAGGGGAAGTGTCCCCTCCCGGACTCTCTTCCCCACCCGGTGACTGACGCTGCGCTGTGCTGAACGGTTCAGCCTGAACCTTTCCCCTACGTCTGACCGTTCCCCACTCNTATAAAATAAGAGTCACCTTTTTACCGTGTATTCCATTTATTTTAGTTCAATGGAGATGTTGCATGTGTGAGGAATTTGCGATTTGACTGTTGATTCTGTGATCTCAAAGTTCGCGAGAAATACGATGGTATGGTGCCACTGGTTTTCTCTGAAATCAACTCCCAAGCTCAAAAAAGCTCTTAAGTTGACGCCAAAATGGAGGAGACATCCCACGCTATCCTAAGAGTCCACCTCTACATCAAGACAAACTCTCCATGCAAAGATAGGGAGCAAATAATACATTGACAGGGCTGCCACTTTATTTGGGGACTCCAAAACTGAAAACACGGCATCACTGCTAATGTATTTGCTCCCTATCTTCGCATGGAGAGTTTGTCTTGATGTAGATGTGGACTCTCAGGATAGCGTGGGATATCCCCTCTATTTTGGCCTCAACTCGAGAGCTTTTTTTTTGAGCTTGGGAGTTGATTTCAGAGAAAGTCAATAGCGCCATCGCGTTTCTCGCGAACAATTACATTAGAATCAACAGTCAAATCGCAAATTCCTCACACATGAAACATCTCCATTTTAGTAGTGCTCTTGAAGATGGGGGAATCCCGGACGGCCTCGAGCGTATGTACAAATTTAACTAAAATAAATGTAATGCACGATATAAAGGTGAGTCTCATTTTATAAAAAGTTTTAAATACCGCTACCAACATGTTTGAATATATAGAATACGTGGAGTTTACGCCTCCTGGCCGCTACGCGGGCCCCCTTGAGTTCACCTAAATCGGGCTTAACTGAAGAATATCTCCAGTAGTCTCTTGAGACTTGTCAAGAAATTTTGTCATGAGTTTACAAGTCGAGTATATAGGTCTCTAGTTTAGTACTCAGAGTGAGTATATAGGTCGACACTCAGGT
The DNA here is from genome assembly GCF_001854935.1 of Bemisia tabaci. Taxonomy (NCBI): domain Eukaryota; kingdom Metazoa; phylum Arthropoda; class Insecta; order Hemiptera; family Aleyrodidae; genus Bemisia; species Bemisia tabaci. The sequence continues at coordinate 459,783 of NW_017550873.1, read as the reverse complement.
GAATGAGTCAAAGATGGCAGTTCCTGATTAAAAAATGTAGCACATTCATCACCTCGTCTTGTGCCATCGTGAGCACGGCGCCTGAATGCAACTATTCCTACTCGGTGAATGTGCGTATTGCGTTGAAAAATTTGAAGGCGTTTCTCACTACAACGCGCAACGCTCACACCCGGGGGTTAGAATTACAGCTACAGACACAGAGTCCAATCATATAGTTCGAAAACACGCAGTTTGCGGAATTTGCACAGTGTGCGAGTAAATAAAATCAAATTGTCCAAAAATGTGTGTAAAATGCAAACTCATATCACTATAAACCGATTTATTTGTATGTTTCAGGTGTGTTGAAGTTACTGTTACTCTCCTCATTTCGCACGGTGATTTCCAGAAATCCAAGGTATGAAACAGTTCCTCTTATTTGGAAAGCCAATTCTCTAATCCCTGATCAGGCAGTTAAACTTTTTCCATTTTACCACACAATTTTTTCGTTCTGATTTTACTTCATGACGTATGCGTTCATCCACCCCCCTCCCCTCCCTCTAATTAATTCAGCGGCAATTTTCAAGTTTTTACACAAACCATGATTATTTTTAAACTAGGGGGCCCTGCCCCCTGACTGCTACGCGGCCCAACCCCCATAAGGGCGCTTCGCGCTATCAGGCCCGCTTCGCGGGCCCTGTACGCATATGTATAGGCAAAAATGTTCTTCCATTTGAATACACCATTTTGTGTTTGAGCTGCATCGATTTCAAAATTTTTAACATAACTCTCAGATTTGTAAATTATGAGGAATAGCTGGATGTACATAATTGGGTATTAATGGAGGCAGTATCTATATTGACGGCTAAACTCGGGAAACATGTATCTCAATTTGCGACGTCGTATACTTCTCGTCAAACTTTTTTTTTTTTTTTTTTTTTTTTTTTTTTTTTTTTTGGAAAACTAATCAATGTACTAAATTTTTTGAAAACGACTGTGATTTCACTTCTGCTCGAAGAATATTCTGTGAAAATTTAAAGCGATAAAATTGGCTCATTTCCCTTCGAAATCTTAAATTAGATGCGGAAATCTTGAAACACCGTGAGCAAGGTACGTGGTTTTCGACTTAGCCATTAGTACGCAAACAAAGCTCTTTTGCTAAGCAACACATCACTAAGATTGTGGAATCTGGCAAATATTTTTCGGCAAATCCAGTCCTCATGCATTTTTATATTTTGACAGAAAATGTGCGCTGAACTTTCAAATAATGTATTTTTTGGCATGGAGTTAGTTGAGCTGAAAACTACTCTCAATTCAATTTCTTGAAAAAGTGCGACTCGATGCGTTTTTGTAAATGCAGTCCACTTACTGAAGAAATTTCCATTTATTATGTTATTTTTAAATACTTAATTTAAAGAAAAAATCTCACTGATTTTTAAGAAAAAAAAACCAAAAAAACTAGGTATTATTTTCAAAATCTACATAGAGCGGGCTCGTTTGGAGAAAAACACCTATCGATAGCCGCAAAAATTATGAAAATCGGTTCGATAGAACGGTAGAACCAACTGAACGTATTTCTGCCAAATGGAACTATATGCATTAAGACATAAGCCCTGACACCCATAAGAATGTTTGCATAACAGGGCTCACGTCATAATGCACATAGTTCCGTTTGATAGAAATACGTCCAACTGTGTCACGAAAAATGAAAATTTGAGGGGTCAGAGAGCTTATCGCAAAGATCCGTTTTTAATTGCCCGAGTTGGCAACCTTGCGCAACTGTCAAGAGGGCGAGCGGTTTTGATTACTGCTTTTCGCGCGGAGACATGTTTCAGTTGAAAAAAAAACGGGTTTCTTCAAAAACTGCCGCTGTAACGAATATGACGGCGCCTTCCAAAGCTAAGCCGTGAAGCTTACGAGGAATGGGGATCATTTAGTGAGAGATACGTCACTGGTTCGGGACTTAAAGGGTGTGTGTCCTAGTTTTACGTTTTTTTTATCGGCTTAACAACTAATCCACTCCTTAATTTGAATTATGGTAAGAAAAGGCCGGAACCGTTGGCACCATCACGACACCGGCGGCAGAATGGACCACTAGACAAGGTACGAATTTAAGCATTCTGATACAGGGTTCTTAATCAGAATTTCACGTAGAACATGATTCGCGCAACGGAAATTACTGAAACCAACTCCTAACGGAGTTATTAAAATTTTTATTTCACATTGGTTATAAGGAATTTGAACTGCCCGCTCACAAGAAACTCAAAGCTCTGCGCGTGTCAAATCGCGCACTACGGCGATTTCAGCAAGCTTATTTTCAATCGAGCAATGTTCATTTCCCACCATGTGTTTTTCAAACTATAAGTAATTTGCTATAGCTGAGCCAAAGCGTCAAGATTGAGGTTGCCAGATTTTTTATCGCAGAGACGTTCATGATAACGTTTAGCGTGCGATGTGAATCAAGTAGAGCATTGAGGTTTCATGAGCGGGTGGTTTCAATTCACGCACCAAGAATCATCAAATATCTTCGGCCGGAGTTGATTTCGGTAATTTTCGTTGTGCGTATCGTATTTTACGTGAAATTTTGGTGAAGAAACATGTATCAGATTGCTTAAATTCGTACCTTGTCTAGTGGTTCATTGTTTATAAGAGGCGATTTACGGTAAAATCTGATTGCAGAGGAGCTTGTTCATAGTGGAAAATTGCCTATTATGCCTCTCCGGAGGTCTTTGGATTTGGCTTGGCGAAGTTATGCAAACTAACGTGCACAAAACAGAAACGTGTCGTTAATTTAAAAATTTCTAACGCACTTTCAATTTCAATTTCGTCACGACTATTCGCCTCTGTAAATTGATTTGCATTTAGATGCCTCTCACTATTCATGTAAAGCTTATGGATAATCATACAGAACTACACGGAGAAAAAAACTTCGTGCATGGGACCCGAGGTTGAGGTCATATGGATCTCTGAAGTTTTCTGATCACGCATCCGAAAAGTTGAGGTCCAGCTGCCGAAATTCGGGTCAGACATCGAGGCACTTCGGTACGTACCGGAGCACTTCCGTGCTAAGGAAAAACGCCGTATGAACCTTCAGGCGTTGCCAAATTTTCTTTTATAAAACGCTAATTTTCTTGTAAACTTATAAATATTTTCTTCCCAATTTTTCAGATGATTTTGTTCACAGTTTCACCTAAAGATTTTGAAAATTTGAAGGAAAAATATTCATAACTTTTCTCAAAAATAAACATTTTATCGAAGTAAATTTGGCAACTCTCGAATGTTCATACGGCGTTCTTCCTTAGCACGGCAGAGTACTTCAGATGTGTGATCCGAACAAGAACCCCTTCGGTACATATCGAAGTACTTCAGATGTGTGACCCGAACTTCGGCAGCTGGGCCTCAAGTTTTTAGATACGTGATCCGAAAAGAGCCATATGCAAAAACGACATTTTTCGCCCCCCCACTAAAACTTATTCAAACTTCGTCTATCAGTTACTAATACTGGAGCGCTTCTTTCCCCAAATTTTCAGACCCCCAAAAAATTTTGGGGGGGCGCTAGGGGGGGGGCGGAAGTCAAAACCTGTGACCCTCGATATCTTTCGAACGAAACAAGATATTGAGGCCCGGTTTGGACGAAAAATCGTCTAAAATTAATCATTTTAAGATTCTAAAGGTCAAAATCCCAAAATTAAATTTTTAACTTAACTTATGTGCTTTTTTCAGTTTTTGAGGAAAAACAATTTCTTTTAAACAGATTAAACTGAAATTTTACATTTTTTGATTTGAACCAAAACCAATTTTTTAAATTGTTCGTCTTTTTCCGCATCCAACGAGTGGTCGTATAAGCTGGGGAACCGAACGGTTCCGGAGTTATGATCAATTGAAGTTTCCGCTCAACGCGCGCCAAACTGTTGCGTAATGTTCAAACTGAGCAAAATGCATTATAAGGGACTCTTGAGGGTCGCTGAGTCCAGAAATTACAGATACTTCCAAAAAATTCACGTTTTTAAAATTACAGCTCCGCAGCGCTATTTTAGAGGCCCACTGAGCGCCGACCGGCCGCTCAGTGGTCCTGTACGGAGCTGTAATTTTAAAAACGTTCTGTAATTTCTGGACTCAGCGACCCTCAAGAGTCCCTTATAATGCATTTTGCTCAGTTTGAACATTAAATCTGATTTAATTACAGTCAAATCCGACTTTTTTGCGCGCGAAAATCGGTCGGCGCGCGTTGAGCGGAAACTTCAATTGATCATAACTCCGGAACCGTTTGGTTCCCCAGCTTATACGACCACTCGTTGGATGCGGAAAAAGACGAACAATTTAAAAAACTGGTTTTGGTTCAAATCAAAAAATGTAAAATTTCAGTTTAATCTGTTTAAAAGAAATTGTTTTTCCTCAAAAACTGAAAAAAAGCACATAAGTTAAGTTAAAAATTTAATTTTGGGATTTTGACCTTTAGAATCTTAAAATATGCAATTTTAGACGATTTTTCATCCAAACCGGGCCTCAATATCTTGTTTCGTTCGAAAGATATCGAGGGTCACAGGTTTTGACTTCCGCCCCCCCCCTAGCGCCCCCCCCAAAATTTTTTGGGGGTCTGAAAATTTGGGGAAAGAAGCGCTCCAGTATTCGTAACTGATAGACGAAGTTTGAATAAGTTTTAGTGGGGGGGCGAAAAATGTCGTTTTTGCATACGGCTCTTTCAGAGATCCATATGACCTCAACTTCGGATCCCACGCACGAAGTTTTTTCCTTCGTGTATGTTTACGAAAACACTGGCGCTGTCTTGACAGAACGCAACAATCGCATGAAAATGTCGTCAAAGGTCTCAGAAGTCCACGCACTATTTCCGCAGTCCGCATCACGCATTTTTAAATCTCCCGCGTTTTCCGCAATAAAATGCTGTTTTTCTCCCTCTTTTTTGCTCTTTTTAGCATAATGCTAAAAGCAAAAAAATGAAGCTTCTTTTCAATCATCACCTCTACTATTGGCTAGAGGATTGGCGGCGAAATCGGGACAAGTTTGAAATTCAAATGTAGGGCGGGAACTAAATAAAATTGCGGAAACAAAGTATTCTAGGTTGATTTTCGCCCAAATTCACTTACCCACTCATATATTTTTAACTTTAGGTTAGCTTTGGTCCGTCGTTGACCGATTAATTTCATTTGGGAGTAACGGTCATCTAGAACTGTAACAGCCTGTTTGAACCTGCAGAACTACCATGAGCAGAAGAAAAACTAACTTTATTTGAAATTACTGCCTGTTACCGAGCAAAAGTAGGTGTAGGTATTATAATAGGACGCAGTCCCAACTTTCTTAATATATTCGTTTTAGGCCTTTAAAATACGTTTCGAAGAAGAAATGTGGAAAAATTAAGAGGACAAGTTCAAATCAAATTTCCGTTTGCCGCCATGGATTCCCCCCGCTCATTTACACACTCACACAAGCACCCAGCGCCAAACCAGGCTTCACTTTTTCCCCGTGCTTTTAGATACGAGCACTCCGTCTTTATGTTTTTGCGTGGACGGCATTTATTCTGGAGTAGGGTAACCTAGAATCAAATAAGCGGGTATTTGCATTCCCGTCTTACGCGGATAAGCAGTCGTCCAATCAAAAATAGTGTATTTCCTTCGGAAAATAAACTAAATGGACTATCCAGGAAACGCATCCTGGGATCGCCCTACAAAAAAGCATTGGACGCCGATAGTCCTGTTTCTGATCGGTCACGCGATTTGAAGCTCGCGAAAATACGTCCATAAACGAAGCATTGGAGGGACTTTAGCGGATTTCAGAGGTAAATTTCTGGAAAACCTACCAATATAATATTGCCAAAATTTTAAAAATCCAAAGATCAGAGCACTAAAATGCTGATTCATTCAATTAAACTTTAAAAACTGACAAAACTTAAGGAAAATCAGACTGACAGTAACGGCATTGCCCATTGAAACTCGCGTAATTTTTAACGATTTGGACGAGTGGATCGTCCATTTTTGGCGATGCGTGCAAGGACTGTAGGTACCCGCTCTGATGCTAAGTTATACTCTACTCTGGAGGATAAGTATGATTGAGGGGTTTGGAGGATAAGTATAATTGAGGGGTTTGGAGGACAAGGCGCATAAGTGCAATTTTTGAAAAAATGAGATTTTAGTAATTTCACACAAAACCAGGCTTAATGCACATTCTGCGAAAAATTCGCTCCCAAATTCCAATTTTTAAGTATCAAAAAGTCAGTATAAACGTTCCTTCCGCCATTAGGATCTGTGTAATCTCGAAACTTCAAACACGTATTTCTCGAAATAGCGAAAACTGCACTTATACGCCTTGTCCTCCAAGCCCCTCAATTCACATAATTTACTCCACTAGGTATACGCGAGTTCCTGTGGTAGAGCTATTAACAATTTCCTCTGATAAACGCTTTCTTCAAAGAACTCGATCTTAATAGCCAGTTCAGCTTCTCTTGCTCTTACACCCTCACGAAAGCAATTCAGGTGATTCGAAGGTGACGATAGAATGAAAAATCAAAATGAGGATATGAAGGAAGCCGCGCAGAACCGGCCGCCGCAGTACAATTTAAACGGTTAAAATGTAACTCTTGTGTAAATTCAATCGTCGGTCCTAAAATCCTCACAAGCGTTAACGAACCCCCAGGTCCCTCTTAAGTAAATCCGAAAAGCGCGGGAAAACGAAGCTAATTCCGATTTCATTTTCTTCTTCGAGCCGCCACGCCGCACACTAGGGCAAGTCAATAGGAGAGGTCGGACAAAATCGGAAAACTTAGAAAATTTGTAATTTCGAAAATAAGAAGCGAAGAAGTTTCAGAGTCGTTCCATTGGTTTTTTCGTGAAATTTTCTCACAGAAACACCCCTTGAAATTGAATTTGTGACGAAAAAAACTCGAAAATTTGAAATTTTAGCCAAGAATTTTAGGTCCGACTTCTTCTATTAGTTCGTACCACTGCGCGCCGCACCGCGGTAGGTACCCTGAATTGAACCGATCCGGAATATTACTTACAATCCGCCGTTTCACTTACTCGCGTCTTTCTTCCGTTCAACCCCCGACTACCCTCCTTTAACCCCCCCCCTCCCCCTGGACTCCCACCCTTTCACCCCCGTAACCCCGCAGCCCGTTCTCCGGGAGGCGCAACGTTAAAGCAGTGCACGTCGCTAACATAAAAAAATAAGGTGGAACTTTTTTCCAGCTCGGATATTCCATGCGCAATTACTGTTGCGAATTCTGCGGGGGGCGGCGCGGGGAGAGGGATCGTTCTATCCAAGTTTATGGGCGCATTCGGCGGGTAATTAGGAGGGTAGGAGCGGGCCCTCGACTAGGAGAGAGCGCGGCCGCCGGGTCGGTGCGTTTCCTAGTGTTTTCTGGGTTGGAGGGGGAGGGGGGTTGCTTCCCCCCGCCTCCCAGGGGGGGGGGAGGGCTTGCCGCCGGTCAAAACAAACACACTTCGAGCGAGTGATTCACGATTCCACTGCAGTGGCGTGGCGTGAATTGCGATGTATCGATTGTTATGTCATTGAAACCCATGGTAAAGAATCGATGATTAAGGTGTTCGCTGCGAACACCCTGTTTATCGATCCTTTTTCGTATATTTAAATGGCGTAACAATCGATTTACCGCAAAGCACGCCACGCCACTGTTCTACTGTTGTGTGTTCGGGCAAGGGCGTGGCGTGCTTTGCGATTAATCGATTGATCCGCCGTTTAAGCTTGCGGGGAAGGATCGATTATCGGGGTATTCCCTAGATATCGATTGATAATAATAGTTTCTGATGGAGAATTATCAATAGTACATGAATCGCGCCTCGCAACTGTGTTCGGGGTACGATTAATCGATTGAGCTGGCACCTAAGCCTAAGTAATGGATCGATCGTCGGGGTGTACCCTAGTTATCGAGTATTTATCATAGCTTCTAATGAGAAAATATCAACGGTCCATGGAATACGCCTCGCGACTGTGTTCGGGGTGTGTCAAATCGGAGAACATGCATCTGATTTTGGAGAATTGAGAGTTGTTGGGACTTTGATGAAGTCCCCCTGGCCGCTTCGCGGCTCGATCGCTTATGGTCGCTTCGCGCCTCGTGACAAGAAGAACTTCAAGTTAGGTTAACTTTAATTTTTTATGCCTAAACAATTTGAAGAGAGAGTGCTCATCGAGGTATTGGTTCTAGTTAATTCTTAACCAAAATCAACCCAACTATATTCCACGTTGATCAGTTTTTTCTCATGTTCAGATTATATTACAGATATCCTAGATATATGAATAGTACAACGTCTTGGATAGTGGCGTGCTTTGCGGCACATTGCTTTATCTCTGATTGAAACCTTAGGAAAAGGAACGATGAACAGGGTGCAAGGAACACACCAATAATCGATTCTATACCGTGGCTTCAAATGGGGAATTATCGAAAATCGATCGTCGCCTTTGGTCTATGAATTTTCTATGATTCAAAATTAAATTATGGAGAACTCTCTGGAGTAAAATATCCCAAGTCGGAATGTTGCTTACTTTCCTGCTGAGAAAATAGAGGATCAGAAGACAATTAGTCAATGGTCTGTGTCTGATGGACTGATTCTGGTTGGTAATGCTGACAGCCGGAAAATCATGAAACTAGGTTTGATGCATATTTAGTTATTATTATGACAGAAAATGGACATTGCTTTTTGGCAGACAACCGACTGATATCAGTTGTTGCTAAATTTTATCGAGAAATCTACTTTTTAAATGTAAACGGTCGTGAAAATTTACTTCAAGCCGCGAAAGAAACTCCTGTGGTTTTTTTTTTCAGGAAAATCTGTAGATGATCTTAATTTAACCCGAAGTTACAAATGTCTTTTTAGTGCAAATCTTCCTTGGCGGTCGTAGCTATTGTAGCAACAAGAAATAGGACACATTTTCTTTTGGATATTAGAAATTTTTTCCATCAAATAATTCCGACCTCGACCTAACTCACAAACTATCGCATTCATGAAGATTTAGTGCTTATAGCTTTTTTTGCCGGCCTGGTTGGCCCAGTGGTCAGGGTGTCTGACTCTAGGTCAAAAGGTCCCGGGTTTAATCCCGGTAGTGGTGACAAATGCTCTCAGAACTGACGATTAGATCTGCTGAAACAGATCCCACTCGGCCTTACTCCCTGTATATTTGAAAATCCTGGAGCATGGATGTGCATTCGCACTAACCATGTGCGGTGGCTGTTTGTCTAGTGACTAAGCCCAAGGTAACACAACCTAGAGAGTGCTCCACCTCTTGATTAAAATAAATAAAAAAAAAATAAAAAAAAAACTTTTTTTTTTGGTGGGCGATCTAATCTAAAATATGGAAATAGACAGATTTTGTTGGACCCCATACACGATAAAAAACCGCAGGAAGACTTAAAAAATTAGAAATTTTCACGGGGGACTCAAAAATCCCATGAAATATCCCTTGCTATACTGCTGCACAAATATTAAGAACTAATAACCATGATATCTGACATCATTGTACGCAACGTATACCTATGCATTTATTTAAGTGAATAAGAAATAGCCAGCCCTTCGTGGGATGCAGTGCATAATTTAATTACTTCAACCCGATTTCTGTAATGGTAATCTGCTCGCCAGACAGATGGAGAGAAAACGCGGGGAAAGATACAAGCGAAAAAACGGAGGAAAAATAGCGAGCTTTTAATCGAGGGATTTTTTAAATCCATCCGTATACGTTTGCAGTTCTTCTTTCCATATTATTTAAAGCAGCGCTTCGTGGCTTATAAATTTAGATCCCTTGAAATAAAAACATAGAATAAGGTGTTGGAATAAGCGGTATGAAAAATGTGTATCCACCCACATTTCAGGATATGATTTACCGACTCATAGTGTTCATCTGACCAGAAAACTGAGCAGAATTATGTGAAATAATGAAAAATTAATTATTTAAGTAAAGAGGTATAAATTAATTTTAAGCAATCAATATTGAATTCTCCAAATTTTCAAAAGTGTACAAAATTCTCTGAGAAACGCGATGAAAAAATAAACTAGCTGGCTAAGAAGTCGTATTCAGAGGCGGATCCAGCACTTTGGCAACACCGGATTTCCTCCATTTAAACCTATGTTAAATAATCGATTCTTGTCGGAGCATCTAAACCCTCTAAGAATCGATACATTTCAATAAGTTTAAATGGAGAAAAACAATGTTGCATATTTGCTGAATCCGCCAATGGTCGTATTTAACCAAAGCAGATTTAGCAGATTAGAATTTGAAAATTGATTTTCAAGTAAAAGTTCGCAAGAAACACGATTGTGCCACTGGTTTTCTCTGAAATGAACTCCCAAGCTGAAAAGAAGCTCTCAAGTCGAGGCCAAAATGGAGGAGATATCCCACGCTATCCTCAGAGTCCATCTCTACATCAAGACGAAATCTTCATGCAAAGATAGGGAGCAAATACATTGACGGGGCTGCCACTTTATTTGGGGACTCTAAAACTGAAAACACGGCATCACTGCAAAGTATTTGCTCCCCATCTTTGCATGGAGAGTTTGTCTTGATGTAGACGTGGACTCTCAGGATAGCGTGGAATATCCTCTCTTTTTAGGCCTCAACTTGAGAGCCTTTTTTGAGCTTGGGAGCTGATTTCAGAGAAAACCAGTGGGACCATCGTGTTTCTCGCGAACTTTGACATAAGAATCAATAGTCAAATCGCAAATTCCTCACACATGCAACATCTCCATTTGGGTTTTATTGGAGAAAACTTGGCAACGTCTGAAGGCTCTTACTGCGTTCTTCCTTGGCACGGCAGTAAAAGGGTGCGAAAGCCGAAAGCATGCATTCCATGGATGCGTCGGCAACCCGGGCGCAAGTCGTCGTTTTCGCATAATCACGTAAAATCCGACGCGTGTCACCCCCTCCCCCCTCCTCGTGGGTTCGCTGATCCTCCTTTCATCTCTCGGTGAATCCGTGATCTCACCACCCCAAAACGACAACCGCGAACCGCGTCCCGAAAGGCGCTCATCTGTCGGATCCCTCTTTAACTCCGCTCGGTCGCTGCTCCAACGCGCCCGATCCGATTCCTCCTACTCCCTCGTCAATATTACAGATTTAACCCTCGATTTTGCAACGATGGCACGGTTCGAAATATTGCTTTTAAGGGGGTTTCGATCATTCCCAGCCCGCAAGTTAACCTCACAGACGATATATTTGAACCGCGCCAAACAGAAAGGAATCAAACCATATGTGCTATGGCCAACGAACTACACCTCTAGAATGGCTGACCAGTGTTAGAGACCCGTAACGTTTTGAAGTTGATATAGGTTAACTTTACTTGGGCTCACGCAGCAGGCTGCCATCTAAACCCACGTAAGACACTGCCCACCTTTTGCCCCAATTTAGTTGAATAAAGTGATAGCAATGAAGTTTGCTATCTGGTGATTCTGGTGGACATTCTAGAGGTGTAGTTCGTTGGCTATGGCCGAATAGACTGATTTAGTGACTTCGTCATTCGATGTAATATCGAATTCTTGGTTCAAACCATAACAAAATAATATAACCTCATGTACGAATCCTTCATGAGTTTATTGGGTTAATTTATTAGAATTGAGTCATTGACCGGTCATAAATCTATTAAAGACTCATTGCGGACACGAGAAATTTTGATCGTAAGAAACTTTTGGACGCATTTTACCACCATGGCGTAAAAGGCGCAAATTAGAAACACGATTGTGTTTGTTTACATTTGAACCAAGAGTTTGATATTATATCGCATGGCGTAGCCACTAAATCAGTCCATCTAACCGGACAGTTTACATTTTTACATGAAATCGGGTTTGCGGAGTTTTGTGCAAACAGTGAAATCCCTGCATTGCACGAAAAAAATTCCTGTATATTATCCTAGGAATCCGCACAAACATTCTCTTGTGATAAATTGAATCGCCCAGTTAAAGACAATAGCTGCTGATGTGGCCTGGTTCTATTCTGCTGAACGCTGTCTCTGTTTTAGAGACTCCCTCTTAAAATCTGAACAATGTAATAGAGTGAGGGCAAAGTTTCATTCGGAAGTCGATGATGGTTTGTCAGTAACTGCTTGTGCAAAAGTTCAATTAAAATTCGCCTAACTGTGACTGATGAATGTCAAGCTGAGCATAGGCTCTTTACTAGTGGCGAGTTTTTCAGGGTGTCTACTGTCATTAAAAACTGGAAAAGTCAGGAAAATCGGTCATGAATCAGGCGACTTCAAGTGCGTCAAGCATTTTCCAACTACATGCAGGTACGCATTTGGAAAACGGGACGTTTTATTCAATTCATTAGGTATCAGTGGCGTGGCGTGCTTTGCGATATATCGATTGTTATGCCATTTAAACCTATGGAAAAGGATCGATAAACAGGGTGTTCGCAGCGAACGCCTTAATAATCGATTCTTTACCATAGGTTTAAATGGCATAACAATCGATAAATCGCAATTCACGCCACGCTACTGTATAGGTATGCTGGTCGGTACAATCAACGAGAGTCAATTGGACTGAATTTTGAATTTATAAACTACAATTTCTGTCTCAGTTTAGAAACAACGTTCATACCATTAGTTTCCCTATGCACATAAGTGTTTTTACCTTTGAGCCAGACATTTTAATACCGAATTGCAAAAATGTAGTCCAATTTATCCGCGCCGAAGATCAGGAAATGTCCCTTAAAATATCAGGGAATTTCGGAATTCAATTTCAGTAGACACCCTGTTCTTGCAAACATGTAGATTAGAATTCCTCATTGGAAGAAAAAAAAATACACATTGGATCTAGAGTCCAGACTCTTAAAAACATCGACAAGAAAAAATACCTTGATTCAATCGGATTTTTGCTTAAATCAAGAAGTAAGCCTCTTAATTTGAGCGGATTTCCTTTTGATGTAAGCTTAAATCTGATTGAATCAAGAGTATTTTTTCTTGTCAATGTTTTCAAGAGTCTGGACTCTAGATCCAAGGTGTATTTTTTTTTCCAGCCCGCCCAACACGGAAATATTTTAAAAATATTGCTGAAATATTGTCAAAAACATTTTAACAATATTTTAACAATATCGAAATAATATTGCTGCAATAGTTTGTTGTCCGCCCCCCTGACAATATTGCAGCAATATTGTCAAGGTAATATTGATAATATATTTTAAAAATATTTACTTGCAATGAGGTTATCATATTCCATATCCGTGTGCGCGCACTCTAGGAGACATCTTTGGCACTAATTTTCTTTCTAAGGTACACCTGCGTTCAGGTTGTGGATCGTAGAGTTGTTACTGACCTTAAAATCCGCGCCGTCCTAGTCGGGATTAGAACCCACGCCTCGGGTTGGAGTTGATTTCTGAAGTCCAGTACTTTACCACCAGACCAGCCAGGCTTGATGTAGATGGGCCCGTAAATTCAATCTCTTAACTATCGCAGGCCTCTGAGTCCGTAATATGTNGGATGCGTCGGCAACCCGGGCGCAAGTCGTCGTTTTCGCATAATCACGTAAAATCCGACGCGTGTCACCCCCTCCCCCCTCCTCGTGGGTTCGCTGATCCTCCTTTCATCTCTCGGTGAATCCGTGATCTCACCACCCCAAAACGACAACCGCGAACCGAGCCCCGAAAGGCGCTCATCTGTCGGATCCCTCTTTAACTCCGCTCGATCGCTGCTCCAACGCACCCGATCCGATTCCGTCTACTCCCTCGTCAATATTACAGATTTAACGCTCGATTTTGCAACGATGGCACGGTTCGAAGTATTGCTTTTAAGGGGGTTTCGATCATTCCCAGCCCGCGAGTTAACCTCACAGACGATATATTTGAACCGCGCCAAACAGAAAGGAATCAAACCGTATCGACGGTGAAACTACCAAACCACGTATCTCGTTTGCGGTGTTTAAAAATCTACGCTCACATTTTATTTTTTGGAAGTAAACCGAATCAATATCATTCCTTGAAATTTTCACAGAACTTTCTCCGCGCGAAGAGGAAAAATCACAGAAATTTTCAAGACTGGACGTTAAATAGTTTTTCATTTAAAAAATAAAGTATGACAGGAAGTCTGCGACGTCGCAAACCGAGATACGTGGTTTGGTAGTTTCACCGTCGATATCTGCTATGACCAAATAGACTGATTGAGTGACTACGTCATTCGATGTCATATCGAACTCTTGGTTCAAACCAAAACAAAATATAAACTGTATTGTGCACCAAATGTATCGAAAATTTCGACGCGATATTTTCGATCGTTCTATTTTCTTTGAATGTAACCAAAAGAAAATCAAATATCATCCGAATTTCTGAATCGTTACAACGAGGATACATATTTTCCCTTTAATTATGGTAAAGACTGGAGCAGAAATTCAAGAATGATGACACGTTTAATCCTACAGCATTCCTATAGTCTTGTAGGTTCTGCTATGCGTTTTACGCGAACTGACCGACTTCACTGCGTTTAGCGCAATGCGAGAAGTATTCATACAGTTTTGTAGGCGCTAATATGGGCTCGACGCCAACCGCACTGTTTTGCGCAATGCGTGAGGTATTCCTACAGTCTTGCAGGTGCCAATATGCGTTTGTCGCACTGTCTTTTGCGCAATTATTTGAACTTTTGTTAGGATAATCGCGGCGTAACATAACCTCATGTACGAATTCTTCATGAGTTTATTGGGTTAATTTAATAGAGCTTAGGCATTGACCGGTCATTAATGAATTAAAGACTCATTAAACAGGAGAAAGTTTGATTGTAAAAAACACTGGGACGCATTTTACCACCGTGGTGCAAAGGGCGTAAATCAGGAGCAAGGTTCTGTGTTTGTTTACATTTGAACCGGTTCGATATTATATCGAATAGCGTAGCCACTAAATCAGTCTATTTAACTGGACAATTTACATTTTTATATGAAATCGGGTATGCGGATTTTTGTGCAAATTTCAGTGAATTTCCTGCATTGCACGAAATAAATTCCTTTAAATTATCCTAGGAATCCGCACAAACATTCTCTTGTGATACATTGAATCGCCCAGTTAAATTTGACAATAGCTGTGGCCTGGTTCTATTCTGCTGAACGTTGTCTATCTTAGAGACTCCCTCTTAAAATCTGAACAATGTAATAGAGTGAGGGAAAAGTTTCATTCAGAAGTCGGTGATGGTTTGTCAGTAACTCCTTGTGCAAAAGTTCAATAAAAATTCGCCTAACTGTGACTGATGAATGTCAAGGTGAGCATAGGCACTTTACTAGAGCGAGTTTTTCAGGGTGTCTACTGTCAGTAAAAACTGGAAAAGTCAGGAAAACCGGTCATGGATCAGGCAACTTCAAGTGCGTCAAGCATTTTCCAACTACATGCAAGTAAGCATTTGGAAAACGGGACGTTTTATTCAATTCATTAGGTATGCTGGTCGGTACAATCAACGAGTTAATTGGACAGAATTTTGCAGTTAGGAACTACAATTTCTGTCTCAGTTTAGAAACAACGTGCATACCATTAGTTTCCCTATGTACATAAGTGTTTTTACCTTTGAGCCAGAATCCCGAAGTGCAAAAATGTAGTCCAATTTATCCGCGCCAATGATCAGGAAATGTCCCTTAAAATATCAGGGAATTTTAGAATGAAATTTCAGTAGACACCCTGTTCTTGCAAACATGTAGATTAGAATTCCTCACTGGAAAAAAAACACATTGGATCTAGAGTCCAGACTCTTAAAAACATCGACAAGAAAAAATACTCTTGATTCANTGTTACAATATTGTCATGAAATATTTTAGCAATATTGTCAACATATTTCTGCAGTGTATTTAAGGAAATATTTACATGACAATATTGTTTCAATATTGACAATATTGCTGCAATATTGCTGCAATATTTCGTGTTGGGCGGGAGTGCTGTATCAATTGAAGTACATTTTGAAATAATTGGAAATTAAATTTTTTGCTCATCCGTAAAAACACATATCTGCGCAGGGAAGGTAATGGTAGATGTGTCGTTTTTAAATTGAGCCAGAAATCGTAGTCTCTGATTGCAAAATGTAGTCTTGTTGTTCAGCTGAGGTATAATTAGGCGAATCTGAACGTCGACTTCCGAATGTAAATTTTATATTACAAGGAAGTAAGTGTGGATTTTCTAAAATGTATTGTTTCTGTCCGTCTCGCTGTAAATCTTACCGATTTTACGCTCGATTTTGCAACCGTAGTAGGGTTCGGAATGTTGCTTTTAAGAGAGTTTTAATTATTCCCAGTTCTCAAGTTGGCCTGCCTCTGCGGAGGTGGTTGAGAATTCAGGAAGTCAACTAGAGACTAGCTTTTAACTGGAAGTATCTGGATCGAAACTTCATCGGAACGGACACAGTGGCGTGGCGTGCTTTGCGATATATCGATTGATCTGTCATTTAAACCTATGGAAAAGTATCGATTAACAGGGTGTTCGCAGCTAACACCTTAATAATCGATTATTTACCATAGCTTCAAATGGGGAAATATCGATAAATCGCAAAGCACGCCACGCCACTGAACCGCCTCTCATACAAAACTCGAGACCGAGCATCTTCTTACCCGTTTTCACATCAAAATGTTAGCGCAAGATACCGCATAATCACCTTGAAAATCGAGTCTTTCTTTTTAGAGACGACCTGTACGCGTTGTATTCAACAAACAGTATGAATGTTCTTCCTTGAAGATTTTCCCTCAAAATTATATATGCTGTATCTATTTTTTCCATAAAAATCAGTAACATGTGCGTTTTTTTGGTATGCCACAAATCGTCAACAATTTTCTTCAATCTAAGCAGCACTAAAAAACCTTTTGTTTCTCCAAAGAGTGTCTCAATGCTCAAGTTTAAATCATAAGTTCTCTTTCACGCATGGAAAACGCTGATTCTTCGCTGATTTGATCTAACTTTAACTTGACAAATTAATATTATTTATATTTTAACTAAATCTTTAAGTCATTAACTTAATAAAATTAATTAATTTGCCTAACTTCAAAGATTATTGTTTAAAACTCAAGCTAATAATTTACATCTAATATCACTTTCCAGTGATCTTACTTTGTTACGACTTGTCTTAATTTATATGAGAATGACGGGCGATTTGTACATAGCTTATATCAATATAACTTGATTTTAACTTACTTCTAAATCCTTTTTTAAAGCTTTAATTATTTAGTTTATTCTATTAAATTAATTTAAATGTAATCCACCTCGTTTTCAAAAAATTACGTGTTGACTTGATTTTATGATTTTATGATTTTATAGTCAAATATTGTTCTCTCGCTAAGACCGGCGTTTTAGTGTTTTAATTGGACTGCATTTTGCAATTTGGAACTATAAATTCTGACTCTTTTGGAAAAACACTGATGTGCATAGGGAGACTAATGGCACATGCGTTGTTTTTAAACCGGGCTAGAATTTATAGTTCCAAATTGCAAAATGTATTCCAATTAACGTCGACGTGCATCATTAAATTGGGAGGTAAACTCTGCCGTGTTAAGGAAGAACGCCGTATGAACATTCGAGAGTTGTCAAATTTCACTCGATAAGACATGTATTTTGACAACATCAATGCATATTTTTACGTGATATTTTCAAATATTTTAGATTGCACTGCGTACAAAGTTATCTGAAAATTTGGAGGGGGGTATATTAAAAATTTTCCAAGTAAAGTTGGGTTTTATTGAAGGAAACTTGGCAACGTCTGAAGGCTCATACGACGTTCTTCCTTAGCACGGCAGAACTGATGTTTATGTGCTCTACGATGAGTACGACGGCCGATAGCCAGTCGCGGAAATTAGTGTTAAGNGGTTTGCGACGTCGCAGACTTCCTGTCATACTTTATTTTTTAAATGAAAAACTACTTAACGTCTAGTCTTGAAAATTTCTGTGATTTTTCCTCTTTGTGATGAGAAAATTCCGTGAAAATTTCAAGGAATGATATTAATTTGGTCTACTTCAAAAAAATAAAATGTGAGCGGAGATTTTTAAACACCGCAAACGAGATACGTGGTTTGGTAGTTTCACCGTCGATATGCTGCTCTACGATGAGTACGACGGCCGATAGCCAGTCGCGGAAATTGATGTTAAGGCGCGGATGCAACTATTCGTGCTCGATGGATGTCCGTGTTGCATAAGCGAAGAATTGAAGGCGCTTTACTTTTCTTCGCACGATACAGTGATTCTTTTCGATTCTTAGCCCTAGTCTAACTTACTCAGATTGTGAAACTCGTAACACTTATTGAATGAGGACGCATCCGACATTGAAGGAACGAGAAGCAGAAAAAGAATAATGAAAATGAGTTTTAGAGGAAGAAGATGGAGGGTTAAAGGATGGACACTACAAAGAAGGAGAGGAAATTAGAGGAGAAAAATGTAGTGGCGAAAAAAGAAGAGGGAGAGGAAGAGACAAGGAGGCAGAAGAGGAAGAGGAATAAAAGGTAATAGAAGAAGATGAAGACTATAAAGAAAAATTGGAAGAAGAAGAAAAAGATAATGACGAATAAGAGGAAAGGGAGAATAAAGAAGTGGAGGAGGATCGAGAAAAAAGTGGGAAAAGAAGGGGGAAAAAGAATGGGGAGTCGAAAGGAGAGAATAAAATATAGAAGGAGGAGAAGGGAAAGAATAAGTATTATCCAAGTGAATTTGATAACGCCTGAAGACTCATAAGACGTTATTCCTTAACGCGTTACAAATCTGATTTTAGTGGCTCCATCGTCGATTTGTGAACAAAAAATTGCCATATTTCCATGTAAATTCATTCAATTTTCTTCCAATGGAAGAAAAAATCCAGAAAAGCGACTCCGTCAACCCACGCCGAGCCCATAAAGAGAATGGATGCGAAGCAAGCGGGACAAAAATCAAGAAAAATCACTAACAAGGGATGGAAGTCACTCTGAATACAAACAACGGCCGCGCTGTGTGTCACGGTGAAAAATTGCACCCTGCAACCGCTGTAAATAAGGGTGGGCTTTCCTCGGAATTCTAATATCTCGGTAAAAAGCCCCGGAAAGTTCGCCGCCGTCGCGAGGAAAAACGCAGTATGAACATTCGAGAGTTTCCCGATTTGCTCGGATAAAGCGTCTTTTTTTGAGGAGAGATATCCATATTTTCTCTCGAAATTTCCAGATATTTTAGATCTGGTCGCGAATAATTTTCTCTGAAAAATTCAAAAAGAAAATGTTCACAGATTTCCCTGAAAATTCATTTTTTATCAAAGGAAATTTGGCAACGTCAAAAGGTTTATACGGCGTTTTTCCTTACCATGACAGTTCACTCCTGATATGGTGCCCGAGTGAAGATTGAAGGAGCACTCTCCGTAGTTCATGCGAGAGTGGGGCTTACGGACACCCCTTTCGGGGGTTATGGACTCCCCTCAGGGGATTATCTCTGACGGTCGTAAAATAAATGTATTCTGCGGTTATGGCCGGCATAGTATGTGTAGGGTACACTATGCGTATGTATCTCAATCTTGAGCGACAAATGACTTGTTTCACGGACCGAAATCCTGAAAAAAAGCCGATGGATCAACGCGACGTGGAATCTCTTTCAAAACATTTTCATTTTCCTGTACTGTCGTGCGAAGGAAAAACGCCGTATGGACCTTCGGGCGTTGCCAAATTTCGACTGATAAAACACGAATTTCCTGGTAAACTAATGAATATTTTTCCTCCAATTTTCAGATAATATTGTTCGCAATTTCACCTAAAGTTCCTGAAAATTTCGAGGACAAATATTCATAGCTTTCCTCGAAAATATTTATTTTATCGGAGGAAATTTGGCAACTCTCAAGTGTTCATACGGCGTTCTTCCTTAGCACGTCAGTATAGGGTGACGGCTCAAGGTTGTGTTCATTTCCGTTCTACGCCCAAAAATGAACATCGGGAAAACCCGAGTTAGGTAGTTTTCGAACAGTGAGATTCAATTATATCTATCCACTAAAAATTGCAATGAGATGCTTCAGTAAAATTTCTCAAGAAAACCAAAAATTGTCGGAAATTTTTTAACAGAGCTTATGTCATATGAGTCGGCGAAAAGTGAACAGAGGAATTCTGCTCATATGAGTTGAATTCTATTCGTATAAGTTGAGTTGAAATTCTATTCATCTAAATTGAAATTCTATTCATATGACTATAATTTTCTACTCATTTGTACTCATCATTTTTAGCAGGGTTTGGAAAAAGCCCTTCATCGACTTCGCAGCCATCAATGCACCGAGAATATGAAACTCCATCCGCAGGCTCATTTGGCAATACTGGTCCCCACGGTGTTCACGGCATGTTCCTCTGGACTTTAAACATTTTCTCTCTCATTGATGAAAACGTTTCCCTTCACTTGTGTTGCTCTCTTGCGTTTTTCAATCTTATTTGAGCCCGCGGTTGCCAAGTTTCCCACGAAAACCTGCCATCGCTGCAACTCTTGAAAGACTCTCGTTTCCGAATTTCACGTCGCAACGCGTCGTCTCATCGCCTAACTCCTTTTGAATTCTGACAAGCCTCTCATCAGCCCTCTGCTGAGCCCATTTCCGCACCGGAAGAATTAGGAGCCGTTCTAACCGATTTCCCCCGAAAATACGCGCGTTTGATTTTCAGCTTAAGCCGACGCGATTCGAGATCTCAATCGTGAAACCGTACGGCGCACAGCGGACCGAGTCGATCGGAGAGGTCGGACAAAATTCGGAAACTTTAAACGCTTATAACTCCGTTTATGCAAAAGTTTGAGCACTGAAAAAGAATTCTCGGCGTTTTTACCAAGGTCCGTTGGTACCTTTACCATCTCCCTTTTTTACCAGTTATTGGTAATTTTACCAAGACAGACTGGTAAGCTTACCTAAAAACTGGTATTTTTACTGTTTTTTCGGGTAAGAATACCACTTTTATTGGTAATCAATTCCCGGTAACTTTGCCATTTTATCTCGGTAATTCTACCACAGTCGATAAAAAATATTGGCATTTTTACCGGGGTCCAGTAAAATACCGAGATTTCTCGGTAAAATTACCAATTCCATAAATGGTAATTTTACCAAGAAAAAACTGGGATCAAATAGAACCCTGAACTCTTGGTAATTTTACCCTTTTCTTAGTAAATACTTCGAGATTTTTTTTTCAGTGAGGTTTTGAAAGTGGTTGCATTAGTTTCCTCGAAAAATTTTCTTTCAGAATCACCCCTTCGAATTTTAAATGTGACGAAATAAAAATGAAAATGAGCAGTTTCAGTCAAAAATTTGATGTCTAATTGATTCGATCCACTGTGTGGCGAGAGACGGATACAGAAATCTCTAAATTTAATCAAAGCCTCCTTAAAGACGCAGAGAGGCGCTTTGAGACTTCGATCTCGTAAAGCGGAGGAAACACACATTACGTTGTTTTACTCACGAAAGAACGTAACTCCATTTCACTGTTGCCAAATTTCCCCCTCGCAAATTGCACGTAAACCAGGAAAATCCTGGGAATTTCGAACTGATGATCTATCTGATTTTCTCTCAGATTTCATGCAAAAATCAGAAAAATTTTGAACAAAACTTGCAAAGATACATTTTTGTAAAATTAATTAATCATTTGAGTCAATTTGGCAACATTGGCGTGCAGTTACGTTTCTTTGCCCGGGAAATGACGACTAAGATAGCTGATTTTTACCTTCGCTACCCTGGGGTCGAATACATTCCCTATTACGCGAGCCAGCGCTAAAAAATTGTGGAACCCTCCGATTTTTTCTCTTTTTTTGAGGGGGGGGGGCTGGGGGGCGGACGTTCGGCTTAGAAATGGTAAAAAAAAAGTTGATTCAGCCTTTTTACTACCATTTGAAACTTTCCACCCACCGGTTGACCGAAAAACCTGACGACTAAAGCACTTTTTTGGCCCGCCCGAAATTGTGGAAAGCCGGTAACTTTATCGACCCCTGCCGCTCTACCCGTAAGAACGGACAAACGGCATTTTTAGCATAAGCCTGAGTTTTTTTTCACATGCAGTGAGATTTTTTTTTTACTCCCTTTTTAAATGCAAGAGAAATGCTCTGATTGAATTATGTGTCTTTAGGTGAAACTAAGATGCCTGCCAATGTTCTTAGATAAATGTCGACTATCTAGTATTGCTTTTTTCTTTTGCCAGGAGAGGGTTCCCAGGAAGACCAGGTTATTTTGATCTTAGATTCTTTTGGTCTCCTGTGGTGTGTCTACGTGAAACTAAGATGCCTGCCAATGTTCCTAGATAAATGTCGACTATCTAGTATTGCTTTTTTCTTTTGCCAAGAGAGGGTTCCCAGGAAGACCAGGTTATTTTGATCTTAGATTCTTTTGGTCTCCTGTGGTGTAGTGGTTGGATCGCTTGCTCTATGATCGAGAGGTCTCGGGTTCGATTCTTGGCTAGGTGACCCGAATTCGATGGTCTCAAACAACGGTTACCTGGGGCTGGCTTGATTAGGGAAGATGGGGGCGGCCGGGNGGGGGGGGGGGGGGGGCGTTGCTGGGGCTCTAGGGACGGAAAAGCGCAAGATTATCCTTCTCGGGATATTTGAAGTGTGAAAAGTTTAAAAAAAATTATCAGGTCAGAAACCATAGGGAAATGTGAAGAAATTTCATGAAGAAGATTTGAGAGAAATGTTATGAAACTTGAAATCTGAGTAAGCATGAGGGCTATATCCGCACAATCAAAGTGCGTCATAAGTAGTAAGCAGAGGTATAAAGAAGGAATGGCAATTTTAGCCCATTGAATGATTAATACCTGAGGAAAAGCGACTCACGTATTTCTGTCTTTGCAGTGATATGAATGCTCAATAATCTGAATTTTCAGTTCTTATACGATTACATTACACAGGAAAAGTATCTTGGATCCATCGATTTGACAAGAAAAAATACTCTTGACTCAATCGGATTTTTGCTCGAATCCAAAGAAAATCCACTCAAATTAAGAGGCTTGGCTCTTCATTCAAGAAAAAATCCGATTAAATCAAGAGCATCTTTTTCTTGTCAAATTGTTTAAGAGTCTGGACTTCAGATTCAAGAGACTTTTTTACAGGGTAGTGTGCAAATCGTCGAAGTGAAAAATCAGGGAATGTTGATTATTTTCGTCGGGTAAAATCTGAAAAAGTCAGGAAATTCTGCGTCAAGTCTGTGCAGACATCTTGCCTGGATAAAAAACGCAGAGCTCTCGAGCCACCCGACAGCAAAAAATTGGCAACCGGAACTGAGTCCGGGGCGAGGGGAGGGTGAGTCCAGCCGCTGGGGCTTTGCCGACCGCGCTTCGAGCACCCTCGAACCGCTGGAGCCCGCCAAGAAAAATAAATTACAATGTGTGCCGTGTACCCCCCCCTCCTCCCACCCATAAACCGCTGTCGAAGTCTACCGGCTTCCGCATTTTCATCTATCCTCTTTCGCGGGATTGAATGATCGGAAACGATTTATTCCCTCTCGGAGCGCATTGTGAACTCGTTTAATCGTTTATTCACTCGGCAATATCATAAACAAGCAGTAAATAAATAGAGGGGGTGCGGGAGCATCGCTTCCTGATCGATGTTTGAAGAGATGTGGGGAGGAAGTGAGACCGGCCTATCATCGCCCTTTTACAAGCTCTGCTTCATTCTGTTATATGAGGGGCGGCAAGCCGAGAGGGTTTAGAAAAATGTGCATTGTTGAGAGGTTTTACCTCGTGATTTTTTCATCTACTCGAGAACGGTATCTTACCAATTTTCTTTTCGATTTTGGTTCGAGTTTGTGAGAAAATAATTTGTCGACGAAAGGATTCCTTCTTATATCGAGATGAAAATCACTTGAATCAAGTAGGTTTCTACCTGGGCGATGGATATATCCTTGATATTTGCCGTCCTTTTATCGTATATCAAGTAATTAAGTTGTTATTTATATGCCTAAATATCTTTAACAATACTTATCTTATGTTATATANAAAAAAAAAAAAAAAAAAAAAAAAAAAAAAAAAAAAAAAAAAAAAAAAAAAAAAAAAAAAAAAAAAAAAAAAAAAGTAGGTTTCTGCTGCGCCGTCTCCTTGACGAAGGAACGAAACTCCTTTCCAAGATCACGAAATTGACTCAAACAATCAATTTATTTTACAGGAACGTACTTATGTAATAAGTAATTAAAATTTTTCCGATTTTTGCACGAAATTTGAGGAAAAATAAGTGACATTTTTTGTCGAAAATGGCCAAGATTCTCCTGGTTAGTATGCAATTTGCAAGGGGAAATTTGGCAGCAATGAAATGGATATACGTTCCTTTGTGAGGTAGACGACGATAAGTAACTAGCTTCTTCTTACAAGCATCTTTTGCTTTTGTAGTTGAAAAAAAATCAATCCTCTTCGTTAACGTACAATATGCGTGGAAATTTGCACACTGTTAAGACAAAAAGGTTTGAATCTGTCTTCAAGAATATTTTCCTTTACATCCGGAAGAAAATTGTTTGTATCAAGCAGGTTGCTCCACGAATGAACTTTACTCTTGCTATGAGCATCTTTTCCTCTTGATTTAAGAGAAAATACTTCTATGGACGGACTTCACCTGACTCAGCCTAATTTGAATACATTTTGCAATTTGGAACTACAATCTCTAGCTCACCTAGAAACACGTATGTACCATTAGTTTCCCTATAGACGTATGTGCTTTTACGAGTGAGCCAGAAATCGCATTATTCATGCCATGAAATTGCCTCATTGCAAAATGTAGTCCGATTACATCTCGCGTTTCCTGATTTCCTCTCCTGTATCTTTTTCTTTGAAACAGAGAACTGAAGTATGTAATGCTTTTAAACTTGCCATACTATGAATTCTCCGTATATGACCTCACTCATCCACTATTTGTAATATATTTAATAGTCCTTAAATAACTGATTTGTCACCAATTTTATTTTTGAATATTTTTTTTTGTTATAGGTAAGCCAATCACATCTCTTATTCACACATTTGACGTCTGCGATTTTTCCTCAAGGGCTCACGTGAGTTTGCTTTAATTGATTATTGAAACCTAACTTAAAATTACTTATAAGCAACAACCAAGATCGTAAGTGAAGTGTCGTATGGCCCACTCAATGCTGTTAAGGAAAGAAATATGTTATCTTGCGTTACCGCGGTATATTTTATTTTGCATTCAAACTTAGTTTATGTTGAAAAGTTTTTCGAAAATGACCCATTAAAGACCATAAAATACAACTCTCTACTGGTAACAATGTTAATTAAAGAACTGAAATGTTTTTCAACGTGTCTTATACGGTTGTTTCCGATTCGCCTTCAGCTGCTTCCACAGCAATTGTTGTTAGAAATATGTTGTGCGTGCTGATTTCAGCTCATTGTATACTTGACTCTCTGAAGGCGTTTAATGTGCGAAAGGAGAGCACCCAGTTGGAGAACAACAGAAGTGAGGTTGAATGAATCGCTAAATCTCTACTGCGTTCGATCTCCGACAGATTGCGCTACTTGCGGACATAAAACGCCTTCAGAGAGTCGAGTATGTAATGGGTTGAAATCAGCACGCACAACATGTTCGTAACAACAATTGCTGCAGACGCAGATGAAGGCGAAGTGTTAAGTTAAAAAAAAAAGAGTATGATAGGTAGTCTGCATGGTACGAGAGGGTATGTGTCGATCGATGTGAATCGAAAGACAAATAAAAACGTGAACACCGTGAAAAATCAACACCAATTCAATGACAAATGGATAAAAAAAACGGATCAAAATCAGTGGAAAACTCTCATTAACCATGAAAATTTCAAAGTGCAATACCGCGAAATTAGGATTAGCCAAGATTTTGATTTTTCGCGATTTTGAGTCCACGCGTATGATGGACTCACCCCCTGTAAACTGTTTCTGGATACATTTTTGTCGCATTTTTTTTTGCTTCAAGACCAATGTGTTGGAGACAATATACAGGATGTCCAGTTAAACGAGACTATTTTTAGTATAGAATTTTGGGATCAATTGAGACTCATTTTATCTATTTGGCCTTCTTTTTCTTTTTTTTTTTTTAAGTTACGGGCATTAAATTCTGACCATTTAAAGTGTGAAAAGAGCTAATTAGAGTAAACAGTTTTAAAAATCCCAACTCTCAAGATTAAGGTCCTCTATTTTCCCTCGAAGTTTCATCAAGAAAAATAAACCACTAGAAAATCGTACCTTACGCGTTTTAATAATATAAAATAAATAATTAATCAAAAGATATGCCAGAACAGGCATATTATGAAGGATTAACAGTATATTTTCCCGGATGCATTTCGGCTAAAAGCCATCTTCAGCAAGGAAAAATTCACAAAACCCCAAGAAAGAGCACTATATTATGCGTGTTCTGGGTATATCTTTTAATTAATTATTTATCTCATAAAAATAAACGGCTGTGAAAAAAATAAAGACAACTGTGCCGAGTGGAGTTGGCAAAAATCAATTTCCTTTACGGAGCCGTTTACCAGGGGCTGCTCGTGTGGCGGCGCACAGTGGATCGAGTCAATTAGAGAGGTCAAACATGAAATTTTTGACTAAAACTGCAGATTTTGACGTTTATTTCGTGACAATTTAAATTTCAAGGGGTGTTACAAAAAGAAAATTCGACGAGGAAACCAATGGAACAACTTTTAGAACCTGAAAGTTTTACATAAACAGAGTTATAAGCGTTTAAAGTTTCCAAATTTTGTCCGACCTTTCTTATTGACTCGCACTGAAAAAAAATTCTCGGAGTTCTTACCAAGGTCCGTTGGTACCGTTACCATCTTACTTTCTTTTTTACCAATTATTGGTAATTTTACCAAGACAGACTGGTAAGCTTACATAAAAACCGGTATTTTTACTGTTTTTTTCAGGTAAGAATACCTTTTTTATTGGTAATCAATTCTCGGTAACTTTGCCATTTTATCTCGGTAATGCGACTACCATAGTCGATAAAAAATATTGTCGTTTTTACCAAGGTCCTGTAAAATTACCAAGAAAGTTCAATAATTTTACCGAGCTTTCTCGGTAAAATTAGCAATTCCCTAAATAGAAATTTTACCAAGAAAAAACTGGGATCAAATAGAACCCTGAATTCTCGGTAATTTTACCCTTTTCTTAGTAAAAACACCGAGATTTTTTTTTCAGTGCGATCCACTGTGCGGCGTGCGGCGCGATTCCGGCGAATAATCTGAAACGTGAGGAGGTTGCTACTGGCGGGAGGCCGGGCACATCAAAAGCATCGGAATAATCTCCTTGCGAGCGGCGGGCTCTTTCTCGCAAGACAAGGCCGGGCCCGGGATCCAGGAACTCGCGGGTATCATTTGCCAACGAGACACATAGCGCCTTCCAAAGACGCCCAAGCGCCACGCCGAGCCGCGCCGCGCGGCCATCCGTCTCCGCCGCAGAAACATCCCCCGGCCTCGTGCAGCAAGCTCCCGTCCAATTAGACGAGAGACGCCCCGCCACCCTTGTCACATTTACTCACAAATCAGATTTTTCATCCTAGTTTCAGGGTTGCCACTTTCAGGAAATACCGGGAAAATTAGGAACCGACAGGGGTTTTCTAAAAGTCACGGAAAACCGCGCGGGAAATGCCAGGAAATTTTAAAAAGTCACCGAAAACCGGGAAATGTCAGGGAATTTTAGAAAGTCAGGGAAAACCGGAAAATTTTAGGGAATTTTAAAAAGTCAGGGAAAACACGACAATGTCAGAGAATTTTTAAAAGTAAGGGAAAACCGGGAAATGTCAGGGAATTTTAAAAATTCAGGAAAGCCGGGAAATGTTATAGAATTTTAAAAATTCAGGGAAAACGAGAATTGTTAGGGAATTTTAAAAAGTCAGGGAAAACACGACAATGTCAGATAATTCTAAAAAGTAAGGGAAAACCGGGAAATGTCAGTGAATTTTAAAAAGTCAGGAAAACCGGGAAATGCTAGGGAATTTAAAACAGTCAGGACACCCCGGAAAATGTTCGGGAATTTTAAAAAGTCAGGGAAACCAGAGAAATATCAGGGATAATGACGAAAATATCGGGGGAAATTTGTTAAATCACCTTTACGTGCTTTCTAGAATGGGTTTGAGGATTCGAACAACAAAATTTGCCTGAAAACTAATTTCAATCATGTCTTCTTAACCATCCGTCATATCTTCAATTGTCAGGGCATTTCACAAAAATGTGTCAGGGAAATGTCAGGGAATCTTAGTTTCCAAATTCTGTGGCAACCCTGTATTTCGTCATGGAACAACTCTTTATTGTGTCTTGCAGACGGATAGGCTAGAAAGACATTTTTTAACTTAATTGAATCGCTCATCGACATTTTTAAGCAATGTACCTTGCGAAACCTTTACCTTTCTGCACGAGCTGTGGTCTGCAGGAGACCTATCTGATATCATTAATGAAATGGAACAGCTTGAATAATGGAGCATTTGCAGGTGTTTGAAATTCAGTGAATCTTATGTTTCAGATGCAACTACTAAGAGAACTGAGCTCTAGGATGTCCATGGTTTATAAATTTAATAATTATAATTAGAGGAGATATAACAAAGTGATCTCCTCTGCCCTATAAAATACACTATTTTCAATGATGACAAAAAGCGTCTGTACGAAATCCAAGATGCCCAAAATAAGATCACCTCTTTCTTTTTCTCCGTGGGGTTCCCGTAAGTGCGGAAGGACTAAACATTAGCATCTTTAAGCTCGGAGGTCGTTACACAACATAATAACCTCGTTCCTCGTCAAGTATTAATGCATACCCCCGCATGAGGATTTTGACTGAATGCGGAAGTGGATATTCTCTTAAAGACGTAGGCTATTTCCTCCATGATGAAAGGCTTACCTCTTAAAAGTTAAGCCTCTTGTTCTCAAAATTACGGAAATGCGGCTTACTGCAGAGTTGATGTGTTGTACCCTTCAATTTCACTCTTTGCTTCACAACCAACCGTATCACGGATGAATTGTCTCGCGAGGCTTCGTCAACAATTGTCTTATAATGAATTAACCCAACGGAGAGATCAGCTTTTGCACGCAATGGAGATTTTGGAGGACCTATCGAAAAGTCGGCGGAAGATACGATTGCGTCGTTACTTTCGTCTGAAATCAACTCTCAAGCTCAATAGGCTCGAACTTAAAGCTTAAGCATGGTGTCAGGTGTCTAGAGCGGAAAAAATCGGCAGAAAAGGCGTAGAGATACTTAGCACAAAATTATCACGCACACATTCGTGATTGCGAAACCATTTTCACGTGCATCGCGAATTTGATGTGCTTTTAAATCTGCTCGATAATTGGACGCATTTCTGTCAAACGGAACTTTGTGCATTGTGACTTGAGCCTTGGTATGCATGTTTTCTTATGGGTCTCATGGCTCATGTCTTAATGCACATAGTTCCGTTTGATAGAAATACGTCCAATTATTGTCAGCGAAACGTGGTTCTGAATCCTTAATCGAGTAACTTTCTCCTCCATTTGTAGGGCTTCTATAACTTTATTGTTGGATGCGATTGCATGGTGTTGTGCCACCACGTTTCTCTAAGTGCGGTTTTATTTTACCCGTGCGATCCAGGGTGTCTATTAGCTCAGAATTTCCGGAAAGTCTGGAAATAGTACTGATTTTTTTGAGGTCAATACTGAATTCGTAAGGAAATTACGCAAGAAGGTACGGATTTTTTTTTGCACACTACGCGTGCTTAGTAGTACAGCCTGGAAAGTATGAAATGCCCTACGTGTTGATTCCTAGAGTGGTATTTAGCTGCAAGATTGTGATTCTGTAGTCAGTTAATCTTTAAGCGACCAATGATATTTTGTGGCTACGTCATTTTTGTCGCAATTCAAGCGAGAATTTCAAAGTTTTCTGTTAAGAAAGTACTGAATTTCTTAGGAATGTACTGAAAAAGATTCCAGGAAAAGTTCCATTTTAACAATTCAGGTGAAACGAAACGAAACGATAATTATGATGCTGGACTCGAAAATGCCCTAATTTATAGTCAATGACATGAGTATCTGAAGTCACTTAAAATTATGGCTTATTTTGCAAATTTTCACAGAAGCTCGGTGATAATTTTCCATTTTCAGCACCATCGGGAGAAAAAGTTGAAAGCGAGAAAACTTTGCACCATGGCGCCTGTTTTTTCAAGATAGTATAATTTCATAGGATATCTCATAAAAAAGTTACGGAAGAGCTTTTAAGCAGGAATGCAGCAAGTTACGAAACGTCTACCATCATTCTTAATCCGAAGTTTTTACAGCATGACCTCCCCGCCCCGATTTGCATCTATCGAGGGAACTTTTCCTTCATTTTCGCGTGATACCACATTACATACACTGGAAAAAAAAACACATTGGAGTCCAGACTCTTAAAAACATCGACAAGAAAGAATACTCTTGGTTCAATCAGATTTTTGCTTATATCAAGAACCAAGCCTCTTAATTTGAGCGGATTTCCTTTTGATTTAAGCAAAAATCTGATTGAATCAAGAGTATTTTTTCTTGTCAATGTTTTCAAGAGTCTGGACTCTAGATCCAATGTGTTTTTTTTCCAGTGTACCTATTCCGAAGTTCGAATTGATGCGCGCCAGATTTCCGCATTTAACGATGCAAGCATAATGTCTACATTCATAAACCGAAAAGTGAGTAATTTGAGACCGATGAAGAGCAGGATTTTCCTTCATTCTCGTGATACTACATCACATACCTACTCCAGACTTCGAATATTTATGCGCTTTGATTTCCGACTTCAACGATGAGACGCGAGCATAATGCCTACATTAATGGACGTCATCAGTTGAGGCGTTGGGTGCAAAAAGGGCATTTCTTGGCCGCGGTGTTTTAGAATCTCCAGTGCTAATTCTTATTTTGGAGAGGAAACCATTGGGCCAATTTTCTGAAATTTTACAATTTCAGTACTGTAAAATCATGAGGAATAGTCAGTAAAATTTACCCCAAATTACATACATTTGATTCAATTATAATGGGTGAAACTTTAGCTGAGATTTTGAGACACTGTAACCAAGAAATGCCCCTTTTGCATCCAGAGCTCCAATTTGACACAAATAAAAAACTAGGATTTTCCTTCATTTTCGCGTGATACCACATCACATACGTACTCCAGAGCATTGCCGGAATTATACGGCGATAGTGCATCAGTGCCATCACCGATCATCGGCATCACTCAGCACTGATTAATTCGTTTGATGAATGATATTCGATCGCAAAAAATCGCTTGATACCATTTATAAAGTTCTGAAATTTCATGAAATATCTCAAGTGAGATTTCAAGAAGTTATTTTTCATGAAATTTTGCCGCCCTGATACGGCGTTCTTACTTACCACGGCAGCATTCGGCGTGCAGTGTGCAGCTCACCGGCAGCGTTGTCGTTCCCGCCTGGAATCCGCCTACCTCCCCGTTAGAATCCGTGTAAACCAGGCGGATTTTACATGCCAACGGCGGCGCCGCTGATTCGACCGGTGAACGATGAACGCATCAGCGACGACGGATGCGTGCGGCCGGGCGGCGTGCACCGCGTTTTGATTTATTCTTCCGGCGGCGGCGGCGGCGCTTTCGGGCGGGTGTATTACCATGAATCGATCCATCCCCCCGACGATAAAACCACGTAACTACGTATGATTTTAACTTTTGGTTACGCGTATTTTTTTCTTTTTTTTCTTAACTCATGAATCGATGTCCGATGGAGTTGGGAAACCGGCTCGACGCGGCGTCTTTCGCGCCTCGCCCCTAACGAGCTATTCACGAGCTTCGTAAAAATGATAACCACCCCCTTCCCTCCGCGGGGGTTGCACCCCCCCCCCCACCCCCGCCCTCGCCGATAAAAATGAAAACGAGCCCCGCACGGGCTCGGGGGGTTTTTGCGCTGAAAGTGATCGCGGTCGGAGAACCGCAATTATTGGCCGCAAAATGTTGTATGAACTTTCGGATGTTGCCAAACGTGCCTCCAATATTTTTTTTTCGTGACAAATGGACCGCGTCAAGCAAAAAGGAACCGAGCCACATCAGCTATTGCCGAAAACTGAGTAATTATATTTTTTACAAGAGGACGTTTGTAAAGATTCCTGTGAACATTTTCAAAAATTTGCTTCGTACTATGCAGAAAATTCGCCCACGGATCCGCACAACCGTTATTATGTACACCATTGGACGTATTTCTATCAGACGGAACTATGTGCATTAAAACATGAGCCCTGAGACCCATAAGAATAAATGTATAACAGGGCTCACGTCGTAATGCACATCGTTCCGTTTGATAGAAATACGTCCAATTAAGAGCCTCCCAAAATAAGGGCTGACTTCCGCCCCTTTTTCGGTATTCGATTCGACCATCGATCCAAGGTTTAAGTGGAAGCTTATAATAACAGAAAACTCTGGAAAAAATTTCAAGATACGTATAGGAACCGTTTTCGAGTTACGGAGGGGCAAAGGGGTCAAACTCCGACCTTATTTTACACTATTTTCTTCTTGAATTGATTGTCTACGGGGTTGTTATCGTTGTTTACACATGTTATACACACCGATTTCTACGTATTTTTACACGCATAATCGCATTTTAATGTTGACGAGTCGATATATAGAACGGTTATATCGATTTTTTTGAGATTCCTCACGGTAAAACGACGATTTTTTTAGATTCTTCACGGAAAATCGGCGATTTTCTTAGATTAAAATTGTTTATTTTTGATTCATGGATGACTAAATGCACCTAATATGACTGGAGTACACCATTATACCTACATATTTTTTCTTGTAGAGTCGATTTTTAACGTTTAGGAGTCGATATATCAATCGCTTTTATCGAATTTTGTCGATTTTTTAGGAAAATCAATGATACATTGGTATTGAAATTGGTTATTCTCCATCCGAGAACTACCTTTTGGGTTGGAATACATTTCCGGTCGGGTCGATTTCCAGTTGAGTCAAGTTTTCGATTAGGGCACATTTCCGGTCGAGTAGAAATTAAGCTTTTCGATTTCCGGTCAAGTGAAATTTCGGGTGGATAACGAATCCCGTCGATTGTGGTTTCCGGTCGGTCAGATTTCCAGGTGCAAGTTGCATGGCCCCCGGGTTTGGCTCCTTAGGGGCCAGGGGGGCGGCCCCCGCCCATGGCTCCTTAGTTGCCAGGTGGCCGACCGTATGGGTTGAGTTCCAGGTGGGTCACCTCAGGAGTTTTTTCTCCCTAAGAATGGCATTTCTGTAATTCGTACCCCGTTGCCTGAATTCAATGATTCGCCTTCAAATGGCCGGGTATGCAAAATCACTCCCGTGACGCACGAATAGTGGCATCAGAATTTTGCATTAAGTTTACGGATTGCTTTGAAGGCGCTCTTCTGTATCCATCGTGAGTGGCCTTGTATAATGATGTTGACCAAAAAGTGCTTAATTTTGGGTTTTAAATTGAGCCCCATATTCGAAAAATGCCGAGGAACATTATTTTGAAAAAATAATAAGCTCGTTTTTGGTCTCTACGTCTTATTTCAAAGAAGAGGGCGGAGGCGGCTGGATGAGATTGTGTATTTTAAGTGTCTTGGTTCGGTTATCGTATTCTGAAGCGAAACTGAAAGAGTCGCCGTTTACAAGATCGCAACTTAATAGCGGTTGTGAATTTAAAAAGTTTCGCATGGATAAAATGAGGTTTCTCTGATTAACTGTGAATAATAAAAATTGAAGAAGAAGTACTTTGTCCACTGGTCCATCAGGAAAGCGTAAAGCATGGATGAATGGAGCATCGATGACCGACTAAATCTTATCTGATAAGGAATTTTAAGTGTGAAACCCTTTTTTCAGTCTTTAAATGATCCAAATCCACCAACAATAAATGTGAAAATATTTTTATAATATTTTGGGTAAACATATCATTTTATAAAATACTAAATAAAGATTCCTTAAAAATTTTTTTAAAAAATAATTTTGATTAAAATATTGTAAAAATATTATGTCGTATCTGGGGAAATTGCCTTTATATTTTAAACATGGCACACGGTGGATCGATTCAATTAGAGAGGTCGGAAATGAAATTTTTGACCAAAACTGCAACTTTTTATGTTTATTTCGTCACATTTTACATTTCAAGGGGTGCTCTCGCAAGAACACTTTACGAGGGAACCGATTAAACAATTTTTAGAACCTAAAAGTTTCGTATAGATGGAGTTATATCGACGGTGAAACTACCAAACCACGTATCTCGTTTGCGGTGTTTAAAAATCTACGCTCGCATTTTATTTTTTTGAAGTAGACCAAATCAATATCATTCCTTGAAATTTTTACAGAATTTTCTCCGCACGAGGAGGAAAAATCACAGAAATTTTCAAGACTGGACGTCAAGTAGTTTTTCATTTAAAAAATAAAGTATGACAGGAAGTCTGCGACGTCGCAAACCGAGATACGTGGTTTGGTAGTTTCACCGTCGATATGCGTTTAAAGCTTCCGAATTTCTCCCGACCTCTCCTATTGACTAGATCCACTGTGCGGCATAAAACAACGACCCGAGAGGAAAAGTTCGAGAGTTTTAATTGCCCGGCATTCATCAGAATTTCGCCTCTCTCGAATCCGAATGAACAGGAGTCTAACAAGTCCGTTTTCCTGATGAGCCATGGGCTGCAAAAGAATGATCGCATTCTGGGGCTCATCTGAAAAACATACTTCCTCCGTTACAGAAACAGCCCGTTCAAATGCCGTAACGTCAATGGTCCGGACGTGACGCGGCGAACGTGTTTGACCGCTCGCGCGCGCGATGTCTCTAGTTGTGACAAATCGTAACAGTCCACCCAAAGTGAGGACGATAACTTGAGGCTGGTAAACTACCCGCGTGTTGCTAAAATGATACTCGCTCCTTATACTGGATGAATTATATTTTGCAATGGACCACTAGACAAGGTACGAATCTCAGCATTCTGATACATGTTCCTTAACCAAAATTTCACGTAAAACACGATACGCACAACGACTATTACCAAAATCAACTCCTGACGAAGATATTTAATGATTCCTGATGCGTGAATTCAAACCACCCGCTCATGAAAACTCAATGCTCTACGTGATTCACATCGCGCGCTAAATGTTTATCATGACAGTCTCTGCGATGTAAAAATCTTCAACTTCAATCTTGACACTTTGGCTCAGCTATAGCAAATTACCAATAGTTTGAACAACTCATGGTGGAAAATGAACGTTGCTCGATTGAGAAGCTTGCTCAAACCGTTGTAGTGGGCGATTTGACTCACGTAGAGCTTTGAGTTTCTTGTGAGCGGGCAGTTCAAATTCCTCGTAGCCAATATGAAATAAAAACGTTAATATCTTCGTTAGGAGTTGGTTTCCGTAATTTTCGTTGTGTGAATCGTTTTCTACGTGAAATTCTGGTTAAGAAACATGTATCAGATCGCTTAAATTCGTACCTTGTCTAGTGGTCCATTTCATTTTTTACATGAAAACGGCTGTGCGAATTTTCGTGGAAATTTCAGTGGATTTTCTCCGGAGCAAGCAAATTCCTTAAAATTTTCAAAGAAATTCACACAAACGTTCTCTCATCAAAGATTAAAATGTCCAGTTAAATTTGGAAATAGCTGATGTGGCTTGGTTCCTTTCTGTTAAACGCGGTCTTTATTAGAACGAGCACTCGTGCTTGCGTTTTCCGTCATCTTTCGCTGTATAGTCAAAGCGATACCTTGGAAGGCGTTCCAAGCAACTATACCGCCTTAGAAGTGTTGCACAGTATCAGACGAAAATGAAGGCGCTTTGAAGTGTGTAAATCGATTGGTATAGTTTATCACTGTGTGGAATCCTTCCGATCCTACGGTTTCCGGCTCTGCTCGATCGATTTTTGTGAAATTTTGTAGCAGGTGGGATTTTTGGGGAAAACTTGAATCCCAACTCAAATTTCCAATATTCGAAAGTTCAAGATGATGAATGTGGCCTAAACTGCTATCTCGATCGATTTTTGTGAGATTTGATTAGGGGGTATTTTCTGACGTAGGAGTTGAATTTTCAAAATTGAAAAGCCAAGATGGCGGTAGTAGCTTGAACTAGTGTGATACTACCTGGGCTCCTGCGAAATTTTCCAGCCAATCATTAGATGGACATTCACGATTAGTAACGCCAACCGCAGGTTAATGACTCATTTGATTCAAAAGTTTTCGAGTTTTTGAGTGGAAAATTGGCAACTTGTCCGTTACGCGGGAATGACTTGAAATCTTTTTGTTTAGAAGAA
Organism: Bemisia tabaci; assembly: GCF_001854935.1. NCBI lineage: Eukaryota > Metazoa > Arthropoda > Insecta > Hemiptera > Aleyrodidae > Bemisia > Bemisia tabaci. Next base: position 423,726 of record NW_017550873.1, on the reverse strand, counting down.
TTTTACATCAAAAAATGAAAGCTATCATAGCAGCGAGGGATTCGACCGTTTTTGCACAACACTGGAAAAAAAACACATTGGATCTAGAGTGCAGACTCTTGAAAACATTGACAAGAAAAAATACTCTTGATTCAATCGGATTTTTACTTGAGTTAAAACGAAATCCGCTTAAATTAAGAGGCTTGGTTCTTGATTTAAGCTAGATTCTGATTGAATCAAGAGTACTTTTTCTTGTCAATGTTTTTAAGAGTCTGTACTCTAGATCCAATGCGTTTTTTGCAGTGAAGACTCTTCTAATAAAGTTAGCATTTACAAGCTTTAAGTCTTTGAGTCAAAGATAATTTTGTATACATTTATAGAACGTTTAATATACGTAATCTTGTTTTTAATTCATAAAATAATATATTTTCGCTCAGTTTCTCAACATCTCGCAAGTATTTAAGTAGCATTATAAATACGTTGGCCCTTTAACTGCGACACTCTGGAATCATAAATTAAATCGAGATGAGCCAAGTCGTTCGGAGCAACTGAATCCGACAGACGCGACGCTGAAAAATTTGAGGATCTTGGCGCAAACACACGGCACGCCCAGTTAGTCTCTCAGATGTTGCTCAGCCAAGTGTGAATGCAATTTCAAAAGATGCCGGATTAGAAATTACAGAGCGTTGCGAACTCTGCCTTCCTTGATGTAAAAGTTACACTCTTTCCGTTCGAGTTGGTTCAACCCCCACCCCATCCCACTCAATCTCCCCCTCCTCCCCTTACTCCTTGGTGGCGTCCTCTTTTTTTATCGCGACGTAAGAAAATTTGTATGAATATTTCGTCAGCATGAGACACGCAACGTTGCCGGCGATTTGGAAAATTGGGAAAATCAGGGCATTTCTGACGACAGAAAAAGGTCAGGGAAATTCAAGGAATTTCTGGCAAATCTAGTGATCATCAAAACATACCGCTGATCTTCCAACTATTTACCCTCTCTGGTCATTTTACGACTTTTCATCTTTTAACCAGCTACTGAGTGCCTTTTTAATTTTCAAAATTTGATCTCCAAACAAAGAAATTTTTTCCCAAGTTTGGTAAGTCACAGTGACGTAACGGGTAAACTTATACTCAGGGCTTCCTTTCTCCAACGAAAACATATCCAGGAAAAACCAGGCCCATCGCAAAATTTTGCAGGGCCGATCAAATTCCGGATCAACTCCCTTGACTCCTGCCTTTTTCCTTCCTTTCTTTTTCCATCCTCCCCTTCCTGGACTCCTCAACTACTCCTCTCGAGGCCAGTATCAAGGACATTTTCAAGATCAGGAATCTGTGCGTCTGAAAAACTTAAACATTTTGGAGATTCAGTAAATTTATACAGACATCCCATAATATTGTAATCATAATGTTAGTCCTGACATTCTTCATTAGACATCGAGTATTGTGTATTTATCTCGTATCACGGCGGACAAAATGGATTGCTGATTCTTCAACAATTGCATTTTAAAAAAATATGTTCAATATGTTTCAAATGTACATTTTACAATAGTGGAAAGCTAATTTAACCATTCCCGTGGTCAAATTATCGTACACAATCTACATTGAAACATTTCGGACACTTTTTTAACTACAAAATTGTTAAATCAGCAGGTTCATTTTTATGTAGCACAGAACTACCTCATTTTTTTAAACGCTCTGACAATATTGCTTTAACCATTGTGTTAAACAAGAAAGCAGAAAGTCTACCCCCGATAAGTAGATAAATTCATAGAGCCCAGGATTTCATAAGGATAAGGTGCAATCAGGAGCCTCCGCTCTCAAGAAGCCATGCAAGGACGGGGAGCGCTGTTCGGCAAACAGGAGGCTTCGAGGAAAGAGGCGAGAAGAAAGGGTAGAAACAACTTAGTGATTTCCTTTCGTGAATTATTCATTTCTGCCTCGAGTGTTGCCCGACTACGTCGATGTTTCACGCGGTTTCCCCCCGCACTCGAACTGAAGATCTTATGATCGTATTAATATATTTCCGTGACTACACTACACATCTGTAAAGTCTCCGTTTTTATGTTGTTTCGACGAAGAAAAATGAAAGCTTTCACCGGTGTAAATCAAAAGACGTGCGTAAGAAGGGGTTTGTGCATCGTAAGCTCAAGAATTTTACTCGTATTCGGGATAGACTCGAAATCTGAACCGAGCCTAAGGCATGGTGGCTGGACCGAGGAAAATCGAGAAAATCCAGAATTCCTCAGGGAATGAAAAATTTCAAAGAAAACCAGGGAAAAATCTGTGATTCTGTTCCATAAACCGGGGATTTCTTCCTCTACCGTTTTGAGACTAATTTATTTCTTTAACATTCATGTGAATTTTCTTTTTACCTACTACATTCGTGAGAGTAATATTGAGTTTGTTTGTGTACAAAAATAAATTTTGGTAAGAAAATTTTCAGTAATTACTGTTAGTGAGGTTTATGTTATTACATCTGAGCTGCCATTGACCACTTGCATGATACATTTGAATCTTCAAATTATCAGAGTGATAGGGAATCTTTTATTGACCGGATAATATAGACATCAGGAAAGCTTTTTTAATTAAAATTTGGAATGTACGCTGAAGAACTCGCTGATAGATGAGAACGAATTCGATATTTATATTTGCAGCTCCGGAGAGGCACATCGTTTTTCCTAAGAGAATTCCAGCGAAGTAAGAGAAAACTTTGATTCTTCAATAAAGAATCAGCTCCTGAATATTTAGAAAGATCAGGGAGTGAGCTCGACCAAAAGTTGTAGACACTATGCCAAATAGACCTGAGAAAAAATGTCAAACTTTTCGTATATTTTCCCTAGATTCTGAAGAACATCCTCACCAGGGTGTCTACCGGTCCCCAAAATTCCTCAATGTCCCCGATTATCCCCGATTTTGGAAGGGTGTCCCCGATGTCCCCGAAAGTCCACAATTTTCATGTTCAGGTCTCCAAAAAATGACAAAAATCGTCCAAAACTTTGCTGCATTTTCAAATTTTCCCGCCAGCCGCGGCGGCGCGATATAACCAGGAATAAAAAAACTGAAGTATTGCTTGGTTTTTTATGTGTTTTCATCGGTTTTAAACATGACTTGTAAAATTAGTCGTATAAAATACGCCTTTTAACGCTCTCACTAGCTCCCTTTCTCTTACTATTGCGGGGAAAAAATTGTCCGATTTTCTTGGAAAAAACACCCCTAAAAGTCTCCGAAAGTCCCCAATTTTGGTTTTTTATAACTGATAGACACTCTGCTCACGTTAAGTCTTAGTATTTCTTAGTTCATTGTCTAAAAACTAAAACATCCGAGAACACGAGGCAATGGATAATTCAGTTACGCTCTTTCTGGATAAATCTTTTCAATCAAGTGAATAGGCATAGCCTGAAGCGGCTAATTGGCGCGGTTGCTTCATCTCTTCTCGTCAGATATTTAAATTAATTAACATCAATTCAACTGAAAACCCACTTGTATTCCACGAAAGTGTATACTTGAATGCTAGACTAAATCTCAAATCCTATCAAGAAGTCCACCACGCCATGAATCTCCACCAAAGCCGTCAGCCGAACTTAGCAGCGAATCGGCCACTCGAGAAATCGCACGAAATTTCACGAATCGTAAAATCCGATGATCCCGTGACGTCATCGAGTCCGCGCGCAAGGCGTTGTTGCTCTGACGTAAGGGCGTATCTTGATATCCACGTGAGCCGCAGGAACCATGGATTTATATGTAAAACAAGGCTCATGTGGAAATTTGGATACGCGCTTTTGTCGGAGGAGCAATGAAGAGGCTCAGCGAACATCAAACGCTGGGGCCAATTACTCAGCACTCGACGGACTTAATCGAGCGCGGCAATTACTCGTGGCCACAAGGTAAAACAACGTAACTCCCTACGATAATCCCGTGTAGAAACGCGGTTTGGCCGAGAGCGATGGAGATGGAGATTGGCTCGAGGGGTCTCTCCCTTCTTTTCGCCTTTTCAGCTCGTCGTTACGTTGTCAAATCCTCGCGTCTCTTCGAACTAACGAAAACTCTACTGTCGTGCTAAGGAAGAACACCGTATGAGCCCTCAGACGCTGCCATATTTCCTTCAATAAAAACCTAATTTACTAGGTCAATGTTTTTCTTAAATTTTCTCAGACAGTTTTGTTCGCAAATTTATTTAAAACGTCTGAAAGTTTCACGGAAAAATAAGCAAAAATTTTTTTTGCTGTTGCTTACTGTCGTGCCAAAGAAGAACGCCGTATGAACATTCGAGAGTTTCCAAATTGCCGCCGATAAAATGTCTATTTTTGAGGAGAATTGTCAATATTTTTCCTTGAAATTTTCAGACTTTTTAGATCAAATTGCATACAAAATTGCCCGAGAAATCGGAGGAAAAATATTCACGAATTTTCTTGAAAATTGGTGATTTGTCAAAAGAAATTTGGCAACGCCTGAAGGCTCGTACGGTCTTTTCCCTTAGCACGGCAGGCAAGAGGTACGCCCCCTTTTCTTTGCTGAAATCAGCAATTGAATTTTTTCCGTGCGTTAATTGCGACATTCTTGTAGAGAATGTCACAATGTCTGTCAAATAGTTAACTCAGAAAAAATAAATTTGCGAGTGGAAGTTTTGCAATAGAGAAAGGGGTTACGTTCTTTTGTCTGGGAACCATTAGCATATTCTCGAAAACTGGCGGCCCAAGGAAAAACGGCGAATATGTATTCTAAGGTTGCCGAGTTCCTGTCCATCAAATATTTATTCACTGGGAATAAGGTATGAACATTCCTCCTTGACATTTACAAAAAAGGGTTTACTTGCAAATTCAATTCTCCGAAAATTATGAGGAAAAATATACATAATCCTTCTTGATGGATATTATTATAATGACACGGCGAATTTGACCACGTCCGAAGCCTCCTGCGTTTTTGCTCAGCACGGTGGCAAATATTGCACAATACTTCGCTCGGGGGCAGGATAGGCAAATTGTTGACATGAATCTCATTCGAGAGTATTGCGGGCGCGTAAGTGGAGAGCAAACATATTTTCGTGGGGAAATTCGATGGCAGTTGGTGGAATTTCAAAACTGATGGGTTTTTTTATATATCTGGGTATAGCAGTGAAGAAAACCCGGAATTTTTCGGATCGCGGTGGTTGAGGAGAGGAAAACATCCGGAATGGAGATGACCTCATTTCAAAACTGACTCCAAGTTTCTGCGGTTAAAAATTTTTGCAAAAATATTGGTATAATTAATTACATGGGGAAAAAAAATATCTTTTCTGTTAGGAGTAGTTTCTCGCACAGACACGGCTTATTTTCGAAACTCGTCTCCCCCTTTCCATACCATTTTCTGACCAGGAAATCCCACTTAACGGGTCATTCAGCGGCGTGCTGCTAGCGCTATACGGGCGCTGGTTGCTCGCCCCGCAAGGTGGATTGCCACGGCGCTTCAAGCAACTGTTTTGCGACAGAGGTGTTGCACAGTATCATACGACATTGAAGGCGCTTCAACTTATCAANCTGGCGCCTACAAACCTAACAGGGATACGTCACGCATTGCGCAATGCGTGAAGTATCCCTGTTAGGTTTGTAGGCGCCAGCGCCCGTATAGCGCTGGTTGCTCGCCCCGCAAGGTGGATTGCCACGGCGCTTCAAGCAACTGTTTTGCGACAGAGGTGTTGCACAGTATCATACGACATTGAAGGCGCTTCAACTTATCAAAAATGACAGGCATCCTTTAAGCGTGCAGAGCTTTCCTCGCAAAATAAATCAGGATACCACGGCACAAAAAGAGAGCAGTGGTTCAAAAAACTCACTAAGTCGCAGCATCCGTATTTTATGACGTTTAGCAAAGTTTTTTAATGTTATTAGAGAAAGAAAGGACTTGATTTAGGCAGAAACATTCTTGAGTGTGTCAAGAAGATTTAATTTTGAATCAGGAACATCTCATTTCAAAACTGACTCCACGTTTCTGCGGTTTAAAAAAAAATAAAGTAATTTTTGCAAAAATACTGGTATAATTACGTGAAAACAAAAATATCTTTTCTGTTAGGAGTAGTTTCTCGAATGGACATGGCTTATTTTCGAAACTCATCTCCCCCTTTCCATTCCAAGGCCATGCTGTTTTGATAAGTCTAAAAATCTTAGCTTGCCCTTAGTCTTATCCTTTTCATGATTTTTGTTACATCCTGTATGATTAAGTACCTGCAATTAATCGGTTATGCAACCCGAGCTCCGGAGAGTTAAAATAGTTGCCGGTCGTGCGCCTTACGCTTTTTCGTATCCCAAAGATTTAAAGATTGTTTTAGCCATGAGAAAGTGTCCTCTTTTGATCATTAGTTCGTGATTCATTTAGAAAGGTTTTCTCACTACTTTTTCTAATTACAAAGCTACATGTGGCCACATTCCTCCTCGCTACTTGCATTTTTATCAAGATAATCGCAGGCATTCATAACTAACAGTATCGTGTGATCTCGTGCGAAAATCAGAAAAATGTTGGACGAAAATTGAAGCACTGGGTGCAAAAAGAGTATTTCAACTGAGATTACAACAAAATGACATTTTGAGACACTGCAACCGTTTCATCCATTGTAATAAAAGAAAATGTATGCCATTTGTTGTAACTTTCACTGATTATTTTTCATGATTTTTCTGTGCTGAAATCGTAAATTTCAGAAAAGTCACCCAGTAGTTTCCTCTCTGATGTAAAAATTGGCACTGAAGATTCTGAAACACCGTAACCAAGAAATTTCCTTCTGCACCGTGAATCGAGTCAATAGGAGAGGTCGGACAACATTTGGAAACTTTAAACGCTTATAACTCCCTTTATAAAAAACTTTGAGGTTTTAAAAGTGGTTCAATTGGTTTTTTCGCAATATTATCTCGTAGAGGCATTCCTCAGAATTTAAAATTTGACGAAATAAACATCAAAATTTGCAGTTTTAGTGAAAAAATTCATGTCCAAACTTTCTGATTGACACGATCCCCCGTGCAACGCCTCAATTGCACTGCGGGCCGATTATTGAAACTTATAGACAAAGCTACAGACAAAGACGACAAAAGGGATTTGGAGGGATCCTATTGGTGGAAGCAGGTGGTGGCAATGGACATAGGAGGTAGGTAATAGACTAACTAACGGTAACCAACTGAAAACTCGACAGTTAGTCCATCATTTTCATCCTTAGTCTATAAGTACCAACCATGTCAACCAATAGGATCGCTCCATACTTCCTATGTCTTCTTTGTCTATCGCTTTGTCCATCAGTTTCAAAAATCGGCCCGTTGGTACAGTTAACTTAATTAATCGAGTCAATTTTGCAAGCTCGGGATATGAAGTTACGTCTCTCCGTCCGGGAAAAGACGAAATGTGTCTCCCGAACCGAGAGCCAGCGCCCCACTCAATCTGAAATACTAGCACAAATCAAACAGAGCCTCGATTCGCGAACGGGTTTACCGCACTTGAAAAAATCCCTTTCCAGGAAAAGTTTCCCCGGCCCGATGTGAGTGCACTCGCTCACTCGTATGAACAACGTCTGGCTTTTTTCCAGACGCCCAGCACCCCCCTCCCCCCTCCTCCTCCGCCCCCTTCCCATTAAGGGCGAGCGTTGCCAAACAATTCAATTTTTACGCCCCATTACGCCAATCGATCGTTTCTTCATTTTAACCACTCCCGGCTCCCATGTGTTGCATCTGCACTGCCGAGCTAAGAAAAAACGCCGTATGAACATTCGAGAGTTGCCAAATTTCCTTTGATAAAATGTTTATTTATGAGAAAAATTATGAATATGTTCCCTTGAAATTTTCAGGGACTTAAGATCAAAATACAAAGATTATTCTCTGAAAAATTTGAAGAAAAATATTCATAAGTTTACCAGGAGATTCGTGTTTAATAGAAGAAAATTTGGCAACGCCTGAAGGTTCATACGGCGTTCTTCCTTAGCACGGTAGATCTGCTCCGCCGTGCTAAGGAAAAACGCCGTATGAGCATTCGGATATTGCCGGATCTCCTTTCAGAAAATATTTATTTTGGAAGAAAGTTGTGACTTTTGAGACTATTTAGATCAAAGAACGAAGAAAATTTCCGAAAAATTGGAAGAAAATTATTTACAAAAATTTCGAAAAATTCAAGATTTGTCAAAGGACATTTGACAACGTCTGAAGGCTCATACGGCGTTTCTCCTTAGCATGGCAATGCACGAGTCTCACTGATTGAGCAGCACGGTGTTTAATAGCGACCGCTTTGTACGGTTCATGTAAACTCACTCCCAGTTGTTGCAATTCAACTTACACTTATACAGGTCGGGATAAGGTTTTACAGTTAACAGTCTTTATGAAGGTGCTTGAAAGTTCGGTCATGTAAACGGAATAGCTCGTCCAATTGGTCACGTAACGAGGTCTTAACTGGAAAACGCACATGAAAAAAAGTCTCGCATGGATCCAGAGTCCAGGCTCTCAAAAAATTGGACAAGAAAAAATACTCTTGATTCCATCGGATTTTGGCTCGTACAAAATTTCTATGGGGACTAATTTGGCTTCCGCCCGATCGGAGAACTTTCGATTCTGACCCCGAATATGAGCCTGTTGCAAGCGAGAGATACAGCCAACTGAACAAACTTCTCAAGGGATAATTCGTTCAAAAATCACGTTAGGCACATCAAAAGAGTCTGAAATCCACTCCTTATTGCGCAATTTGCGTATAGTTCGTAACACGCTTTTCCAATTTTACCACTTAAGCGGACAGTTTGCCTTGGTGGCTGAAAGTCAGGTTTGCCCGAAGAGAGACCTAACCCAAATTAAAAAACAATTTTGCTAACTGTTATAAACTCTCCTTGTGGAATCTTGTGTATCTTTTGCATGCAACAGATCCATTTAGGACCACTGTCGATTTTTCTCCATCTTCGATAACAAGAAAAATCTCGAGGTTAGTGTTGAATCCTAAGTAGTAGGCTAAGATGTAGTGGTAGACCCTAAGGCGCTGAATCGATTGCGCGTGGTCTCGAGGCTCCCCGCGCTATTTACCGCCGATTCTAACCAGGAAATCCCACTTGAGCGGCGTGCTGTTAGCGCGGAAAGCGCGCTGGCGCCTACAAACCTAACAGGGATACTTCACGCATCATGCAACTATTTCGCGACAGAGGTGTTGAGGCGCTTCTACGTATCAATAATGACAGGCATCATTTTAGCGTGCAGAGCTTTCCTCGCAAAATAAATTAAGATACTGCGGCACAAAAAGAGAGCGGTAGTCCAAAAAACTCACTAATTCATGGCATCCGTAATTCATAATGTTTCGCATAATTTTTGAATGTCATTAGAGAAAAAAGTGACTTGCTTTAGGCAGAAACATTTTTGAGTGTGCCGTCAAGACGATTTTATTTTGAATCAGGAATAAATTCGCTGAATGAAAGCGGAGTTCTGCTTGATGTAAGCGACTTTTCCTCATATATAAGCATATTTTCTTCTTTTTTCAAGCATTATTTTATTTATTGATTCACAAGAAAATCTTCTCAGCGGTCAATTTAAGCGTATTTTTGCTTGAATCAAGTCACTCTTTCCTCTAATGAAGTTCAAAAATCATGCTAAACGTTATTGAATACGGATGGATTTGTAAATTTTTCGACAGCCGCTTCCTTTCTGTCGTCGTCACTCATTTTAATTTGAGAGGGAATATTGTGCTTTTGAAAGATGCCATCGAGCATGATGCGTAGGGGTACCGCCAATCTCGAATGATTAAATTTAAAAAAAAAAAAAAAGTTCTTGAATGATATTGTGACTTATCCGTCCAACAAGTTGTAGCTCGATTTAAAAATGAAGTATGACGGAAGGTTTCCAATGTCGCTAAACGCATTTTTCCTGTTTTACCATCTACTTATGCTACCATGCTAAGGAAAAGCGCCGTTTGAGCTTCTAGACGTTGCCAAATTACTTTTGATTAAATAGGAATTTCCAGGGAAAAATGTGATTTATTTTCTTCGAATTTTTCAGAGAATTTTATCCGCTATTAAATCAATATCCTATATATTAAAATGCAAAGTCCCGAATCTTGGGGCATTAACTTTGAGAGAACCACCGGACCGATTTGCATGGGATTTTTTTTAAATGAAAGCCCCTGAGCTGTAGATTTGCAGGCTGTGATCGTTTTTCCGATTTTCTCAAATTTTCTCCCATAATTTTCTAAAATTGTCTTCGATGCATTAAAACGGAGGTCCGAATCTTTGGACGTTAACTTTGAGAGAACCACCGGACCGATTTGCATGGGGTTTTTTTTAAATGAAAGCCTGTGATCTGTAGATTTACAGGCTGTGGTCGTTTTTTCGATTTTCTCAAATTGTCTTACTTTTATCGACGAGTGAAGTTTAGCTGGGCTCAAATTTTCTCCCATTTATTCAGACTAAAGTCCGCATTTTGGGGCATTAACTTTGAGAGAACCACCGGACCGATTTGCATGGGATTTTTTTTAAATGAAAGCTTCTGATCTGTAGATTTGCAGGCTGTAATTGTTTTTTCGATTTTCTCAAATTTTCTTACTTTTATCGACGAGTAAAGTTCAGCTGTTTCGAGCGGTCATCCGGCCGCTACCTGCTTGCCCGTCCCCAGATACCCCCTCTAGGGTCTCAGCCACCCCTCCCACCACGTTCTTTCGGCTATCTCCGTTTTCTTTCGTATAGCTTTCCTCCCACCAACCTCAAAGAAGGTTTGGGTCGCATTGTCGTTCGTCACTCACCACCCACATTCCGTCGCAATCTCTCAGCTACTCCGCTTCACCACTTCTTGATAGGCATCCTGGCGGTTTGACTGACCCTGACTTATTAACTGCAGCGGTGCGCACACGTATTGCTAACAATATGTATTGTTATGGACATTTCATTCTTATTTGTTCTTTTCTCTTTCCAACTTTGTTTCAAATTTGCTTCGTTTCTTCCTCTCTCTTTATTTTGTTGGTCGGTCGACTACGTTGATCGGCTTTTTGCTATTGAAAGCACATTAAGACTTCATGGATTTTCAATATCATCATTTGATCTTCCGGAATTGCTTCCAATTAACCTGAATCTTCAAGGGTCAGAGCCTGACTCTCCTCCCCCTAAAACTATGATTCCATGATTTCTGCCGCTAACCCAGAGCAACATCAAATTATTTCTGAAATAATTAGTCTCATCCAAAATCCATCTTACACGTGTAATGCGATTTTCATTGATGGTCCAGGAGGATCGGGAAAAACTTTCGTTTAAGAATGTCTTACTGCGTATCGTACAAAGGAAAACTTAGACGTCATCTCCGTTGCTTGGACAGGTATCGCCGCATCGTTGCTACCTAACGGTCGGCCGGTTCATAGCAAATTCAAAATTCCTTCGGTTCTGAATGAGAATTCTGTGTCGAGTCTCACGGTTAGCTCAAGAGAGGCTGAGACTATTCGGAAAACAACGATCATTTTTTGGGGCGAAGCTCCCATGGTTATCACGCATGCCCTGGCATGCATCGCGACCGACTTCTTATTTAGAGAATGGGTAATGATATCCCTTTTCGAGGAAAAATTGTCGTCTAGGGTGGTGATTTTAGACAGGTTTTACCCGTTGTTCCGCATGCTTCTCGCCAAACATTGGTGCAAAATGCAATCAAATTCTCACCACTTTGACCTCTTTTCAAAATCAGAAAACTTACTCAAAATATGAGAACTTTGCAAGACGAAGCGGAGTTTGCAAAATTTTAACTCGAAATAGGTGATGGTGTTTACCTTTCTGCTAAAAAAGGCCATGCCGGAATTCATTGATTTACCGACAAGCAGTATTACTGAAACTGATATTATTACTGAAATTTATGGAAAAGATAGCTTCCTCATGTTCGAACGTAGATTTCACAAACTGCGCAATTCTGGCCCCTAAAAATAAGCATTGCAATGAAATTAACGACAAGGTTGTTGAAGTTCTTTCAGGTGTCTCTAAAACGTACTTCAGTGTTAACAGGCTCATTGTAGAGGAAGAGGGAGAGGCTCTCAATTTTCCCCTCGAATTCTTGGACAGTCTTAATCTTAGTGGCTTACCACCGCTTAAACTCACACTTTTGGAGGGGGTTTTTGTCATGCTTTTAAGAAACCTCAACGTTTCTAAAGGTTTATCGAATGGTACCCGATTGATCGTCTGGAAACGTTATGAAAATTGTCTTGATTTGCAGGTCATTTCCGTCGAGAAGGCCAGTGAAAGAATGTCACTGCCAAGAATTGATTTGTCACCTGCAGACTCCTCTCTCCCTTTCTCTTTTAAGAGGCGACAATTTCCAATTCGCATTGCGTTCTGCATGACCATCATCAAAGCTAAGGGTCAAACACTGAAGCGAGTCGGCATTTATTTACCCCAAACAGTTTTTGGCCGTGGTCAACTATATGTTGCACTCTCACGAGCTACATCGTACACAAATTTTGAAGTCCAAATTCTTCCCAAAGGCAACCGTACAAAAAACATCGTGCACAAAGAGGTGCTTCGATCTTTTATAAATCCCAAAAGCCTCATAGTCATTAGAAAATTATCAAAAAATAAAAATAAAAAAAAATTAAAAAATAACACAAAAAAAAGAAAAACTAATAATGCGAGCTTTTTATAACATTTTTCGGTAGAATGGCAGTCTCCACCCTGTAACGCAGAGAGGCAGTTAAATTCCTTGATCTTCTGCCGCAGAATCATCATCATTATTAAATAGATTCAACTAATCGCTCCGATTCCAAATAAGCTACTGCACCACCATTGCTAGCTGTGGAGGGCGCCCGTAGGGCGCCCGGAGCAGCTAGTTATCTTTAAATTTCAAGTGAAAATATTCTTATTTATCTTTAAAAATAAACATTTTATCGGAGGAAATTTTGCAACTCTCGGATGTTCATACGGCGTTTTTCCTTAACACGACAGTATGTATCTTGAAGTTCCTTGTGATTATTTTTCACGAAGAATGTAACATGGATGTTTTGAATATTCCCATGACTTGGCAACCTGTGATCTCTGTGAATGAAAAGTCAAGGTGTGCTGAGTTGTTTGAGTGACACTCGTCAGAGCTCCACTCACATTAACTGCTCTGTCATTGTGTAGGACGGAGGTTTCATTTTTTTACGCTAATTTTTTGTCCCCCCGGTAATGTTGAGTATATCCAACTCCAAAGCTGTTTCTAATTGTTCGGCAACTTTGAGACCTCTCAGAGTGTGAAGTCGCAGGCTCTTTCCGACCAGTTTCCCGGACAGCGTGTACATTTAATAACCATCAATTTTTTGTGAGCTTTTTATACTAAGAAGAACTTAGCCGCATGCTAACGTAATACATAAATGTAGTTCCTTAACAGAATGTCGAGCAACCGGGAAAACCGGGTAATGTCAGGGAAATCAGAAAAAAATGGCAGGAATTGCAACGAATTCTTATTTTTGATGTGTAGTAAATGAATGACTGATTTTCATTTATATTTATTCTGAATTTCTGTTTGTTACAGGTAAGCCAATCACATTTCGTTTTCGTACCTCTGATGTCTGCGATTTTTGCTCAAGGGCCAACGGTGAGTTTGCATCAGTCGATTTTATGAATGCTCCTCAATGTGATAATTTCCCCTCAGATATCACGTTTTTATTTCCAAGGCCAGATGGACTACATTTTGAAATTCGGAGCTACAATTTTCGGCTCAGTTCAGAAACAACGCATGTATACCATTAGTCTCACCATACACATAAGTGTTTTTACGGATGGGCTAGAAACTGTAGTTCCTAATTGCAAAGTGAAGTCGAAATATGTGTCCACATTTTATGCTCATTAGCAGTATTAAAAGCAATGCAGCAGAGCATTTAAGTGGCGTCCAATTGGACCGCGTTTAACAGAAAGGAACCAAGCCATATTAGGTAATGCCAAATTTAACTGGACGATTTAATTTTTTACAAGAAAACGTTTGTGCGGATTTCCTTGAAAATTTTAAGAAATTGCTTCGTACTATGGAGAAAATTGACACAACCGTTTTCATGTAAAAAATTCTTCTTAATTCTTCTTCTAACTTCTGACTAGGGCCGTGACCCTGTTAGTCTACCATCTAAATTAGTAAAATATGATGGCGATGAGAGAGATCACTTAATACTCCGGGGATGAAAGGCAGCTCTGTGCCCATCTCTTGGGCGGTGGTCCGGGTTGCCTTTGGCTATGAGGTTGTCCTACCGCACATCTCTTGGCAAGCCTTTCCCCGTCCATCCTCTCAACATTTTCCGACCACACTTTCCAGCGCATCTTGGTCCATGTGGCAATATCTTGAATTTGGCACTCTTCGCAAATTGACTAAAAAAAAAACTCATGTAAAAAATTAAATTCCCCAATTGAATTTGACAATAGCTGATGTGGCTTGGTTCCTTTCTGTTTAACGCGGTCCGATTCTACTATATTTTGTGACAAGGAACTACCATTTGGACTATTCATGCTAAAAGGAACTATGTGTGTAGGGTTTGCGTGTAAGATAGTTCCTTTTAGCATAAATACGTCCATTTCTGACTCTTCCATAAAAGCACGAATCTGTGCAGGAAAACCGATGGCATATGTGTTTTTTCTAAAATGAGCTAGAACTTGCAGTTTTTTAAACGCAAAATGTGTCCAATCAAGTGAATCGCATTCTGCAAAAAGGAACCAGCGTGATTACAGTGTTGTAAAAATGTTAATAATACTTCAGAATTATGTAAAGAATGTCTCAGAATTACAAATCTTTTTTGCTTCCTACCAAAAATATTGTTTATTTCAAAGAAAAATAATTGTGTAAATTTTAATACTGTACATAAATTTAGTATTTTTATAAGAAGAGAGGAAGTTGCACAATTTTGAAATCACTAAAATCGCGTAGGTTCCTTTTTGCTAGATGCGATCCAAGTCTATCAAGGCAATATTCAGCGATTTGTGTTGAGGCACTTTTCTGTACAAGTGGCATCAACGCTGCCTTGCTTTTTGTGATGACGGTATTAGAATCCGTAGAGCCTACAGTCTTGGACTTACCGACAAAATCCTGCGATTGAAGTTGTGCATGTCCCAGTTTACACATCACAGCTTACTCACGCACGTCCCTTTTCCGGATTGATTCTTGATATTCTTGGAAACCTCGATTCACGGCATTTACTCGCATTTGGTAAGCTCCAGGTCCTCCGCAGCTCCTTTCCCAAGGCCTTGTCTCCACGGGACGTTTTCACGGGATTCGTCCCAAGCGCGAATCGCAGGAATGAAACTTCTGGGATTTTTCCCAGTTACCGTCTCCACGGGACGGGGCTCATGCGGTCCTAAAATCGAAGATTAAAATAATAATTGAACACGATTGACAAGTAGAAACATTATCTTAACTAGAGTCCCCTTATACTGAGAGTCAAGACAATGCGAATCCATTCCTGATTGGTTCCCATATTTTAGGCCTCCCCAGTGTCACAAACAGGAATAAAGATTACATTTTCACCGATTGCAAAGATTATAATCTGGAATGGACCGAGAAAATACGAGTTCGTCAAGGAGCAAACGGAATGAGAGAAGGAACGGAGATGGGAATTTGAGAATAGGCCGATCAAAGATTACGAAAAACGTTCGATTTGTGTGATCTTTATTCCCGTTTGTGATTCCATGAGGGGGTGTCCTCTTGACTCTCAGTATAAAGGGACTCTAATTTTAACGAAATAAACACAAACAGTGGAGTAACCAATAAAATATCGTATAGTTCGCTTTCACTTCTTCTTTCTCTCTCAGTTGGTCCTAAAGGTACAAGGATCATACTTGGTATGGGAAAAATATTGATTAACTCAATATGTTTCCCAACTTCGCAAGTGAGATTTTTCCCTGAGACAAATCCCATGAAACGCCCCGTGGAGACAAGGCCCAAGCGCCTCGATTATTGATCCTTACTCAGCGATAAATACTATTACTAAGATAGGACTCAGTCAGTGGCATGGCGCGCTTTGCGATACATCGATTAAAATGCCATTTAAATCCATGGGAAAGTATCGATAGACAGGGTGTCCGCACCGAACACCTTAATAATAGATTCTTCGCCATATGTTTAAATGACAGATCAATCGATATATCGCAAAGCACACTCAGTGGCGAAGCGTGAATGATTGATTGGCGATATTTCCCCATTCGAAGCTATGATGAAGAATCGATTATTGAAGGTGTTCGTTGCGAACACTTTATTCATCGATCCTTTCTTGTAGGTTTAAATGGCAGTTATATCGATTTATCGCTATAAGCACGCCACGTCACTGACAGGACTTAATCGATAAAGTTTATTCGATAACGTATGAAAAATCGAGAATCGCTCAGCAATCCGCGAACAGCTTTTGTAATTGATCAAATACTCCGATGCGCAAGAGAAGACGCCGCATCAGTCCTCGAACGCAGCAAAATTTTGTTTGATAATTAAAACTAATATATCATCGTGATTGATTAAAAAATCGAGCAACAAGCCAAAATAAACGAGTAATATTTCAAACTACATATGGTTGGTTAGTTAGTTTACGACGATCAGCGACTAGGCCATTTACGTCGGGGACCAGGAAACTTTAAAGTTTTGATTACCAGCCAAATTTGGCAATAAAATGCAAAACCAATATACTGGAGAACTTGCGAATATTCTCCTTCCCTTTTTTATCAGAATTTCATTTTCAATTTTCGAATCTAAGATTTCGATAAACTTCAAGGCCAGATATTCGTAAACTTCGGTTTGCGCTTTCTGCAGGTTTGGCTGCGTAGCACCCACGTGATAAAAAATCATAAAATTCACACATCGGTAATCAATCAATCGATTGATCTACCGTTGATTCATTCTGGAAATCAATTTTGAGGCTGTGGGTAAAAATCCTTTAAGATATCTTGTACGCACACTGCGCACAGCCTGCGCTCTAAGAGCAGTGGTGATTCTTGAGAGTTATGGCATCTCTGCTTTTCGTCGCAATTTAAATAAAAGTAATGTGAACCAAACCAATCGATTTTAGGTGAGGCAGCTTACCTCACTCATTATCGATATGTTTAATCGATTTAAATGGCGTATTAACGGTGATGACAAGTTGAAAAATCGCCACTGGCTGGGAGAGTATCTGAAAAAAGCCTTGCTATGAAATTCGAGCCCTCTTTAAAAAAACCTCTCGACGTTACAAGCAGTGGCGTGGCGTGGTTCGCGATATATCGATAGACCTGGCATTTAATCCTATGGAAAAGGATCGATAAACAGGATGTTTGCAACCAACATATTTATAATCGATTCTTCACCACAAACTCAAATAGGGAAATCTCGATAATCGATCGTTCACGCGGTTCGCGACGCTATGAACACAGATGCGCTACGCGAAAATATTTACTTACTTTGATATTAACATGTTAGTTTTTGTGCTTGAATAAACAACTTTAGCCCCACACCCCCCTCGGGAAGCAGTCCCTCCAGTCCCTTCAGGAATTTCCAATAAAAACACCCTCGCGATAACTCGCCTTTACATTGCTTCGCGCTCAAGTAAGAGACCGCCGAGTTGCGGTGTTGCCACTTCTCGACCAAGGTATTAAGTTGACTAAACTTTGCAATATGGAATTGCCGATCCTTGCTCGTTGCAGAGAACTCAGTGATTTTTACAGGAATGTCCCCCGCACGAAAGAAATAAACTGAAAAAAAAAAATACAAAGTATGGTAACAGCTACTATAAGTTTATTTGATTTTTTACACAGTGATACTACATCGTACAAATGTAACGCTACTGAAATGGACTCCAAATTTTTCCACATAGGCCGATAGTATTTCCATCGTAATCCACTGAAACTCGTCAGAGTCTCGTGAATTTTGCCTGGTTTACACATTAAATTGTTGAAGTATGTTATTTCAGAATAGATTCAAAATGGTTTGATCCATAAGTATAATTTTTATAAACGAGCACCTTGTTGTTAAACATGTATTATTCAGTTTGAAATTCACTTTCAAAGCGTGCAAATCACGATTTCCTGCATAGTCCTTTTTTGCAGGTAATGTCAAATAAAAGGGAACAAGAACTACGCGAGTTTCTCTATTTTAGTAAAGTGAATACGCGTTTCTCAATTCGTGTAATTTGTTGTTAGGTCATGAGCACAGTTGCGTGGAAGGCCATTTGAAATTAACCAATGGTGCACCCGCACTCCGGAAACATTCACTGATTCAACTATGGCTTCTCAATAGTGAAGGACGGTCACAACCTGACGATTCACTCCCAGTTCAACATAGTTGCCTTATCTGTGATATTTTGAATCAAACAAACGGATACTTTTGAAATTTCGTTAAATAACTAAGCTTATTGGGAGACCCTTCCTTGGTATCATGGCAATGGTGGAAGCTCTCAGATTACTTCCAGGACTGATTATTTCATTTTGCAGACAAAAATCGAAGTTTGGTAAACATATTTGGCGCATGACATCACCCGAAAATCATCATCCACTTAGTGAGTAGGTAAAGGAACGAAAAAAGGTGATGCGAGTTGCTCCCTTATAATTGTCTGTAAGAGAGTGATGGATTCCCAAAAGTAAAAGTAAAGATCGATAGACCTAGGTCAGTCAGTTAAGAAAGTTGAGTGTGATAATCTTTGCAAAAGAATACGAACGACGAAAAGTAAGGTAGGGAAATCCCATCATCATATCAGCATCATATAAGATCATTTTTTTTAGTTTACCGGCAAAAATCTATGGCACGAATGCGGACAATACAAACAATGATGGTTGAATCATTTCGATTTTAGCCACCATTTTGTGTTTGACGTCAAGAGGGTGAAAGATGCGACTTTCTATGCATATTCGCTTTGTTGTGGCAAGCTGTTGGGCTGAAAAAATTACTAGAATGGAAAGATTACTGAAAATCAAGCATGGATTTCAATTTTTCACGATTTCATTGAAATTTCAAGTGAAATTCTTATTTTTCATGAAATTTTCCATCTCAGGCCAGCAGCCCAATTATTGAAATCTTGTGTTAGTCGACCGGAATAGACAAGATTAAGAAGAATCACGTTAAGTGATCGGCCAGTTTCATCCTTCGTCCTTCTTGTAGTTCCGGTCAGGGTGGCAAAATTTCGGAAAAAAAAATAAAATCTTTGATTTTCACGTGAAACAATTCATAAAATGTCATGAATTTATGGAAGAAATTGAAAAATACCAGTTCCTTATCATGTTCCGCAAAATGTAAAAATTGTACGTACCTCCTTCTATTTTGGTGTGTTGTATGACGGTTGCATACTCTAGCCCCTGAAAAATATGAAATAATTCACAGTCTCATTGAAATTATATGGAACACTTCACTGAAATTTCCAATCTTTCATATCTTTCTTACGTTTCATACCATTTGGTTCCGGTAACGGGTGTACTCGTCGGAAAGCTAAAGGTTTCTCTCGAGTCGCGGATATTATGTCGTCAAATCCTGGTTAAATCCATCTTTTATCGGCACGACGAGGAGGACGAAGGATGAAGCTGACCAATCACATAACTCAATTTTTCTTAACTTTGTCTCACCCAGAAGACAAACACAAAATTTACGGGCTGTGGTGGAGGGTCTCTTTTTGTTTCTGTTAGTAAATTTTATAATAGTCCCAAAAACCTAAAGATGGAGTGCTCGTTTCTAAAAACACGGGGAAGAAGTGAAGTCACCCAGGCGTTGCGCTGTGCGCTTGTCGGAGTGTGTAAATGAGCACGGGAATCCATGCCCGACAAACGAAATTTGATTTGAACTGGCCTTCGTGATTTTTCCCCACTTTTCCTAATCTCGTTTTAAATGCCTAAAGCGAACGAATCAATAAAGTTAGGATGGTGACTTTTTTAAATAGACCTATTTTGACTCGGTGATATACAGGAATCTTAGATCAAGTTAGTTTTTCTGTTGCTCATGGAGGACACGCCAGTTCGAACAGACCGTTACGGACCTAGATGATCGTTATCTCCAACAGCCATTAATAGGTTGATGACGGACCAACAACAATCTAAAGTTTAAAAAAAAAAAAACATCTTGGTGAGTTAATTTGAGCAATTAGCCTAGTATAATTGGACTGCATTTTGCAATTTGGAACTATAAATTCTGGCTCATCTGAAAAAATACTTATGTGCTAAACACTAATGTGGGAAACTAATGGCACATACGTTGTTTTTAAACCGGATCAGAATTCATAGTTCCAAATTGCAAACTGCAGTCCAATTTGTTAACGCAATTTCATTCCGTTCCCGCTCTTTATTCGGACTACATTTTTTAATTTGGAACTATAAATTCTAGCCCGGATTAAAAACAACGTATGTGCCATTAGTCTCCCTATGCCCATAAGTGTTTTTCCAGGAGAGCCAGAATTTATCGTTCCAAATTGCAAAATGCAGTCCATTTAAATTTCAAACTTGTCTCAATTTTGCCGCCAGTCCTCTAGCCAATTGGACAGGTGGCTTCATATTTTCCTTCTAGCGCTCCGTCTTCATGTCTTTGATCAGTCCACTGACCATTTTTGTGCGATGTGGCAACGATAAGCCGCATCGCTTGGTGGCGTCACCACTCCAGTGCACTCTCACCCACTCGAGTCATGACTAAAGTTGAGCGACCTAATTTGCTGACTATCAACTCAACTCCACCGGACCGCAGAAACAGGATCGACGCCTTACCCGTTACCGCCCACCGTTGCATAACCGCAAAAAGGATACCGTCTTTGTTTTCGAAGCTCCAAATACTCCTTCCTCAAACAGAGAAGATATCGGAGACAGAGCTGTTAACCTGCTTAAAGTGGAGTGCTCATTCTGCCATGATAGCGGAGGGCGCCGTAACTCGCGAATTTTGGAAATCTAGTTTCCTTTAAAATCCGTCGAATCTCTTTTAGATCAAATAGCTGAGACAGCTGTAACAGCGGGCTGATCGTTGAAATTGCTACACAAAATATCTGAGACAGCTATAACAGCGGGCTGATCGTTGAAATTG
This sequence comes from Bemisia tabaci, assembly GCF_001854935.1. Lineage (NCBI taxonomy): Eukaryota > Metazoa > Arthropoda > Insecta > Hemiptera > Aleyrodidae > Bemisia > Bemisia tabaci. Next base: position 402,841 of record NW_017550873.1, on the reverse strand, counting down.
ATAGACAAAAGGGGTGATAATGGAGCTCTCAGGGCAAAATGTATTCATATTGTCCAGAATAATTTATTAATAAAATTGTTACGGCCGAACGAGCGCTTTTAAAGCACGTATTTGACCTAGTATTTGCATTATACTCATTTTTGCGGAAGGATGCTAATTGATACAATAATCTTGGCAATTTTGCTTTGATATTTGAATGTGGAGATTAGCCTTTTTTTAGTGTTTTTGTGTTGGGACGTTGGCTGCTTTTTTGGGCCTTAAGAGCTCAATATTTCGACTTGTCCATGTCCATGCTCTCCCCAAATGGGTATTCTAGCTTAAAGCATGAAAGTTATACTCGAAAATCAACATTGACAACAGATGGATGAATTGGACTTCATTTTGCAATTATGAACTATAATTTCCGGCTCATCCTTAAAAACGTTTATGTATAGAGAAACTAATGGTACATGTGTTGTTTCTAAACCGACCCAGAAATTAGAGTTCCGAATTGCAAAATGTAATCCAATTAGATAGCACAAATGGAACTGCATATTGTAATAAAGCATTGCAGTGGCTTACTCATCGGTAAAAACACTTGTGTGCATTGGGAAAATAATGGTACACACGTTTTCTCTAAACTGAGCGAGAAATAGTAGCTCCTGATTGCATAATACAGTCAAATTACATCAGATGCTACCTCATTTTCTCTCATAGTTGATTTTCTCTTGAGAAAACGTATTCTGCCGTACAACTTTGAAGGGTTACGGTAAATATACGGTACGTTTCAAGGTGTTGCGTCGCTTATGGCCTGGGTTACACGATCAAATTCCCGTCAAATTCCGATCAAAATGATGACCAAAATGGCGGTCGATAGTTATCTAGATTGATGAGTAAAATTAATTAAAACAGCGAGTTGATTGAAATGAGCATGAAATAAGCACGGTTGTGTGGAAATCAGATGGAGCATGAGCCCCACAGCTCCATCAACTACCATCAAATTTTTGTAGGCCGCAGAAATTTGATGGTAGATGGTGCGCACCAGTCACCATTTGATCGGAAATTGATGGAAATTTGAGCGTGTATGCAGCGCATTATTTTTTGAAAAAGAGGGAGGAAATTTGGAAACGTATAATGTAGCACGTAGTAATGTATAACGTGTGGTAACACCGCTGAACTAATGAATTTTGTATGTTACTGTTTGGATTCTGTTCGGTCGAATCGATACCTGCTTCAGTGTAGGACCCCTCAGGGTGACACTGACAACCTGTCTGAATCAGTCTCCGAGACGCCGTTGCAATGAAGCTCCTGCATCCCCCAGGGATTCGCTATTTAAGCTTACTCTCTTAGGCCTTGTCAACACGAGCGCTGTATGGACGAAATTGTTCCACGAACCGGGGTTTTGCGGAACATGTTATAGCTAAGTTATAATAAATCCCTAGAACAAGTTCGCAAGAAGTTCCGCGAGCCACACTCGTATGTCAAGGCCTCAAAATATCGCATGATACACGATCGTGCCACCGGTTTTCGCGCAAACAGACCTTCCAGGGGCCGTTCGAAAATTAGGTAACGCTTTTGGGAGAGGATGTGTCGAAGGGAGCATTACGCTATTTTGTTCTCATGTGTCTAGGATAGGGGGCTTACGCCACAAAAGCGTTACGAAAGGGGGGGAGGTCACAAATGCAGAAAAAGTGCATTACGTAATTAAAGGACGGCCCAAGCTCAAAAAAAGCTCTGAAGTTATGGCAGTGGTGGTGCAGGGTGTCCACTAGTCCAAAATTTCCGAAAAGTTCAGGAATAGTACTGATTTTTTAAGGGCGGGCCGGAAGTACTGAAAAATGGCGAAAATTCCGCAAGAAGGTCCGGAATAGGTCCTTCATACTGCGCGTCTTTTTCAATCAAGCCTAGATATTGTGCAATCTCATGCGCGTTGATTCTTAGGGTAGTATTTGCCTGCAAGATCGCGATTGTGCCGTCAATTCATCTTCAAGCCAGCAATGATATTTTGCGTCTGCTTCATTTTTGTCGCAATTCGAGCGAGGATAGATAGGCTCGATAGAGATACTGAAAAAGTACTGATTTTTTCTTTCGAGAAGGCACTGAGTTTCTTGGGGAGGTACTGGAAAAGCTCTGTAAAAGTACTGATTTTTGGCCAGCTTGTTTCAGCAGACGCCTTGTAGAGGAAATTGCATATGTTGGTGGGAGTTCACCTCTACACTGAGAAAAATCTATGGCCTATAAACTATTTAGTGGTTCATATGGAACACCATTTCTATATGAGCCAGTTCTATATGAACTAATGATTATCGGTCTGTGAACCACATAGTGGTAGCTCGTACCGTAGCATGATGTATGTACCATAACCAAGGTATATGTACTATCTCCAATTCCATTCTGTTCTCTATGTCAACATTCCCCATTTCCTCCCCTTACAATCGACCATATTATGCTTTCTTGCCCAAAAACCTATGCTACACGCATCAAAAGTCAAAATTCCTTCCCTCAAAACATCCATTCTTTAAGCTCCGACGATCCAATAGTAGTCACCAAAATTTTAAAACTCTTTAAGCAATTAAAAACATTTAAGGTTTCCTGGTCCCCGACGTAATAACCTAGTTGCTGATCGTCCTAAATTAACTAACCAACCTCCATTGATATTATGTTGCCTCCACTACTATTAGTGTTGTTCCATATGAGCCACTAATTGGTTTACAAGCCATAGATTTTTCTCCGTGTAATCAATCAAGCACTCAATGCAACGCACTAGACCGAGGCGGAAGAAACCACGGGGCGCGCTGACGCGGCGGATGACGTCACTTGGCACCACCGGCGGAGCGTGGGGTGGCGGGGGCGGGAGTTCATTATTTTCTGGCTGACAGCTTTGTCT